>OZ004629.1:20979966-21579966 GCA_963924495.1 Nemapogon koenigi
TCGACCCCGCTGAATACGATTCTGCCCGGTGCCAGCCCCTCCCCCGCCCCCTTTCCCCCCTACTTCCCAAAACGTGTCCCTAACCGCGGTTTTTTTCATTTTCTACAAAATATATAAGAGCTAGAATAAAACTGTCAATGACAAAAGTAATCTTCATTAAATTCTCTACAACATTCATATAGAAATTATTTTGATAGGACTAATAACTTACGAACCAAATTTGCCCAAACTGCATGAAAAAATTTTTTTTGTAATATTTTTTTATTTGCTCTCAGTTAATCTAAAAACCACCGAAGCTATGATAAGTTAGCCTAGAAGCGAAATAATCTTGATACTTTTGTCTATAAAATAAGATCTAACTCATTGTGATATGATTACTGGTTCACGATTTACAGCTCGCAGCGCAGACGCCGCCGCGCCGCCGCCGCGAACTTTAGAATATAATGCCCGATACATCACAAAGTTGTTGACTATTTTATACAACTAACTTTTTTAGATGACATGAAAGGCTTTGGTAATTTAATTAATAAAAAAAATGAAAAACATTACTGGAAATCTAATCATATCTAACATGTAGATACCCATACATATAATTAAGTAGGTACAATTGAAAAACTTAATGGTGAGAATATCATACGTATTTAGAAAACATTACCATCACAAATAGTTCTAAATTCTAGAATCATATTTTAGTATTCGCAAGACATCGTAAATTATTCAATTTGATTTTAAAAAATGGAGATCAACGGCATAATATTCACATAACATTCATCGGTGAATGCAATTCAATTGACTGATAAATGCGTTTCAATTGACTGATAAATGCGTTTCAATTGACTGATAAATGCGTTTCATTTGTTAGATAAGTCGGTAATGTGACTAAATCTTTGCTTGTGTTAAAAATTTTCAGCAGTGCAAATATTTAGTTGTTTTGACAAAAAACTTAGTGTGTGTGTGAATGATGTAGTTCGGACAGGAACTGAATCCGATGTCTACTTGGCTCTGTTATTCTCTGGTAAGTAATTATTTAATTTTTATACCACACATACTCAGAAAATACCTAGTTAAGCCTAAAATACGTCATTACTGTCATAAAAATGTGCGAATGTAGGAGAAAGTGTGATTCCCAACTCGAGTGATCTAAAACCCTAGTCTGCCGCTTAGGTGACTCTGGCTTCAAATAGCATACTCGTTGAAAAACGGTCACGTCTTTCCCTTGGTGAATAATGTACGATTATTCTCTTTTCTGGGAGTATCCCCATTAACCGAAGCAGCTCTCGCGGATGCAGAAAAGTTTATAGTTAGACTGTATAATATGAAACCTCCTATAAATACAACAGATGAGGCAAGGCACGTCCTCTTCTCCAGAGTCACCACACCTGAGGCGCTGACACCAGATGCTGCTCAATTGCATATCCGCCAAGCGCATTATCAAGCTTTCATCTGGAGGAATGTTGGAGAAATCGAGATGCTTTCACCAACAGACTATGGGTGGAGTCAGGATGGTGTTATACAATTACATTTTATATAATATATTGTCTTTAAGTTTTTGTTAACTTTATTATTGATATTTTGTTCTTAATATTGAAGCCCTATAATAGGTACATAATAATAAACATTAATTTTATAACGTGTTTGACAAGAAACATTGTAATAGCTCTATCTGCAAAACGTTAAATTATCGACATTTTAAAGGACCAAATTTTAATGATTTTTATTTTAATAAAGAAGCTTTTCATGTCAACTATAAAATGTCATTATAACAATAGTTAATAACTTTGTAATGTATCGTGCATTACTTAGTACCAGCTCGATGTTTGCGGCGGCGTCTGCGCTGTGAGCTGTAAATCGTGAACCAGTACTCCTATGACAGTAATTTAGGTCTTGTTTTGTAGACAAATATATCAAGATTATTTAGTTTCTTGGCTATTTTATCATAGCTTCGGTAGTTTTTCGATTAATTGAGAGCAAATGAAAAAATATTACAAAAAAAAAAAATTTCATGAAGTTTGGGCAAACTTGATTCATATGTTATTAGTCCTATCAAAATAATTTTGGGACACGTTTTGGGGGGGTAGAGGGAAAAGGGGTCGGGGGAGGGGCTGGCACCGGGCAGAATCGTATTCAGCGGGGTCGAATTAGTCGAAATAGACCCGGTGCCAAAAAGTTTCACTAAATGCCGTTCGATGATGATAACACAAGTATCAACCGCCAGTCTATATTATGAACCCGTTTCATAAACTACTATTACTCTTGGAATGTGATACAGGTTTTGTTACAGTGTTCAGTCGTCAATAGTCACCACAGACAAAGATTTCCGTTATTTTGTGGTACCACATGGAGTGGGGTTGGGCATTTGCTTGATCTTGTTTTCGAATTCTTTCTTCACTTGGTAGTACCTACCGATGTGGTGGCAGGGGGCGTACACGACAGCATAGTTGTAGGCCGGATGTTTCGATAAAGTGCCTGACGTCATGTATGGAATTTAGCTTTATTGATTTTCATCAATCTGAAGCGCAAGAAAAAAAACGAATATAACATAAAACCCTCGCAAGACAAAAATAACTGAAAGTATAAAAAAGTTTAATCCTTCCTGCAACAAGAAGCAATTTGTGAAACATCAACAAACCGTATCGATCCATACATATCAGAGGAGTTCCGACACCGCCTTCAACGGACTTTTGCAACAAGAAGATTTTTTGTGAAAGTCTTGTGATGCTCGGAAGTTCAGCTAGATTGTTATGGAACGACTGTTGTAAAGTTAGATCGATGCTGCGAACCGTAGATATGTTGGACACGTAAGCTGGTCCGTTGACGGCTAGGCTTGTCACGTTGTTCACAAGGTGACGGTTCTTGAGATCCACCATGAGTCGCTGACATTGTAAGCAATATTAGTTTAATAGCTGCGAAAACTACGAATTTCCATTTAATCGATCATAAGGACCTTCAGTTTTCAGCGGCCGGCAGATCTATGACTATGTTTTTTTTTATTTCCTAACAAGAAAAAAAAATTAGTTTGGTCTGACACGAAATGTCAAAGTGCTTCACGTTGTTTACTCTATCAAGCAGATCCTAAACATTATTTGCTAGTTTTTTTGCATGTCTTTTTAATAGTTTGTATCGGCATGATGTTAGCTTGAGTTTGTGGCATTAACTCTCACTTTCTGAAAGGCTTGTCAAAGTTAATCTGAGATCAGTTAATTAACAACTGTCAAAATCCACATACATTTTCACGTATTTGACATCTGTTATGTTTACTGATCGTAGATTAACAAAAATATTAACCAATTTATTTGTACCGTTGCAGGTGACTTTAAACATGCTGAATGCCTCCGAGAGTGAAGTAGATGTTGATGGTCTCGAAAACGATGTCAAGTTGGACTTCGAGACCAATGATGAAGAGGACACATGAAATTTGTTTTCTTTCTAAACGTTTTCTTTAAATTTTTTTGACGAAACGGTTAAAGAAAACGTTTAGCATTGACTGTAATAATGTGGTCAAGAATAGACAATTGTTTTTGTTTTATTTTAGTATAAACATTGAAATGATATTTTATTTAAATCGTGTTAGAGTTGTGCTTGAAGTGAATCAATTGTGGCTAACAAAGGGAATAGCAATTATTTTTTACCTTTTTAGTAAATTTAATTTAGGTTTTAATTTAATTTAAGGTTAATTTAATGTTTCTTTATTTACAAGTATTATTAAGATTGTCATGTGTTGTTAACAGGTTGTCAAAGGTGTACTTTTATTGAACATATTAAAAATGTATTGATCGAAGGCAATATTAAAAGTACACACAATCGCCGAGCATGTATGAAAGGTATTATGATTATAATAGAAGCGAAAGAGGTATGTCAGGATCGTAAAAGATGGCATTCGATTGTCTCTGCCTACCCCTCTTGGGATAAAAGGCGTGATGATAGAAAGATAGATCTTAACATAAGTGTTGCCGCCGCGTTACAAGACATTTATGACTGTTCTTTTTCACGCAGATTCTAGTATTAATAACGGAAATGAAAATGAGGTTTTCGTATAATGTTTGTCCTAGTACACAGCTTAGTTTTAATGTAATTTATACTATTACTTTTAGTAATTAATAAAAAATAAGCAATTTTCTATATTATATAAATTTATGTAAGTCAAAATGACACTAATAACTGATTCTGACTGAGAACTCGTTGATCGTAGATCTGGTAATAGCCGATTATTGAATAGATTTTTTGCATGATAGAAGACAGGAGTTCTAAATTATTTCTTGTATTTTTCTTTAATGAACATTATTGCTTAGTGAATAATATTAAAGTGCCTTCATATCTTGATTTTTTTATCAGAACGTAAGATTTGTTAATATTTTTCAGAAGCCTCCTGCGCCTTATTCGTATGTGATTGCTACTAGACAAATTAAGACATAGCTAAGGTCAATTTCACAATGTGTGAATAAAGAGCCCAATCTAGCCGAACTAGAAATATATCTTGTGAAACTGGCCTTAAATATCGTTACCTATTCATTAGAGTAAGCTTAAAAATAAATGTTCTATGGTAGTTTTGATACCAACTAAGTGACATAATTATTGAAATTATAAGCAATATTATTAGATCTATATTTACCTAACTGAATGTTAATAATCATGAATTATAGTTGAATTATATTTACATTCTTAAAGTAGCAGTTTAATGTGTAATTACATAATTATAGCAATATTCATATGCATATTTTTCTAATAATGAAATTGTTTTAAAGTATTCTGTAGACAAAGGTCTACTCTACATTATTAAATTATTTTCTATATAATTAAAGATTATTTACATAGAATAATAATTAACGTCATTAGAGTTTACTTGTTGTTGTTATTTAGATATAATAATTTTTTTAAAGTTTGATCGTGTTTCAACCGCAAACTGCTTTTGCATTTAGATGGTTTGGCTTTGTTTCATCTTAATATTACAATGATTAAAAGACTATTGTAAATTAATTACCTGTTTTATTTTCATAGATATGGTCTACATTCGTGTACCCACAATAAAATAACTAACTGTGATTAATAGTTGTATTAACTTTATGTATGTAAAGAAATTATTAGTACGTAGTTTACACACAGGATCACAGTGAAATCACTGAGTTGGTCGAGCTCTGTTTATTGCCAAGAGTAATACAGATCGGGCTTTAGGAAAAAACTTTTGGCTGACTATTATAACGTACTAACTCGACTTGACGTGAGATGAAACTACAAAGTAGAACTATAAAAAGAGATGGCGCTAGATATATGAAGTACTTACTAAGTGTTCGCCCGTGTGGCCCATACTAACTTTCAATCCCTGTTATAATTTAGGGGTGAATTTAAAAAAAGTAGCCTATGTTATTCCCTATAGGGTTCAAGCTTTCTCTGTATCAAATTTCATCAAAATCCGTTCAGTATTTAGTAGTACAAGATATATAAAAGTATCATTTTTAGGAAGGAATTCTACATAAACTTATTTTTGCAGTTCTTTGATATTCAAATAAATTGTAGCGCTCTCTGGAAGAAAATTGCTTCTTATTGCCACTAGAGGCGCTGATATACTTTGGCCCAAACAAACTGTCAAATCACATAGTAAAAATATTGAATTTAAAATTTATAATAATGTTTCTAAATGCCTCGTTGTGTTGTAATTTGATGCAAGTAATAATGTAAATCATTCTTTCTGAAGGATTTACGAATGAGAAAATTATGGGAAAAGGCTACTAGAATTTGTCTCTTGAAAGCTACCGACAATCACCCCAGCGGTGTCAGGCAAAATATTTGAATGTAGATGTGAAACATCAAAATTAATATAGGTACAACAATATTATTATAATTAAAGAAATACACGATCAGACGCGTAGGCCAAAACCAAGCGTCTCCGAAGTGTGAGACGCTCGGTCTTGCCTCATGCCAACGCGTTATCCCAGCGCGTATACCAAAACCAAGCGTCTCTGAAGTGTGAGACGCTTTGTTTTGCCTCATGACAACGCGTTATCCCCTCTACCTCTACAGCGGTAGGCGCAGACGGCGTAGGTCAAAACCAAGCGTCTTCTGATTTTTGAGACGTCTTGGTTTTACCCTAGTTATTGTTTCACATCAATAAACTGACCAATAGATGTCGTTATTATGACATGATAAAAATTATGAGAATTTTTCGTTTCGATATCTGTTTTTGCCGCCCCCTTGACAATGCCGCCCTTGTGCGGTGCACGCCCGTACGCTGCCGACAATTCTAAGTTATGTTCTTTCTGGATATCTTAGTGTCTTCAGTATCATGTTGTTAGGGAAATTCCGATCAAACGTTTCGAGTCTGTAAAAGATGCACATTAATAATTGATATTTATATATAAATATATTTTACAAAAAAATTTTAAAGTCGAACAGTCCATGTGGAGTTCACAGAGTGATATCTTTAAAAATTTTTTTACAAAATTTATTACAAATAAATTAACTTTTAAAAAAATTTGTACCGCCTTCAAAATTTGCACTGAAAAGTAAGAAATAATAAATATTTCGTCGTAGAATTTGAAGACGGTTGGTGCCAAATTAGGATACAAAATTAAGTAAACATCTAAGAAGATAAATATCTGTTCAATATTATATATGTTTGTACTGATGATGGTAGGTTCCTAATGAATTGTCTAGATTAGTGAATTTGGGAACAAAGTTGTTTTTAATTTGGCACCAACCGTCTTCAAATTCTACGACGAAATATTTATTATTTCTTACTTTTCAGTGCAAATTTTGAAGGCGGTACACTTTTTTTTAAAAGTTAATTTATTTTTCCCTTTTAAGTGATTTTGCTGCCCTGAGAGACAAATAATAACACAAATAAAAAAAATTAATGGAAAAATAAAAACTGCTGTGGATGGGATTTGAACCAATTGCATCCTGAGCTGCACCATACCTTACCATACCTTTAGCCGTTAGACCACCGTCGATACAAAAATTGACAACTTCGTGTCAATAGCAACCGTTGCTATACTTTTCTCTGATACATAATTTTCAGCCGTAAACAGAGACAAATTACTGAATTTCTGAAAAACTACTGAACCGATTTTCGTTATATGTTTGTGAGATAATGTCGAGAAATTAATATATTTTTAAAAAAATAAGTCGTTAAAAGTCAGTTTTTTCAAAATTACTGAAAAACTAATGAACCAATTTATATGACATAAAAATGGGACCAATCCGGAAGAATTATCTGTCGATTAAAAAAGAAATCATCAAAATCGGTTTATAAACGACGAAGTTATCCGCGAACACACATTAAAAAAAAAATATAACGGTCGAATTGAGTAACGTCTTTTTTTTTGAAGTCGTTAAAAAACGGCAAAATACAAAGCTACTTTCCTTGATGGATCCTTGTTATCACAACAGAGCAAATTGTTATGAGCCATGTATAGGCAGCGCCATCTGTAAATAATTTTGCGTTATAAAGCTCTTCCCATTATAAAGTCGTAGTGAGGGAGCCACCTATCTTAAATTAGGTATGTTTTCCCGACAGATGTCGCCGTTGTGAATTTTGAATTGTTAGGGGGACGTCTAAAGAAAATACGTACACAGCCACAGCATAAGTCTGAGCCCCCTCTACAAATTCTTATTGTAGGGGTCCAGCGCTTATAGGTACGCCGCTGAGGCGCTTTAAAATTTTTAAAATTTAATTGTTCAAATGCTGTTCGGTTGTAAGAAAAATATTTAAAAAAATAGAATTTAAAAAAAACTGCAAGGAGTAGGTAAATTGGCAGAACATATTTTTTAACCGACTTCCAAAAAAAGAAGGAGAAGGTTCTCAATTCGGACCGTATTTTTTTTTTATGTATGTATGTACATCGATAACTCCGCCAATTGTGAACCGATTTTCATGGTTTCTTTTTTAATCGACAGATAATTCTTCCGGATTGGTCCCATTTTTCTCTCATAAAAATTGGTTCATTAGTTTTTCCGAAATTTTGAAAAAACTGACTTTTAAAGTACATTTTTCTTGATATCTCGATAAAATAAGTACCGATTTTGACAACTTATTTTTTTAAGACATTATAATTTCTCGACATTATCTCACAGACATATGACGAAAATAGATTCAGTAGTTTTTCAGAAATTCAGTAATTATGTTCTGTTTACGGCTGAAAATTATGTATCAGAAAAGCCTTAGCAACGGTTGCTATTGACACGAAGTTGTAAATTTTCGTGACGATAGTCTTCAGCGATAGTCTAGCGGTTAAATGTAATGGGGAGTCATAGGATGCACAAGCACATGGTTCAAATCACATCCACAGCGTTTTTTTTTTTTATTTTTCATCAATATTTTTTTAGTTGCGTTATTATTTGTCTCTAAAGGCAGCAAAATCACTTAAAAGGGTAAAATAAACCTTTTAAAAACGACTTCAAAAATTTGCACTGAAAAGTAAGAAATAATAAAAATTTCGTCGTAGAATTTGAAGACGGTTGGTGCCAAATTAGAAACAACTTAGTTCCCAAATTCACTAATCTAGTCAATTCATTAGGAACCTACGATCATCAGTACATACAAACATAGATAATATTGAACAGATCTTTATCTTCTTAGATATTTACTTAGTTTTGTATCCTAATTTGGCACCAACCGTCTTCAAATTCTACGACGAAATTTTTATTATTTCTTACTTTTCAGTGCAAATTTTTGAAGTCGGTACACTTTTTTTTAAAAGGTTTATTGTACAATAGAGAAGTCCCCCCAAATGCTGTTCACTCATTTTCTGCCAGCTGGTTTGCCAGGTTTTTTTTCTTTTAAAGCGCCTCAGCGACGTACCTACCGACAAGCGCTGGAACCCTACTCGACAATAAGAATTTGTAGAGGGGGCTCAGACTACACGAAAAAGAGGTTTTTTGTTGGCAAGTGCTAACGACCACTTTCTGTCGCCATCTTTCTACCTATAATGTCACACTTCAAAACTTGTGCACACTAAAAGGTATAAGCAATAATTAAGTAATATTTCATCGTAGAATTTGAAGACGGTTGGTGCCAAATTAAAAACAACTTAGTTCCTAATTTCACTTATACCTACGATGATGACAAACATAGGTAACATTGAACAGATCTTTATCTTCATATAAATGGTTACTTAATTTTGTATCTAAATTGGCACAATCTTCAAATTCTACGCCGAAATATGAATTATTTCTTACTTTTCAGTGCACAATTTTTGAAGTTGATAGTAATTACACTTTTTTAAATAAGGATTATTTTATAGAGAATACGAAATATAGTCCGCAAGAGAGATGCTTTTTCACGCTTCGCTTGAAGACACCTCGAAACCCGAAATTACTATACCTACACCTACATACCGCTGTAGCCTTATAATAGGGTAACCAGGGGACTGCGGGGATACTGAGGGGAACAAGCTCCAAATCGGAACACTCGTCCAGGAATAGGATGTAAATCTATACAAATAAATAAAATTGAAGTGCCTGTCTGTCTGTGATTTCAAAATTAATACAAATATCTGAGTGGGAATATGCTATTTACAGTTTTAAATATCTATCTATCTGTGGCGAAGGGTGACTTTTCAGAAGGGAAGCCATAAAAAAGCTCACTCAACTAATGCTGCAATTAAGTAAGTAGTCTCTTGTATTCAAAACTATAATCGCAAAAAAAAACAAAGACGCGCAGGTAAACTAAATTTTTATCAATTCTCTGTATTGTACTCTCAGTCATTATCATAACCCATAAATTCTTCGGCTTATTTATGAGACAGTTTGCGCGAGAGGGAACGTGCGCGGATTTCAATGCAAATGAAAGAGACAGTTGCTTATAATTGAAGTAAGGTAGTATAGACGAGCAAGCCGGGTATAACGGCTATGTCCTTATGTTGCTAATAGATATCGGTAGGCGTATAGAAAAATTGATCAAAATAAAATACCTATATCTAGCCTATGTAACTTAGGGATATCGTAGCTTTCTATTCGCGAAAGTATTTTCATAATCAGTTTTGTAGTTTGAGAAATTTTAACTCTTACATTCAATCTTACAAACTTTATCTCTTTATAATATTAGTAGATATAGATTTTAACTTAGAATCAGATTTATGTTTAATTTCGATACATTAACGAGTTTAGTAGAAAAATAAAAAAGCTGTTACACATGTTATGTTATCGCCGTTATCGGGATTGGCTGTGAAGTGTTAAATAAAATTCCACGGGGTGAAAGCCGAGGCGGACGGACAGCTAGTGATTTTAATTTTCTTTCACGGGTTGCCTTGTAAGTATAGAAGTGGTGAAGGAGCTGTAGCTTCTGAAACCGTGTTATCGGTCCCAAGGTACACAGCGAAATACCAAGTCTCCCCCTCTCTTTTAGCCGCTGGTAATTACCTACCTAAGAGGCGGCCCCGGCCCTTTCTAGATTGTCTTTCGGCGCCCTTTGGTCGACACGTTTGAATCAAGTATAATTTAGTTTATGGTAATAAAATGCAAACATACTACTAATCCATCGCCAGCCCCCGTTGCGCATCTCCGTTTGGGCACAGTAAATTAAATATATAAGCTAAAGCAGTAAGGAAGCTTCGTACAAACGTTCGAAACGACGCACACACACAGACGCACGCTTCTACAGGGCCTCTAAGCGGTTCTCGCATGTGGTAGTAGCTGTGCCGCTATGCCCTGTAGAAGTGTGCGTCTGTGTGCGTGCGTCGTTTCGAACGTTTGTACGAAGCTTCCTTACTGCTTTAGCTTATAATATATACTTACACTGTGGTTTGGGTCACCAAAAATAAAGCAAAAATTTATTTACTTTTCGCTCGCGGTTCATGATCGGATTTTGTGTAGATACTAGATGATAGTGGTATAAATATTGTTGTCATTGTTCAACTGATCTCCAATAGATGGCGTCTTTAAAAATATAAATAAATTAGTCAAATTCTTCATTAGAGGGAAAAATAATCTTCAATTATTAATTTTAATGCAGAAAACACCTTTGACAAAATAATAATAGAGATACCTACTTACTTACTCTTCGGCATTACATACCTATACCTACACTCTGTTGAAAAATAGTTTTCTTTCATTCTGAATACATTATGGTAATCGGCATTTACAATTAGGTAGTTACCTATATTAAAATGAAAATAATACTACACTTTTTTCTTAATTCATGTTTAATTTATATCAATTCCAAAATTACAACAATTCTCTAAAGAAATAATAATACAATCGCTGTAAATAAATGTGAATGTTGCATACCTATTTCTAAGCTATAAGATGTGACTAGAAAAATTCACATTTCTTCCAAACAATAACTAATTTAATATAGGATTTATAAAAACTTTTAATAATTTTAGTAGGTACGTAATGATAACTAAATCAAAGAACTTAGGTTGGTACATTTAAAATATATACCACAATTTATACTGTGAGTACAACTACACACGAAACATTTATGGGAATATTGTAACGGTATTTACATAATATATCTATTAAATGTCAATTACTATATTAAATATTATGTATAATGTTTAAAATTGTGCAAATATTTATTACTTTAATTAATATTGTACTATTCTTAGATGTTTCTGTCTAGGTTACTTACCATCCTCCTAATAATATTAGTAAAATTAATGAAAGACTAGAAAACAAAGGTAAATATTTTAACAATAAAAATACCATCGCCAAAACAGATAGCTTACTCTTGACTTAAATTTAAATTTTAAATCCAAAAATCCTGAATTTAATTTCGTTGCGACGTCGACAACAGTGACAATTTTATTTGAATCCAGTAGTTATTTAAACACAATTAAATTTCAATTAAATTGTCGCCATCGCAACGAAAATAAACTTAGGATTCTAGGATTAGGATTTAAATTTATGTCAAGAGTTACCCCTAGGTCATGAGAACCGTTTTAAGAGGATTGACAACCGCGCATTGAAATTTGCACTAAGGAATAACTTCTGTAATTACGAGTAGGTACATAAAGTGGTAAAGTTTGTTTAAAGAACCTTTCTTTTAAGTTACAATAATGACACTTTGTAAATATACTCTACAAAAGAAATAAAGTATCACGTGTTTCATTATTTTTGAAAATGTAGCTTTTCTTTTTCTTCTTCATTCAAGATTCGTATTAAACTTTTGAGCTATTACGAATTTTGAAAAAAGGAAAAGTTTTTATTCGTTGAAATTTGATAATATTTAGGGGCATTGCACAACGCTTTCTCCGTTTGTATGGATATGGGCACTGTTAGTCGATCCTTTTAACGCGGCCGCTAGTACCTACTTATGTCTTCCACATTTAGCCTATATGACATTTTTTGAGACTACCTCTACACTGCGAATCAGGTCCATTGATGTATCGACCTAATCTGACCGCTGTATCACAGCCACAGAGTCACTTAGGCTACAACAGATTCACTAAGAAACCCTAAGTATTTAGAATTGCTAAACAATTATTTTATTTTACAATTAACATTATAGAAACAACTATGAAGTGAGTTATAAAATTGTATAGAAATTATGAACTATTTATTCTATTTCGTCATTGAAAAGTTTAGTACAAATATTTTCAGTCTATTCTTCAAATAGGTAGTAATAATCAACACGCGGTGTTTTAAAACATTATTTTGTGCTTCTTCGTAAGTTATATTTATATTTTCAATATGGGCAGTTTTAGTAAAAGTTACTTTCTATTTATTAATATTTCACAATTTTTTATAATTGGTCTTGAATTCTTAGGTAGGTACATATTAGCTATATTAGTCACCTACTCATAAGACAAAAGAGTATAACAAGAGTGTAACTCAAAGATACAATTTATATTTTACACTTAGGTACAATTTCATTTTATTTCTTCCTATAGGTATGGTATTTAGAAACACAATACTGAAACATAATTGTTTTTTTTTTAATTTTTGTTTCTCTGTCAAAGTGTGTGTCCAGAACAGCCTCCGAAACGGCTCAATAGATTTTAATGCAACTAATAGGAATCGTGAGACTTAGAATTTAAGGGTTTGAATATTAAAAATATTGTTAAAAATATTACTGTCGACAGTGATATTAAAATTCCAAGGGCGAATTTGGGACATACCTACCTATAGCTAGTTATCAATAAAAAGTTAAAATACATACGAGAAGCGACATTACTATTCGCTCTCAAGTTATCAACTACAACAATAATATTAAAAACAGTTTTCGTACAAGAATTTATTTAAGTAGATACCTACAATAGTTAGAGAGATGGAGACAGAAAGTGGTTGTAAGCACTTGCCGGCAGAAAACCTCTTTTTCGTGTAGTCTGAGCCCCCTCTACAAATTCCTGTAGACGAGTAGGGGTCCAGCGCTTGTCAGTACGCCGCTGAGCCGATTTAGATGGAAAAAAACTCTCCTACCAGCTGGCAGAAAATATTTCTCTTACAACCGAGAGGTCCCCACAAATGCTGTGCACTCATTTTCTGCCAGCTGGTAGGAGAGGTATTTTTTTATTTGTTTCTTCTAAATCGGCTCAGCGGCGTACCGACAAGCGCTGGACCCCTAGTCGTCTACAAGAATTTGTAGAGGGTGACTCAGACTACACGAAAAAGAGGTTTCTCCACCACTCCACTTTCTGTCTCCATCTCTCTACCTACAAGAAATATAAAATCTATACATACATATACGGCACTTGACTTATCTGCGCACTGCATGCAAGTTTCATATTATTTGTATTGCTTCGTAGGGAATTGGGAAAGTTATAATTAAACATTCCTACATCCTCACGACCCGTATAGGATCAATGTTCAGTACTAAAATATGAATTTTGCATTAGGTAAAGTTTATCGATTGGGTTGACAACGGCGCCGGTGCCGAGGTTTAGAGGTTCGTGGGCGGGATGAGAGGCATGTTGATGGGAATGATGCTGAACTTCTATGTTTTGTAGACTCATAGTATCGGAGGCGCCTTCATCCAGTTGGTCAAAGTTACTGCCGTCCAAAGATATGTCGGAACTGCAGAAACTGTCACCAGAGTGTCCAGGATAATCTGAAAATTTATTAATTTAAAATCGAGATAATTTCATTTATATAAATTACTAAAATTTATTAATTATCTATATAGGCTAATTTTATATAAGAAATAACTGGCCAAGACCGAGTCGGGCTCGCACAATTAACGTTCCTGTTCAACGGGCCGCTGAGCTGGTCTGTTTTTGGTTGGCTGGTTTGGTTTTGATGCCGTTATTCTGTGTTATTATCAAACCTGTGCTAGCTCCTAAAGTATAGGTACCTACATCTAAATGACATGATGTAAAGGACACATTTGATCTGCACTATATGCTTCAACTAACTAACGTTTTCTATTTCATAAGGATTAATACTTTACAGGTCTTAAGACTTTCGTAAGTATGTAAATGCATACACATATTTTTATATAAATATTTTTTCAACAACTAGGTCACTTTTCAAAAAACAGCAGTAAACAATATCTACTAACTCAATTAAAATCAGAATTTTACCTTTAGAAACCTAGGATAACAGGGGACGGAACAGCAATTTTATAATTATATTATACAAGTTTTGAGCTATATCATAAGACCACGTGACCAAAAATTATATAAAAAAAAATAGGAATTCCTAGAGTTCAAATGACACCTCATACGATATTATTAATTAGAACTTTCCACTTACATAACTGGCCACTCACAAAGAGGGAGACTTGGTCTTCCGCTGGGTACCCTGGGACCGATAACACGGTTACGGGAGCCGTAAGGCAACCCGTAAAGAAAATACATAGGAAGAGAAAATATTAATTGATTGTATAGGTATGTAAATTCATGTGACCGTGTGATGAAATTTTCGGCATTAATTTTTACATGAAAAATAAGTATCTAGAAGCCATTAATGCCCAAGCGGACATTCTATGCCCTACGACGTAGAACGCTATTACTTTCAATCACAGTAAGCTACCAAATGAATATGTGAATAAGTATAATACTACCCTTAATATAGCGTTTTATCAAATCATAATAATAATTACGTACCATCAGGAGAGTAAGGTAGATTAGGATTCAGAGGTTGACTAGAGGTAGAATAGGATCCATCCAATCCTAAATAGTTCCCATGTTCACTTGAAGGAGATTCTTGTTTTATAGTTTTTTCGTCTTTATCCTTCTCCTTCTCCGAACCCTTATCGCCTTCTTGTTTAGCTTTTCTCTGAATTTTCTTCATTTTAGCTCGCTGGTTCTGAAACCATACTTGCACAACTCGGACGCTTAAGCCTGTATCTTTAGCGAGTGCTTCGCGCACCTTACGACAAGGTTTAGGACTAACTTCAAAAGATGCTTTAAATTGTCTTCGTTGTGCTGATGTCAATATAGTACGCGGTCTTTTTGGCCCCCTTCGACCATCACGGGGTCTATCTGAGTCGTCTATAATCATGTCATCTTCAGCGTGCTGCATCAGATACATCTCCTTTTCAAAATCTTGACGACAGAATATCTGACCAGCTCTGATAACATACTGTTCACCTTTTTGTAAAGGTTGACAGCACATTACACAAACGAAACACTGTATATGAAAAACATATTGTTGAGCTCGCATAACCATCTCTTGAGGAAGCAGGCGGTCTCCGCATCTTGTGCATTTAACACCAAACAATCTACAAAATAATTATAAATACTTACAAATTAAATTACATCTTTAGAACATGAAAATAAAATCGCTTTACTTTGCGCACAGCAGACAATATGACACAGCCAATTCGCCTAACACAGTGCATTATAATATAAGTATATTATACCTGTCGTAGTCTGGCTTGCAGTAAAGTTTAGCATTCCGTGTGTAGCACGTGTGTGCCAGAGGAGATCCACAAACACAACAACTGAGACAATGTTCGTGCCAAGACAAGTCCCCCACTCTCATCAAGTACCGATCTTGAATTTTCTGGCCACAGCCTTCACATATTTCTACTATCTTCTCTCTTTTTATATGCGTGCTCAGCTCAGAAAACGACGGATTTTCTGTTGAAAAATAAATAACATTAAATATTTTAAGTGTAGGTAAAACAAAATACTGTCATGAATTAGGATGTAAGTAAACAACTTGCTTTTGCCGTCGGTCCTGATCAAGATCCTCAACTTGGATAAATTAGAAGAAATCTATACCAATAAAGAGGAGTTCCACTTTTTCATGACAAAGGCGATAAACTAGTAAAATAATAAAATAAAAGGTGATGCCTTTTAGAACTAAAATTAAAAGTTTTTTTAAATGTAGGTAAGTAAAAAATGGTCGGTCTTTCGTTGCATTTCCAATTTAAAAATTTGCAATTTAAATACCGCTGAAAATCTTTGAGTAAAATGCTACGCTAAATTGCTACAACGATTTACTTCATTGAAAATCTTTGAGAAAACATACTTTGAGAACTTTCAGATAAGTTTGATGTTAGTTCAATTTTAGAAGTTATTTGTTCACTTTCTCTGCTATCTACCAACTGTCATGTTGTCTGGTATGTATAATGTACTAGTTATTGTGTACTTATTATTGCAATCGAGGAAAAATATGACTACGAGAAAAACAAGATTGTTTTATGTGCGTTCGAGACAAAATGCGAAATCGTTATGATGAAAAATACGTTTAATTTAACCCTCTAACAAATTCATGAGCAAATAAATATAGGTCCGTTACTTGTACCTAAGCATTTTTGCAAATGGTACCTAAATACCTAGATTGATCAGACAAAAAGTTATAATTTTTAAAATAAATAAATACTAGGTACATACAAAATATCCATTTTATGAAATAGTATGTCTGAGTTTTTAGAAAATTCAATTGAAAGAAAATGACGGTGAAATTTCACAATGCCACAAACAATCAATGCAGATCGCAAAAGCTTTGGCTTACAGAGCTCGCTTTGGTAAACATGTCCCCAGGCATTATTGGAATGCACTCATCGACGACGACTTTTTGCAGCGTCAGGTTTTCGTAAAAATACAAATCAAATTGAACTCTTTCCGATTTAAATTGTCTTTTTTATCATGAGTAGGCTATTGCAATAGTTAAATATGTTTTGTTACAAATAGATTATTTAGGTAGGTATATCATCGAATTATTTTTAATGCATTGTTTTAAAGCTTCGGATGTGGGATACCCTACCCTAACAAAACGCATTTTTACTCTTTTTCACGATTATAAATTTTTATTCATAATTTCCTTTCCATTTATTATATGATTATTTCGTTTTCAGGTTTTCGCGTGATCAACTGCTTAGGCTTTCCCGTGACCTGGTTGACCCCAGTTTGACATGCGCCTCCCACTTATGGGCGTAACCCACCCACTCCTCCGTCGCCCCCTCTCGTCTTAGACATTTCACGCATTTCCCCAAACATAAGTATAAATAAAAAAAATAAAAAAGTACTTTTAAGTCATCTCCTACCTAAGAGTAACAACTAATGATACCTACCTTTAAAATAAGATTTAAAACAAATTTTGTTTTAAAAAAAAATTTAACGTAATGACACCAAAAGCATCTGAAAAGAAAATATTTTAACCAGTAGGTTGATCGTAGGTGATATGTAGATGTTACATGGATATACAATTAACATTTAAAAAATACATTAGGCACTCGTTTGTTATTATTTCCAAAAGTGTAAAAGTAGATATTATATATTGTATGTACTTAGATACCTACTATTGTCTCCACAAATCTATTAATATCCACAAAGTTAGGCAAGTTGCATTGACACAAAATTTTTAAATAGATAAGTAGGGGAGAGTAGGTTATATTGTACCGGACGTTAAATCGTACCACCCACCTAATTCCTACAAAAAGCATTATTTTTTTATCCTGGTAACACCAACGTCATGTTGGAAACACACAATATATACTGTTAGTTTTTTACAACTCTCTGACGGGCACGTTGTGAAAAAATAAATTTAATTGATTTTTGTTGAGAATTGTATAAGATTTCAACTGAGTTACATAAGATCTAGAAAATTTAAGGTAAGTTTTTGAGAATTTGTGAAGAAATGATTAGTTTCAGCCAAAAAAATCCTATGTCATGTTGTAGTTACATAACCGTAGCATTATATGAAAACAAATATGTATCCATATTTTTAATAGTTTTCTTTCAAAACTTGTTCAAAGTTAAGTGGTACAATATAGGCGTCTCTCCCCTAAGTTTCTATCAACTGATCAAGACAGGAAGTACCTACCTACTATAGATGTTACGGAGGTGGTTTTACCGGAGTCGGAGATTTTAAATTTGTTTTATCGGAGTCGGAACCGGAGTCGGAAAGAAAGAAATAAAGAAATAAATTTATTTGCAGAAAGGTACATTTACACTTTCACCAGATTCCTGGTATGCAAAAAAGTAGGTACATGTCATATATATAGAACCTACACGGAGTCAAAGGCAAAGGCCGAAGAGAGGTAGGTGTACAGACTTTAAACCTTTTCTTGAATATATTTTCTCACAAGTATTACACGGTGCCGTATTCGCGTCAATCACATTAAAATAGCGCCCTATAAATCTCTTGTTTTTGGCATCATCTTGTTACGTTAAAAATAAAGATTCCGACGAATTGAGAACCTCCTCCTTCTGTTTTGAAGTTCGGTTAAAAAGAATAACACTGCTGTAAGTAGGTATAATTTCCGGTAATTAACTTAAACATATGTCACCTACTGCGCAGTACAAATACCTATTAATTTTAAGATTTTGTACTACGCAGTAGGTGACAGATGTTCTAGTTAATTACATAAACAATAAACAACTGAACTGACTTTTTTGACTGATTTGCTTTGTCCGATCTTGGGTATAACCTCCGATTCAAAATTTTCGGAGCTAAGTCGAAGGTGTAAAGTCAATCAGAAGTTCCGACCTTTCGGAGTCGGAGTCGAAGCTCCGTATAACATCCCTACACATACCTAGAAGTTTAGAATGAACAGGTATAATTATACCTACTCTGCATTCTGAATGCAAAGGCATTAAAAGCTCTTACATATATGTAGGCTACCTGCTTAATTTATTTTAGCTAATGGGGCATTTCACGTGAAACGGACAGGGGAAAAAAGTTCAAGTTTCCGATTTTGTACAATGTTCTCGACACAGATACAAAATATGTTTGCAGTGGCGAGGTATGTACTACTTCGAATGCCATTATTCCGTATAAAAAAAAGTATGGTTAAATAAATTAACTACTGGATTTTATACTTTATTTAATGACATTCGGCTGGATTCATTTTAATGGTTTTTGATTTGTTGTATTTGTCTCCGTAGAATAACTATTTAAACATTGCTAAAAATGCACGAAAAAAAAAATTTTAAAGAAAAAAACTTTTTTGATATTAGAACAGGACAGAAACAAATATTCAACTGTCAAATCGATTGGTTTTAATCATTCCATATCATTCGGTCAATCAGTCATGATGTTTCCTCGCGCAATGGAAAAGTAAGAAAATCACAAAGTATTATTATAATACAGGGGGCTTAGAAGAAAAAAAAATCGGAGAAAACATTTTGTATGGGAAATGTTATTTAATCTCGCTAAAAGTAGTGTTAGTGGTAGTAGTAGCCAGGAGTTGGAGTAGAGGTAGTGGTAGGGGTTGGAGTAGGGGTAGGGGTAGTGGTAGTGGTAGGGGTTGGAGTAGGGGTAGGGGTAGTGGTAGTGGTAGGGGTTGGAGTAGATATAGTGGTAGGGGTTGGAGTAGGGGTAGGGGTAGTGGTAGTGGTAGGGGTTGGAGTAGATATAGTGGTAGGGGTTGGAGTAGGGGTAGGGGTAGTGGTAGTGGTAGGGGTTGGAGTAGATATAGTGGTAGGGGTTGGAGTAGGGGTAGGGGTAGTGGTAGTGGTAGGGGTTGGAGTAGATATAGTGGTAGGGGTTGGAGTAGGGGTAGGGGTAGTGGTAGTGGTAAGGATTGGAGTAGAGGTAGTGGTAAGGGTTGGAGTAGAGGTAGGCGTAGTGGGAGTGGTATGAGTAGGAGTACCTACCTACTGGTAGGGGTTGGAGTAGAGGTAGTGGTAGGGGTAGTGGTAGGGGTTGGAGTAGGGGTACTGGTAGGGGTTGGAGTAGAGGTAATGGTAGGGGTTGGAGTAGAGGTAATGGTAGGGGTTGGAGTAGGGGTAGTGGAAGTGGTAGTGATAGGAATCGGGGTCGTGGTAGGAGTAGTTGTTTTTCACGGACGAAGTAAAGTAAATAGCAAGCAAGCCAACGTTTGGGCAGGACAACAAACTTGAACTTTTTTTCCCTGTCCGCTTCATGTGAAATGCCTCTAATACGTGTTATTACATTAAATAAATAATGTTAATACCTATACAGAGGCAATATACCTACCTAATATGTGATGCAGCAATATAATTACTTAGCTAAGAACTTTAGCAATGTTAAATATCGAGACAGATGTAGGTACCACACTTAACCACTCGGCCACCGACACACTTTAAGATAGGCACCTACACAAATCTTAGAAATATAAACTAGACCCAAATACGTAAATTAAAACAAGAATATCCCTAAATATACATAAATACTTTTCATTCCAGAAAAATTGTAGGTAGTTTTTTGTTACCATCCATGATTATTATAATTTACGAAATCCGCCATTTTGGAATAATTATAGGTATATATATATAATTTACCAAACAATACATAAACATAATCATCATCCAGAATAAATAATATTGTAAAGATGCCTTTATCTATATATGGTAACACTATCTGTGCCTTGCGGTTGCACCCGCGTCAATATAGTTACTGTTCCGCCCTTCTGGGTCGTAGCGTGATGTTAAATAACCTTCCTCATGAACTGGGCTATCAAATGCAAAAATATTTTTTCAAATCCGACGGGTAGTTCTAGAGATTAGCGCGTTCAAACAAGGAAACAAACTCTTTAGCTTTTTATTAGTATCGGAGATAGGAGATGAAAGGGCAAAAGGTTTAGCAAAATTCTCAGAAAGAAGGCGCAGGTATAAACAATTTTGCATATTTTAAATTCCTCGTAATCATATAATCGATAATCATTGAAAAATGTCTTCATTTTTATGTTTTAAGATTATTTAATTTAAATTTAATTACCTATTAAAATTTATACTCTTCAGTCAATTAGATATAGATATAAGTATATTTATTATATTTTAGGTAGATACTAATTTAGATACAAATAGGTAGGAGCAACTTTACTTTCTCTGTTCACAACATTTTATCATTATTTTATTAATTAGGTTCATATAATAATTTAAAACTTTAAGGTAGGTATATCAACATGAACAATTAAAAAGTAATGAATATTCTATACGCAAACTCTAAAAATAGGAAAATGAAAGCGTAAATTGTTCATGAAAAATCGCAACGAAAAATCCAGCTGGTCGCGTTTCGCTTTCAGGCTTCGATCAATATAACATACACACATAAACCTATTGTAACAATTAAGAACAATTAGAGAAAAAATAATCACACCTGTTCTTCCAGCGCAGGAGAGGGGCGGCTGAATTCTCGGTTCAGGGATAAGTCCTGAATTAATATTGGTGTAAAATTCTAACATTTTTTTCATATAATAATCACGTCTTTCCACTTTCACTGTTGCTTACGCGTGTGCGCTCGCGGTGACGGTCGCGAATACAGTGCTGGTTTGAAACACATCGCACCCTCGCAACACTCTGCCTCACTGAAATTATCTGAACGCGGTTATGTGAACTACCAATGGCAAGCTGCTCGTGCCCCGCCCACTGGAAACCGTACAAAAATCTCCCCTCGTGCTTCTTATAATCATTGCCCAAAGCTCAGTTTCGGGACTTGCGAAAAGTCTCACAACAAAATTGAGCTTTCTCTAGACGACACAACCGTTTTGCTCTGGAATTTCATATTATGTCAATAAAATGTTTTGTCTTATTGTAGTTAAGTTACATTGAGGTTAAAATTCCATTATGAAATCGAGGTAATAAAACTTGATATATTAAATTAGTTAGAAAATCAATGAAATATTTTGTACTCACTTTTTTTACATGAAATAAAAGTAAGTACGTAGCACGACGATATTTGTAGTAATACCTCTATAGGCTCGCAGTATTGAAGAATTATCAATGGATACTGCCTACCTCAATATAATTGTGTCGTGAGCTACATGTAAAAAACATAATCTATTGTTATATTACTATTTTTTATTAAAACTCTCAGTTGAGACGGTTCTCAGATGTATTTAAAACCTATCATTGAATGCAACGTACTTTGAATTTAAACTGACAACTCTTGTCTTAATCACGGGGTGCCTTATTGTGGCCGTTGTTATGTTCAAGTGGGCCAATTCGCCCATTCATCGCGCACTTGCACCCATCCGCCATGTAAACAACATGCATCTACGAAAAACGGATGAAAAGACAACTTATATTACTACGCGTGCTCAAATCTGCCCTAAATATTAATATTATTTTTGCAAAAATAATATAGACAATCTGAAAATTAAATTATTAAGGTAATCATTAAATTGAGCACAATAGGAAGGAGCTTGTGAATTGTAATCTTTTTGACATTTGTATTTTGAACCCCACAGACCTAGAGTTTCTACTATATTTACATAATTATCTTTCATTGCACTAAATTGGCCCCGTTTGAAAGACTCGGTTATTTGTATAGGTAATATATTTATAGGTACCTAATAACAATCAAAATATATAAATATAATAGGCATACCTTCTTCTTTTTCATCTTTTTTTGATTTATGTCAACAGTGCTGACTTATTGTCGCAATTATGCCATTGTCCAGTGTTTAATCTTGTGCAATAGTATGCCGATAAATCGGTAGCTAAAATAATCCCGGCGACTGTGATAGGTATGTCTTATTTATCACTGACTAATCACAACCATCACAGCGCGGACGGGATTAAACCCCATCACGTCTTCGCGGGCGCGTGTGCTATCCACCAAGGCATGACGTGGAAATCAGGCAGGTACCACCTACATATAAACTTTGAGTAAGTGTTGCCTGAAATATTTAAAATGTGTTGAGTTTTAAATCTAATTATCAACAAAAAAAACATGATTTTAAAATTAGACAAATTAATTATTAAAAGACTAACACTAAAATTAATAAGTAAAACTAAAATAATAATAAAACTTAACATAAGTAAATAAGCTAAAAGAAAATGCTAAATAAATTACGAAATAAATAACTACAACATTATAAATAAAAAATGTCCTCCAGTGTGTCCCCTCGAGGCACGGTGCCTAGCAAGCTAATTTCTCTCCTCTCTGGATAGCTAGGCTACATACATATTCTGTGGCCCGGTGAAAGAAATAATCATAACCACAATTCGGGCACCAATCCTTAGTCGCTTGGTCTGAACTTCCTCTAGGCTAGAGTTTAAAGCATAGAATCTTAAATTATTTTCCTATAAACAAAATTATGCATTTTTAATCTGTTTTACTAATAAAAGTCCGATAAAATGAGGACTAAGTAAATTAAGAATTAATTAAAACAAAAGTTATTTCCTACAACCATCTTAAATCTACCGCATCCAAAATAAAACTCAATCCAATCTCGGTGTACCACACATATAATGATTATTGTGTTTTGATTGCTTCGAAAAGAATGAATGGCACAGCGAGAGTTTTTTAACGTAGCCCTTTTCGAGCTGTAACCCACTTGAAGTCGAATGCTCTGGTGAACACGCAAAAATACTACCAGATCTGACGGGTTATTACAGACAATGCTTTTATTTATTTCTATAGAAGCTATATGTACTTGTAATTTTGTAGTCACAACAGATTTAGTTCTTAAATAACGTTAAAACATGTTTTCATATATATTTTTTTTATTAATATAAAAACCTTAAATCAAATCTAAAGATTAAAAATAACTAAATAAACCAGGTCCGCGTGGAATAGTGGCAAGAATACTGGCTGCATTTTATATTGCATCTTGGTATCTTATATAAACTATAGACGTCCTGAAAATTGCCTTCTTTATTTTTATTGCTCAATCACTAGCTGTTTCTATATACGCAAAAACAATTTGACGAAAGGATTACGAGTATTTTAAACATGGACCTACATGTTTAGGAGCTGAACATTAACAGTATAAGTGAATTGGAACTTGGAAAAAGTTAGCCCCAGCGAGTTTTCATGGCATATGCCTAATACTGTTTAATTAGTCAGAGATATAGCAAAATTATGTAGAAAAGAATTATGTAGGTATAATAAAATAATATACAAAAAGTCTGCAGTAGCAAACTTTAATATATAAGTGGTTATAAGAGTTTTCCGTACGTATTCAATTTGTTTTAAATCCATATTGTATCCGTGCTAAGTGCGAAGATCGCTAGTAATAATATAAGTAAGTACCAACGTTTTTTATTTATTCGATTTTTTCCATTTAATAAGACCAACTTGTTAAATGCTAATAAAGGCTTGCCACTTGTTTTGTTTAAAGTAGCTCACGCACTGGTCCGGTACCCACCGAAAATGTTCGGTTCGGTCAGCCGTATGATCGAGATTGAACACAGACCACACATTAGCGATGTAAATCATGCGATCACGATCACGTGCAATTCACTCACTCACACAGACACACAAGATTCGATTAAACAAAGGCGTGTGGATGTGTGTGTGTGTGTGAGAGAGATCGTTCCCGCTATCGAAATCAACCACAAATACAACGATTTGATAATGGATACCGTTCGTTACAAGAATTTAACGAGTCTGTGGTCGATTTGGTATGGCGGTGCGCCGGGGATTGGACGAATGCTGAATGCTGGTGTTTCTGGCCAGACCTAAATGTGATGAAAATGTGTGTGTTCGTTTCTCTGCAAATTTTACTCGTCTGTGGATCGAAACGGAAACAGTAATCTATGCATTGAGTAGTAGGTAATATACAGCAATGCGCAACGAGAGAACTTTTAAAGCGCAGCTCTTTTAAAGAAGTGGATGTTTGCGTTTCATGTGATGTTGTGGTGTTTTATTCATTTTTTTCAGAGTTATCGAATATAGTCTAGTGAATTTAGGAAAGCATCGCTCAAAATTTTTAGTTGTTCTATTCGATTCTAATATCAAGTTAGCAGTAGGTAAGTAGGTATTATTAAACCCCTCAAGTAACCACTTCTTACCCCCGCAATACTGAAATTTCGATTCTGGCTGACTTAAATTTTCAACTTGAATTTTTAATTAAAAAAATATCTTTCATAACGTTATTTTTTTCTAGGTTAAATTCAACATAGGTATCTTCAAAGGTTCTTTACTAAATACGTACTATAAGGTATACCTAATATAAAATAAGAATTATTAACTTATTGAGTGATGTGTGACCTATGGAGCAGCTGTTCAAAAAATATTTTTGTATCACCTATCAAGTATAGGAAAATTTAATAATGTAAAAAATGCCGACGCAGTTTCTTCTAAAATGTGAGTCATTTTTTTAGCTGGAATCCAGCAGCACCGATGTTAAGTTTTCGGTTTACTGAAACTCTTTGTTTGTGAAAGTTAGTCTTCATTGTTATTATGTGTTTCACACGGACCTATTGTAAAAAAAATAATGTGGAATGTTATTGTGTTTTCTTGAATAACGGAAGGTGATGAAAAAATTAAAGGAGTAATTAGTACAATACCATTATTATTATCTAGGTAAATATTCTATAATAGTACGCCTCAAAGAAGTTGAGGTATAGACAGTGAGGTATGGCCTCTATTGACCTTTACATTAATTTGATATAGTAGAGAGGTACCTACACTTATTAAAATATTACTAAATATTCTTGTATAGATTTTTATTACACTTTTGCATTTGAAAAACAAAGTTCCAAAACTGTTTAAAGTTATTGATAAAACATCTGCGCTATCATACGGAGGAAGTAGGTAGTTTGTGTAGATGTAGTTTCAAATATCAATTTAATGCAATAAATTTTACATTAGCTCAATATTATAAATAATATCAGACTGAGTAGGTAAGGTAAAAATAAGAACTGTTAAGTAGAGGTACCTACAAATAATTTTCTGAACCAAATTAAAAGGTCTCTTGGCCGAATTTTATAAGAATCTGTGAGTAGCGGAGTTATGTTACAATATTTAATGAAATTAATTATATCCCAGCACTGGTGCCAACTTTCAGCTTTTATCTAAAATATACAGGTAAAATTCTTTTAAAAATTGATTTTTCTATAATGTTGTAGGTATAGAAATTTTGATTGGCTCGAATTTAGAACAGGTAGAATTTTCATTTACCTCGTACCGTGGGTGGGGCACGATTTCCCCATCAATAAAAGTCGTGCACCACATGTGCTACCGATACGGAAAATTTCTTTTACCCCGGCTTATTCATATAATTCCGACCTTCCGGCGGGACTCGAAGGCGGGTTTTACTCTGAATACTAAGGAATCTATGGCAAAAGGGATCCCTCCCTCCATCGTAAACACAGGGCTATATTTAAACTAAGATGCGGTGTCGAAACTCTTACAGAATCGACAAGTGTAAGCTCGAACTACGGTTAATCTTAAGATTTACCAAATAATAACGGTAAAATGTAGTACCAATGGGTTTTAAATTATTAAAAACTTATCCGACAAAACATAAATACCTACGACAACATAACAGTATAGGTTCTTATATATTATATACCTATCGTTAGGTATTCTGGCCTAACAAATATGCCTGATATATGGGACTGATTAACACGGTTTAAAAAAATGTCGACAAAATTACAAAGTGTTTCGTAGCACTAACAGTCGTTCATTTCGAGCTTTTACCAGCATTTAGTAGGTAAAGAGACATAGTAAATGTTGAAAGAAAGTCATGCTTGACTCATTATCACAAATCACACTTCACAGTGACAGTAACAGTCTTCTATAAAAAATGTATAAGTACAGTACAATGTCCAGCCCTTGCCTTCCATTACAAGTTTTCAAAAACACAAGGAGTACCTACTACTTTGTGATTCCAAAATACCATAAAAACTTGCCATGTTGCAATGAGTAAAATACATTTTAATATTACATGATTATGATTAATAAAATTTTTTTGAATAATTAATGACTACTGATCCTATTTATCTATTTACGTTAATTTCATTTCCTTTTAACAGCATATTTAAGCAATGAGGATTGTTTTTTTTATTAATATATTTAATTTCAAATATTAAGTTGCCAAACCAAGTAGTAAATGCCTGAAATATTGGTTTATTTTATATCAACTGACGTTAGTAAATCTTAGGATTTACCAGTAAGACCTAACATTTGCCACCATTCAGGCTTTTACATGTACCATAATTATCAAATAGAAAATAATCATCATGATCAAATATCATTAAAATCCCTTTACATTAATTTGAAGCTTATGTCACCAAAACATTATTTAAAAAAAATTGAATGAAGTGCCATTTCTGATATTAAGAAAAATGCCTTTAGTAGTCTTTGCATCTAACGATAAACGCGTATCTAGGAAGAGACGAGGGCGGCTGTAGGCAAGGAGAGTTGCCTACGGTTGTTTTCAACCATCTACAAGGGAGAGGGTAATGATTTGGTAACTATGATTCCTATTATAATTATTAACTAGTTAATTATATTTCCTTAAATTCGCATTTCCAATAAAAATATGATAAGTTTTAACCTACATAGTTGTGAATTTTTCTTTCGCGAAATACATTTAAAAAATATAGAAGAAAATACTTAAGGCGACGTCTCCGTACATTTTCTCTGAAACGTCTATTTTTTTGTCGCTAAATGTGGACATATCAAGCCATTTTACAAGTCCGAAAAAAAATTTGTGAATAGTGAAATATATAAAGAAAATATATAAATAATAAAATATTATTAAATCTTTGTAGTATCTTTAAAAAAAAAATCGCAAGTTACAGCACGAAAATAATTTTTGCTCTCAAAATTCTCAATATTTTGAGCGACAACTAACGTTAAAAAAAAACTATATTGTAGGAAAATCAATGTACTAAAGACATTGCTTAAAAAATGGCAAATTAATAGCGTGTTTATTTTTTAATTAATTGAAAAGCCCGAAATTCCGTAAATATCGGCAGATGGCGGACAGATACCGCCGGCAGCGGACGTGTCCCGGACGCTCTGGTGAACTCGCCTGATTATAAATTAGCGATGTTTTTCTCGTAATCCTATTGTCTGTCCCTTTCACACCCGAACTTAAACGTCTACCACTATCCCGCTCTAGCTATCTTATTAGAAACAGCGGGCTTTCTATACATACTAATACTACTTAGTTTTTAATAAACTACCATATGTATCGGTTTTGCCTGTGTAAATATCTGAATTTATACCTACTTAGGTCTTGATGGACTAGGCTTTTCCCGGCTTTACCTATGTAAATAGGTAACTTATACCTACTAAGTTTTTCATAGACTACCCTAATGTCTCGGCTTTGCCTGTGTAAATATTTTACTTTATACCTACTTAGGTCTTGATAGACTAGGTTTTTCCCGGCTTTGCCTGTGTAAATATCTGACTTTATACCTACTTAGGTATTGATGGACTAGGGTTTTACCCGGCTTTGTCTATGTAAATAGGTAACTTATACCTACTTAGTTTTTCATAGACTACCCTATGTCTCGGCTTTGCCTGTGTAAATATCTGACTTTATACCTACTTAGGTCTTGATGGACTAGGCTTTTACCCGGTTTTGCCTATGTAAATAGGTAACTTTATACCTACTTAGTTTTTGATAGACTACCATATGTCTCGGTTTTGCCTGTGTAAATGTCTGACTTTATACCTACTTAGGTCTTAATGGACTAGGCTTTTATCCGGCTTTGCCTGTGTAAATAGGTAACTTTATACCTACTTAGTTTTTGATAGACTACCATATGTCTCTGTTTTGCCTGTGTAAATGTCTGCCTTTATACCTACTTAGGTCTTAATGGACTAGGCTTTTACCCGGTTTTGCCTATGTAAATAGGTAACTTTATACCTACTAAGTTTTTGATAGACTACCATATGTCTCGGTTTTGCCTGTGTAAATGTGGTGTTTTATACATACTTAGGTCTCAATGGACTAAGCTTTTACCCGCCTTTGCCTGTGTAAATAGGTAACTTTATATCTACTTAGTTTTTGATAGACTACCATATGTTTCGGTACTGTTTAGATATATTTACTGTGGCCGAGTGTAAGTATAAAAGGTTATGTACATACGTAAGCTTAATTTCTGTACTCTCACTGTTTTGTAGTATTCGGCCGTAGTGCTAATACAAAATAAGAAAAGAGGAACACCGGGACGAGGAGTAGTGTATAGGCAGAGCGTATGCTACGTGGCAGGCACGCTGAGCGGTTGTATTACTCCATCTTTTCTTTTTACATTGATTGAAGATATTGAATAATAAGGATTTTGTATTATAATTTCAAATATTATACTTACTCAGAGTCAAAAGTATGTTTTTTTATATTCTTCTTACGTCGTTTTCTAATACAAATCTTACGTAGTTCTTTATTCCTTTTATTACCCATTATTTACACTAAACTATAAATTACTACTTATTAGTTAATACTTAATAAAATAAACTATAATATAATCACAAAAAAATACAAAATAAAAATAAATTGTGTAACGAGATTTTATCAACAAATTTACACGATATGAGAGGAACGTGCACTTTCTAGACGTCTCAAGTCAACGGCTGTGACGCGAAATAGTCGCGCGGGATATGTTCGCGCGTGCATCATTTTATGAATACAGCGTGTTTGATATTTCTCTCCCTCACAAAGTTTTATAGACCAATGAAAAAATATTTTTAGTAGGATGTATCTACCTACACTAGTAAGGGCATGTAATAATCTCAATATTCTGATTATCAATATTCCGGTATATATCTTCCATAATACCGATAATTATTACGTACTAGTTTTTATAATATTTTCTGATTCTAATAAAATAACACACTGAAATACAATGTTTATTTTAAATTATATTACTTTATTTGATATTTTATTTCTTCTTAAATTATCTCTGAATAAAATATAGATTTGGTACCTACTATTGGCCACGCACTCGAAATCCACAGTTTACTTACTACTCTAAACAAAATAGGACGTTTGAAGAAGAGGCAGTGTTTATTGGCTTGTGATTGTGATAAAGAAGAAAAATACATCATGCAACTTTTAATTTAAATTAATTTAATACTTAAAATTTCACTCAGTAAATTTTAAAAGATTTTTTCTAACAAATAAAAATAAAGCTTCTAAAGTATAAATAAACAAAATGAAATAGTGATTTTAAATTCACACATTGGTTATAATAATTGTTCTAGATGTAACATCATTACAATGGAATAAGTTTTTATACCTATTCCTTTCGAACAAACAACTTCAGACACAAACTGAACCTTTTTATTGAGTAAATACTTGATAAAAACCTTATAACTATCTATAATTCAACATAGATGTTTGAAATATTTTTACTGTAACAATAATAAACACAAGAAACATCCTGTGAATGTAAAAAGATAGTCGCTAAGTCCTTTGATGCCGTGTGGCTCGCGCCGCGGCTAATCGACCGGCCGCCAGGAGAAACCGCCAAAGGCAAAGGGATGCCGCAAATCGATGTCAAGAGTTGGCAAAGCAAAGTGTCGATTACGCAATTTCTAGTTTCTTTTATAGTTAGGCACCTATAATAATTAGGTGGGTAGAAATAAAAGTACAAATTAAAGAAATTTTTATATGGAAATGACTTTCGGTCAAATTTCACGCAATTTTGAGAATAGATTCGTTTCGTAATTCTGAGCAAAAGTCTCCAAGGACGCGACTTTCGAGTTTCAGAGTTATTGATAAGAATTGGTCTACAAAAAGGCAGCGGTAGCGGTATAATATTTTTTTTTTTTTTTTTTTATTTTAATTTAATTTTAGAGAATGATTAACTTATATTACACTTACGCATTGGATGTAAAACATTACTATTATTAGGCACAGTTAAAACTCATACATGCTAAGTCGCTGGCAAAACGAAAATTAATTATTTCAGTCCGATTATTCCTATGTTCCTAGATTGTGATGTCGCGGTCTCGGTATGTTCATAGTAGGCGCGCCGCATCTCCCCGCAAATCGAAGCTTGCATCACTCCGCCTCACCCCCTCTACTGATTTTTTTGCACAAGCAGTGAGGGCCTTAAGTATAAAAAATAAGCACTATAATATTGAATGATACGAGTACCTATTATCATAAAAAAGAAATAAGAATCAAAGTACGAAGTCTGTACTAATTTTGAAAATTGTAACTAGCATACTTTTCACGTTTCGATTGAAGGATCCTAAGTTATACTTACGATTCGAGGAGGCAAGAAGAGTCTAGAAACGTGACGAAATTACAAATAAATTAATTGTGGTGTGTAAAATATAAATGAAAAATACTGCTAACCCCTATATGATGAGAAACAAGCATATAAAATAATATGCCATTATTTTTAGAGTAGGCTATTTTCTGAACTTGTTAAAATTGGTACAGTACTTATTTAAATTCAAAAGACAAACTAACTTTCAGATTTCATGGCGGTACATGCTATAGACAGCGTTGCTGTCATAAAACACAATACAATGGTATAAAATAAAATATAATTTGCAAAAATTACAATCTTTGTGATCAAGAGGTTGATGTGTATTGTCATTTCAAAATTAAAAATATGTTTTATCTTCAATTACCTCATCGACAATTGGTTTTTTCGACCTCAACGATATTCATTTTCTAAACTCGGGCGGGCCCGTCATATAATATTTTGTCTAGAAAGAAATTCTCCTCGTGTTTCTAACCACTAATGTCCACCGTAATCTACCACATATTCGCCATGCTACATATTCATGATATATTTTTTTATAATTTATTTTAATAATATAGCCCTTTCAAGAAACTAATTTGTTTAGTCTATCTAACTCCAGCAATGCGTTATGAACTCATTAGTCTTGCTTGACTGTGTAAATGTGTAGCCGGTTTTGAATATAAAAACAAAATCAGGACTCTATTTTGTAATACACCTCACATACAATACAATACAAAATTTCCGATGTAGCGGAACTTTGTCTTATAATACCTAAGGTAGGTAGGTATGTAGTGAGTGCAATACTCGTAGTTGAAATAAAATTGCAATATTCTTCTTCTTCTCAGTCGTAGTGCTCTTGACAGAGCAGTCGTTCAATAAGTTGCATGTATATTAAGTTTTATGAAATTGTAGTCTTCATAGCAGGTCCGACATAATATAAGTAATATTGGTAATTTATTTATAATGACTACCTTGTGGGAACTAGGTAAGTATGCGAAAATCAGTGAAGTTTGAACACGACAAACACGATGTTGCAAGTTTCAATCATTTGCAGGTGATTAAAATTGAAATTCGTGTGAAAAGATTTATCTGTTTAAGCGTTAACTTGTCTATGCTTAAGTGAAAAGAATAAAGATTCAGTTAAAAATCGACACGCGACTAGCGCACGTTGGCCGCTCCTGCCAACCCCCATTTTATTGAGGGGAGGAGGCTACATTACACGCAGTTCCTTTTTTTGTATCCGCCTAAAGTTTAGCCTCGCAAACAGGTTGAGCATAAATTAATTCCTTTCCGGACAGCTTTTTGACGTAAAAATGCGATAATCCCCAAGGTTCAGGTACATTTTGTTTAATTTAGCAATTTTAATTAATGTACAAAGGAAGGTTAGATCTTTTGTGATTGCAGAAACTCAGAATTAGGGATCAACTCGCTACCTACCTGTTTCCTTAAGGTATTAGGTACTATTCGGTTCTTAGAATTTTTGTGATGGCCAGAAAAAGTCGATAGGACATACACTATTTCGACAACATAATGTTTTAATAAAACTTATACACTCTTATTATGTTTTGTCTCCGTCTATCATAATGAATTGCAGATTTGTTAGACGGAGACGAAATACAGTTTAGTTACTACGTCGCTACTTCCAGTTTATTAATAAGAGTGTAAATGTATGGGACAGACTGAAACACAACCACGTCACCTAACGAAACTGTCCATCACTCTGACTAAACCAAGGAGTTCATATACTTATTGTATACAAACTCCTTGAAGTATAAACTCCTTGTAGAAAACGAGGCGTAATGAGTTAGCGTCTTTCGTGAACGCAACGTTAGCGTCTGTCCATTGTACCTTGTGAATAACGCTGAAAAAAATGGCGAAGGTTTTGGTCGATCAGCAAATATTTTGAGGTTATGTCCGGTTGTTGATTTCAGGATTTATTATTATTTAAGTAGTTAAAATGCATAAATTGAACTTCTTATGGGCTGCGCATACTTTCATATAATTATTACCTATAATTCGGTTATTAGTTATTATAATACCTATTATGATTTAGCGTTCCGAGAGAATAGAATAAGGGGGCAGAATGGAGCGCATCAACTGTTAACCGTAATTAGTAAATAACAAAAAAACTACAATAGACCTAAAAATCACAGGGTCCGACCATTTCCATTATTGTGCTTTTCGGGCGCTTGGGTTTCCTAGGATGGGCGGTATCATTTAGCGGTGCATGACGTCACTCAAATGTTGTCTATAAAAAACAAGATTTCCTAGAGAGCGTATTTTACACCGTAATGTCAAATAACGGTGCCGCCTTTTCCAATGACGCCCGTCTTTGCGGTGTTGAATTGTTTTCAAAACTATTTATTTTAATTTTGTACCTAGTGCAAGTTTGCATCGAGTTTTCTTTGTAGGTACAAACGCTTCGACCGCGTTAGCAAACAAAATAATTGATAGATTATTGCAGTTTTTTATACAAAGTTGCAACAATGTAACTAATAAAGCTGCGACGATCGAAGTGTTTGTACTCGCACTACGCTGTCTGGACATATTGGTGACATCTGTTCTGTTAGTGTCTGTTGTATATTCATCTCTGATGTTAATCAAATAAAACTTGTGTAAAACGACACACTAAAATTTCAAAATCCCCATCGGTATTTTCTCTATTATTATCGATTGCCACTAATAATGCTAAATAAACGCAGTTCATTTTCCACCGTGACATGTTCATTTGTGTTCTCTTCTCTTTAAAAAGATGGTCGTCTGAGTGTGGAACTTTCCACCGTTTTTTCATCAGCACAGCTTCTTAGGAAACCAGCTTTAGTGTAGTTACATTTTTTCCTTCTTACCTTATGACTTCGTGTTTATCGATCGCAGGGTACCCAGCGGTAGATCAATTTTTCCTTTTTTAGCCGATGGTAATAATTGTGAGGCTAAGTTTGTTGTGTTTGAGGTATATTTAGATGGAAAGCCCCTAAGTGTATTTGTCGTACATAAAAGTTTATAATTATAAAAAACCCATTTGTACATGGCCAGGATCGAATCATCAAACCGTGGTCCGCCTAGTTAATACCAGACGTCTTAACCACTCGGCCACCGACGCACCTTATTTTTTTTAAACATAAGTTACTAGAATATAATTAATAAAATATCTGTATGTAATTTTTCAGATAATATATTCTTGGAATGTGCTAAGTCGAGGGATCGGCAGAGAAATCGAGCTAAGGGGTGACATGATCCGTCCAGCCTCCCCTAATAAACGGCCGCTTGTAGGGACGGGCGGCATATTTGCTGCATCCGCTCTCTCCTATTATTTTATTGTTTTATTTTACGGCTCCGCTCGATTTGTACACGCCGGGTTAAACTGCGATTTCGGGGGCGTAATGGTGAACGTTTATTGAAATAACGATGCGAAAACGTTTCTTTTTGACCGATTTTGGAACAAACTTGTTGTTTTATTGCTATTGTGTCGACTCAGATGGAAACGTTCCATCTATAAAAAATAACGTGATTATTGCGTTCTCTCTATTCTCAGATAGGATATTGCGATGAAACCAATTCTTTTGGACAGTTTATATTGACTGCCAACTAATAAACTGCAGTAGATTAAAGTCCAGCTTATTTCTCTTTTGCGGAGTAGAGTAGCGCTGTGAATATCACGTTTAGCTACTAAATAGCTATTTGAAATGCTACAATACCTACCTATAATTCTGATATCTCGTATATTCATAGCATACAGTTTATTAAATATTCCGCACCCGGCTTAGCCCGTGGATATTTTCGAACAAAATAAAATATATATAAATATATATAATAATAATTTTCAAAATAGGTTCAGTGGATCCAGAGACTACCCCCTACAACCTCACATTTACCTCTTTATAATATTAGTATAGATTAGTATAGTTAAATGCCCTCGACTGATCATCTTCTTCCTCACTGCATAACGAATCAGCATCGCGATTCAGCTTGGAAAGGCAGCCTTACTTGCCACTATTCCACGCGGATCTGGTTTATTTAGTTATTTTTAATGTTTGTTTATATTGTTGTATAAGTAATTAAAATTAATCAATAGCCACCTTATAATATTAAAATTATAATTATGCCTATGCCTTTTTTGTATATATCTATATGTGTACTTAATAATACAAGAAGCATGAAGCGGCCGATCATGAATCATAATTTTACAGTAACGACCAGCTATGTTTATTGTACTTGATTTAATTGTTTAACGTCTTCCAAATAGTAAATATATTTTTTAGACTTTTACATTGTATTTTTTATAACAACGACAAGCAAGTCACACAGCATACATGCGAATATATCACAAAATGAATAAATGTTCTTCTGTTTTAATAAAGGGTAGATATTTTGTTTGCAATGAACAAGAAGTTTCGTACATGCACTCTAAATAAACATGCCTCAGGAACTTCACACGATAATACAGAATATCAGAAAAATCTGAGCGTAATCCGTCTACGCACACAGGTACACATCGGGCCGGGAGATTTTATTATTACTGTATTATGGGATCACCCCTGTCGCGAAACTTGTACCCACCCGCTGTATCTTTGTAGTGTGTTCGTACCACCTATAATTTTATACAATCCGAATCGTGTTTGCTCAAAAGCTTTAAAGTTAATATACAGGACTTTAAATATCATATCAATGCAATTCAATGTTGTTAGTTAGGAAAGGAATTAAACATGTTTTATTGTTTATTAAAATATTGATAAGTCTACAAGTTTTATAGCGATGGGCCAATGCCAAATCAATATTTGCGGAAATCCTTGAACGTTCGGGATATAATAATAATTTATAAAATACCATTCCTTTCGTTGGTATTTTTATCGTACATTGAGGTAGTAAAAAAACAAAATAAGTAGATTTTATAATAAAATTTGTATTTTTATTTATTACTAAACTTTTCGCCCCCGGCTCCGCCCATAGATATATTCGAACAATATAAAATATAGCCTATGTCACTCATGGATATCGTAGCTTTCTATTAGTGAATGAACTTTTAGAATCGGTCATTACAAATAAACATACAAAAAATCAAATTAGATTTCATCATAATCTTTACAAAACGGCAAATCTTAGTCTGGTTATTTGCAAAAGAATTTTATATACTTTTAGGGTTCGAAAATTCCAAACGGTACCTATGTAATTTGGGTCTAATTTGTATGTCTATCTGTCCGTCCATCTATCACACTTATCAGTTATTTTGGCTTGAATGTTGGCAAATAATAAAAAATATCATTAAGACGTGCCTCCCCATAAATTAAATCCGGATGATCGGATTTTGTAGATTTGGAATCTTATTTAACTGAATAACTTTGAAGGAGTTTTGAAGTCAGTCGACTAAGCTTTAACGAAATGAAATAACTAGATCCAAGCATCCACTGAATAAGAAACGTAGAATCTCGGAAAACTCTACCCAATTTATTTTAAGGGAGTAATTTTTTTCGAAGCATAGCAGGGGGCTGTAAACACAAAATGGTAGGAATATTTTGTTCTCATTGTACTAGATCCCGTCCGTCAAATAGAATGACCACTTTCCACCATCAATTTCGTTGGACGTTTTTGATTGAGAGATAAGTGCTTGGTACAAGTACAAATCAAACACAGCATGTTAAAATGAAATTCTCTTGTAGATTCTGAACTAATAGTTGGGCTGGACAACTCAATAATTTCCTTGTCTAATGCAATTTAACTTTTATCACAGTTAATTATTTTCTTCATACCAGTAAAATTTCGCATACAAACTTAATTTAACTCAGGAATATAATTAAATACAGAGCGAGGAACTCCAATGGAAACTTTCATTTCTAGATGAGATATGAAAATATTTTCTCGGCTCTTTTTGTCTGTCTACTTTAAAACTAAAATTGGAATTCTTCGATTTTTGGTCAAGTGAGTAGTTTTATAAAAAAAAAGAAATATAAAAAATATAAAAATCAATTCATAAAAAACTAATATAAATACTAAAATAAAACCTGTACTTATCAATCATAACAACGGCTTTTTATCAAGGCTTATTTCAAAGATCACAAAATTAAGTTTCTTGGTCGTTAACTGAACATTGTATTGTTAAAATTTATTTTCATCTTCTAGACAACTTTTATATTTTATATTTCGTATAGTAAGATTAGTATGTAAGTATACTATAAAGTACTGTACTTTGTTAATTATTGAATGGATTAAAAATATAAGTATTATTATATATATTATCTATACTAATATTATAAAGAGGAAAGATTTGATTTTTGGTATTTTTGTTTGTAATTAATAAACTCGAAAACTACAGAACCTATTTTGTATTCCTAATACAACGCGTACGAAGTAGCGGGCAATAAGGGAAGCGAGTTAAATATAGAGGGCTGGAAACTGGAGACTGACATAGGCTACTTATTACCCCGAAAAGTATCGGCGAAGCCGGGACAGAAAACTAGTATGTTTGTATATATTTCTATAATTCAGATCGCACCTAGTAGGGTGCTACGTGCTACGTGCTAGTGCTACGGTGCTACGATGTAGATAGCTAAAAGATTACAATTTAAAAGGTACACTTAAATTTATTAGTATACAATACACTTAAAATGAAGTTTGTGGTAAATGTTTATATTTTATTAGCTGCGAACCTAATGGCTTAGCTCAGAACAATCTTTGAATTGTAAATAATTAACGACCTGAATATCGCAATAAATAACAACAACGATTGTGATTCATTGCTGTTTTATTAATATGAGTATTGGAAATTTGCCTATAATATATTATGTTGTCAATTTGAAATTACGTACTATTTTCCTTATAACTTAGATAGACTAAACAACGATATATACTTTTTCTAAACTACGAACACATTGAACAATAAATAATTATTGCCGATTTAAATTATATGAAAAAGCATCTGTTTCTGCATACTTTTTCTTATTATTTAATTATTTTTTAATATATCTTCTTGGAAATATACACACAACTTCATTTTTTATTGCCAAAAGTATGAACTTTAATATAGTATAAATATCATATAATAATCTTATTATTTTATGGGAAAATTTGAATATTTCAGGAATTTTGTGCAATTAAATTGTGGTCGCAGAATCTTGGATATATGGACAAAAAAAAAGTAAATGCGTCGTGTATATACATAATCCGACAAACCACACTTAGAGGCTTTTCCATCTAAATATATCTCAACAGAACTAGCCACTCGTTAGATATAGCCTCACAAATACCATCGGCTAAACGAGGGAGACTTGGTCTTCCGCTGGGTACCCTGGAACCGTAACACGGTTTCGGGAGCTGTAAAGCAACCCGTGAAGAAAGAAAAAAAAAAAAAAAAAAAAAGCGTCGGTACAATTAGAATACATAACGGACAAAACATTTTATATTATTATTACACAGGTATATGTTGTATACGGTGTTTATTTCAGTGTAATTATAAATTAGGAGCTCAAAATTTGGCTTCTGACCGTTTTACGAACAACGACTTTCAGAAATCAGCTGAAATAAATAAATAATATTCCTTACTTCTAAAATCTGAGGCCGCTTTGTACAATTATTACGGAATTAGAACACCAAAAATTTATTTTTATTGCCTTTCTGAACAAAATATATGAAAGGGGCCTTAATAATTTTATTTTTTATTATTCTCACTGGTTGCCTTACAGCTCCCGGGAACCGTTTCCGACCCCAGGGTACCCAGTGGAAGGCAAAGTCTTCCTCATTTAGCCAATGATGAGCTCTGTTGAGGTATATAGATGGAAAAGCCTCTTTGTACGGTTTGTCGGATTTTTTTCAGTTCGGAGAGACATTAATAAATAATAATTTGTGGAAGATTTCAATCAAATTTACATCTAGAGTAAAAGATTCGTACCCTAGTGGATTCGGGATGAAAGCGGAAAGCTAGTACATATATAGTTTGATATGAATGAAGTCAACTTTGTTCGCCGCGATGTTAATTCCCTTAGTCTGGTTCACAAGTTGAAAAGCGTGTTTATTCTTGCTACTGCTAGTTAAAATACGTGGATAGCTCATTGGATTCGTAATCACTTCTAGAAAAATCTAGAGGTCTATAATAATACCATATTTTTTTCAGGTTTTTAAATCACTATTTTATAGTGTAAAATGTAATTGTTAGTTGCAGCAGCCGGTTTTGAGACAGCGTAACGGCACAGCGCCGACAGAGTGGAGCCCTATTTTCGACATTTAATTATAAGTATAATTAATAAAGATGAAGCTCCTACCGATACATGTAGGGATTAGACATTTTTTTTGGAAATTTCCTCCTCTTTAAGTTTTTTTTTTATTTCTCTGACATTAATAGTTTTATAGTTATTTTTTGGGATTCTTTAAATGTTAACTTTTGCAATTGTTTCTGTGCGGGTTTGAAACTTCTGCACATTTTTCTAGAGGTGATTACGAATCCAATGAGCTATCACACGTATTTTAACTTGTGAACTAGACTATCTGTGCCGAGCCTACAAGTGTGCGACCACCTTTATTTTATTTAGCAAGTTTTACTGAGATTTTGTTAGGAGGTGCCTGATGTAGGAGGCACTTGTACCTACGTTCTTAACTGTACAAAGCGTTCCTTCCATAACCTTTGTGAACCGCAACATTAAGTCAATTCCCTAAACTTAAGTTAAAACTAAAACTTTAAATAAAATATAAGGGACTTAGTTAGAGGCTCTCGTTAGGTATAGCCTTACAAATACCATCGGATAAACGAGGGAGACTTGGTCTTTCGCTGGGTACCCTGGAACCGTAAGACGGTTACGGGAACTGTAAGGCAACCCGTGAACAAAGAAGAAAGATAATTCAAAAACCACTTTCATAGACTTTTCTATATCGTATCTATCTACTAATAATAAAGCTGAACAGTTTGTTTGTTGTTTGAATGTGCTAATCTCTGGAACTACCAGTCGGATTTGAATAAAAAATTGGATTTGATTCTTGAGGATTTAACATGTAATGGGATGTAAACGTTGTATGCCTAACACAATGCGTACGAAGTCGCAGGCAACTGCTGTATATAATAATTTATTTATTTAGGAAGAAAATCAACTGCACATACAATAAGTATACCTATATACCTATATAATGTAATATTCTTAAAAAAGGCTAATTACAGATTTCCCTAATTATAACCAATATATACAGAAGAACCATTGTCATACACTCAAACATTTCGTAGTCTGTGTGGGTGTGTATGAGCATGTGTGTGTACTTTACAAACATCACAATTGATAACTACTTACAAACATTAATAATGCATTATTTTATTTTTCAATAAGGTTTTAAAGGAATTTCTATTATGTTTAAACATAATCAAATTTTAGACTCAGTAGTTTTGAAGATAAGGGGGGGGGACTTTCGTATATCCTATGTATTTTAAAATAAAAAAAAAAATGGTATTTATTTTTTTAAATATTTCCCCCACAATTAATCTTTAAAATTGAAATATGATTATTTACGTCCGTGATTGGGTCATCAATCACTAAAGTACCTACCAAATTTCAACTATTTTGTCAAGTAGATTCGGAGAAAATAAGCTGTGACAGACGGACAGATAGACACAAGAGTGTTCCTATATGGGTTTAGATTTTTTATCAGATATACGAAACCCTATGTGTATTCTATCTGTATATGCCAGATCTGCTATGTCTTTTGGGAGCAGAGAAGTAACCAATAATGTCAATGTTCCTTATTGTATCCACGGGATCGGGTGAACTATGCTATTAAAATTCCACGGGTAAAGCCGGGGCGGGTCGTTAGTATGTATTAAAACTCAATTCTTAGGATTTACGCCTAAGGTAGTAATCGATGCCGGAGTCCTGGAACGACACCGGCTTCGCCACTGTCATTAAAGGATTAAATGATGGATTTAAACTTGCGGCAAGCATTTATCCAACTAGTCGATTCGAATTAACAATTTTTTTAATTATTGTGGTACCGGCGCAACCTATCCATCTATATGTCTAAAATAAAAATGTTGTTCGTTTGTTCGTTGTTAAGCGCATCACTTGAGAATGGCAGGACCGATTTATCCAATTTTTTTTATTTTGAATAAGGTTTAGGGAAATAAAAATTGGGAAAGTTGCCAGGAACATTGTAAAATTCGGGAAAAACTAAAAGTGCTTTTTGTGTGAACTTAAGACTATAACAGAGTATGCAAGTTAATATGGGCTCCACGGGAGAATCCGGCGCGGAAAGCTAGTATACAACTCTTATTTTACATTGCGTTTGGAGTCAATTTTACTTTTCAAAAAGTTTCTTTGTATATTTTCGAATATACAAATATTGCTATATTGCTATATTGAAACAAGTAGCAGGGAATTGTGACACTGTCTTGAAATTCAAGTGGGTAATAACATGCCGGTTACTCTAGCAACGCACTCAAAGGAGGGTTGAGATGAAACACTCTGCTTGCTTTGTGTAGCGCTGACGTTGCAGCTAGATACAACTACCTACTGTGTTTTATATACAAGTTTATTGTTAAATTCGCAAACATTTCTGAGATATCAAAGAAGCGTTTCATTCTGTAATAAACATAGTGCTTTTAAAATAGAAATAGAACTAGGTAAATTTAAAATTTAATTACTTTCGTACTATAGGTCATCATAGTTAAAGATATAGTGGAACTTTTAATTATCAAATATTGCCCTACTATCACATTATATTATCACATTTATATTATAAATGCAGGCTAATTTCAAAGGAGCCAGTATGCGGATCCTAAATTAAATTTTGATTGTAGGCATTTGAAATACTCCAATAATGCAATTGTATCAAACCATCAGTTTCAACTTGTTGCACCAATAGTTAAATCAGTGATGATTCTTGTGGTTAAAATATTAATTTCTGTATTCAGAATAATTTATTTGTGTAAATAAATTGTTTGGTTATTCAATATTGAGGTTGAGTGTGTTGATATGGCTTTGAATTTTATAAAAGGTGTCACGTTAAATATGAACCGCGCACGATATTTTCGTAAAATCTACTTATTGATGAATTATTTGCAACAATTTTCATAGCATTCTTATGATCACATAATATACTGATTCCATACTGACTTAGATCCACGAATCCACGGTAATCTTATGTTTGGTTTTTTATCTTGTAAGTTTGATATAATATTTATTAGCTCATGTAGGCAACATTTAACATATTCTGTTTTATCTAAATTCTATGAAGCTATGAAAATCTGTAAATTTTTCGTGTATTTTCGACAGAATTTGCGGTCAGAATTCTTGTAATATATTTACTAAATAAAAAATTTTACCATGTAAGGTGCTTCATAATTTAACTCAATTAAATAATAAGTTATCTGTAACTTGCTATTTGTAGTAGATTTTGTACAATCACGGATCTACCAAAGGCTGTTTCACTCGCAAGACAGATTTTATTCGGAAAACGTTTCTTTTCTTGTTTCTGGAACATGACTATTGGTCTATATTATTTTCTCCTTGGTTATCAGTCTTATTGCTTATTTTTACAGTTCATATAGCTCACATTTTTCTAAAGAGATATGGACAAAATAAATCGCGCGTTTTACCGAGTTCGTTGCACTGTGATGCTGGGCCTTAAATTGTTTTCATCATATAATTTTATTATACTACTGTGGACCTTTTGTAGATAATTGCATTCTAGACATTTCTTACCATGATATTGATTGTAATGTAACTTATTACACAGCTTATTTTATTGAATGCGCTTTTTATAACTCCTATCGATACCCTGAAAATCACTTTTGAAATGCCGCGGGCAGTAGGTAATTTTGTGGACCAAGCGTGTTTTACTTTATGGTTATTTTTTTAGATAATCAAAGAAAAGAAAGAAGTATGTACACTATAGTGGGTAGAGTACAGGTAGCTTACTCTTGACTTAAATTTCAAATCCTGAATTTAATTTCGTATCGATCACAGAAGTGACAATTTTATTCAAATCAATTAGCATAATATGAGAAAATTTATTTACACACAATTCAATTTCAATAAAATTATCGCTAGGTACCTACTTTCGCTGTTAGTATTTTACGCTTAATAATTTCACAATATTTTTATTCTCTTTACATTTCACATTGCAATCATTGTAAATAATCGCCACGGCTATCATTTCCATATAACGCAGGACAAGTGCTTGTTATAGATATTATCTATTTGCATCGATTTGCAATACTCGGTTCCCACGGGAGCACGCGCCCGGTCATGCCTTTGTCGCGTGCAGGATTTGATAGAGGATCTCAGTATTATAAACAATATGTACCTGTGCCTTTGATCCATTTTTAACTTCTAATGCAATTGTTGCTACTTGCTATGACCTGAAAATTTAATTTGGAAAACAATTTAGTTTTAATTTTTCTAGATGTATTTATCTAATATTGTGACGTCCTGATCCTCGGTCACTTAGTAGGATATAACTGATATAACTTTTGTAGAGAAAAACATTGATCCATTCTAACATCTATAAGCTCTAGAGGGATCTCTTTCTTCCCATTTTAATTCTCAAATTTTACAAAGTACTTACTTATGTTTGAAGGTTACCATTGTTTCATTTCTTTTTCTCAGGGTAGGTACAAGATATACCATATATTCTGAAACTATAGATAAGCTTGTCGCTACTCTTAATTTAAGTACACATATAATTAAATATATTCAGAAGAAGTGTGGACACTATGTCTAGGAAAATGTATTTAGGGAACAAATACATTTAATTATTTAGGGAAGGGAAACCTATCTATTATAATAATTTCGTTTAGGGGTAAGGTAGACTTGATTCAAACGCATACCAAATTGTTAAGAAAAAAAAATTAATCAATTCTGGGATTTTTTTTTACTTTTTTTTTTATTAATATAAAAACCTTAAATCAAATCTAAAGATTCAAAATAACTAAATAAACCAGGTCCGCGTGGAATAGTGGCAAGAATACTGGCTGAATCGCGATGCTGATTCGTTGAGCGAGGAAGGAGCCAGCCCTCTTGTCACCAGAAGAGATGATCAGTCGAGGGGATACATCTTTAATAAAAATTTTGGCATTTGAACCCCACGGGTTCTGGTTTAGGAACATATATCCACAAAATTAATAAATTAATAAAAAATAAATAAGTCATAATTTATTCATTAATGCTGTCAGAAGCAATTTTCAATGTGACAGTAACGTTTTTTTTAAATCATGTGATTTGAGTTGAGTCAAAGAAAAGAGTGAGCATTGTGTAACGTTTGTTTGAGCCATGAACTCCAAAGACAGGTCGTTTTATATAAATATCCAATTCATATAATTACCTAAATAATACAGTAAAGAACATCCCGAGCGAAGCCGGGTATGTATCTAGTACTTATTATTATAGTTACTAGCGAGTATTTTGTTCTTATTACGTACGTCTTTCAGGTAACGAATTACATATTGTGCTATTTTTTTAAATAGTAATATAATATAAATTGTAATTACATTCTATCCAAAATGAGATAATTGTATACCAAATACCTCAAATACTCACATACTTAATTGACAATACAAATTTGCTGTGTCTAAATGACAAATGTCGAATCGGAAAATTAGTTGATCGAATGGGAAACTAACATTTGCTCGTGTCCAGTTATCTTGCAACACAGACCAGCTTGTTGATTTTGTAACGAAATTAACCACGTCAAATGTTTACGAGCGGGGAGATTGCCGCAGGTAATGTTGGTCGTATGTTTAAACAGGTGTAAATTATTGTTGATTCCAACTGATTTATTTCTTCCCCGGAAACAATCATGATCTCTTTCTACTCTTTTTGAACTATTACAGAATATTATTGATTGTAGGTCGCATAAGTAACGTTGTTCTAACAATACCATAAATATAAAACGAATAGTACCTATTCGGACTTCAAAAATTAGGCATTGAAAATTAAAAAAATTACACACTAATTATTCTATTCTAAAAATAACTGGCTAACACAATTAAGGTTACGTATCCGTACCAAGAGCTTCGGCTATACCGGCCGCTGCTTGTCTGCCGTTCTGTAGCCGTAATTACTATATTCCATGTAATAAGTAACCTGTGCTAGCTCCTATAGAACATCGGAATGACGTGATGTAAAAGACAAATAATTTGATTTGCACTATATGATAAAGCTAACTAATGTTTTTTAATTGATATGGATCAATACTAATATAGGATAACAATTGACCTATTTAGGTCATAAGTAAAGTAAACACCTATTTTATGTAGGTAAATATTTTTTTCAGCAACTATGTCACTTTTCAGAAAAGTGCTAGCTTTCCGGTAATCTATGAATCAATGTCTATTCCTGAAATAAATACTGAAACAATTTTCATTAATAATATCGGTGAGATAACCATGAAAATTTTCTAAAAAAGTCGTCGAAATTGAAATCGAAATATCTCACGATATAATGAGTATTGGTAAAGTCATTTTTTTTAAACTTCCTGCTTTACTGAACCAATTTTCATGAAAATATATACCATGTCGATAAAAAAATTTAAATGCGTGTACCTACTTATGTACGCGCGTGGGAAGTTATACTTCATTGGCATTATTAAATAAATAAATAGTTTATTTTCTTACATTAAGCGTAACATGAATTCTCTCATTATTCGAATGTTATTTTTAAATTATGTCCACTGCAATAGCATCTTCCGGTAATGAATTACGAATAGTAAATAATATTAATCAAAATATTCAATTTAAATCACTACTGAATATAATATAATTAGCACATATATAATTCTCACTTGTATGAAACTTAAACACGTGTTGTGAATGTAGAAACTAGAAACATGTGGATATAAATATTATAAATATGAAAACAGTGATCAGAGGCGACGAGCGTGCCAACATGCGCGGCTAATAGAGGTTCTGTTTCTATTTTGTTGGTAGCTTTTTTATTTTCTCTCTCGGCAACTTCATACTGTAACTTTTTTCTTACATATCGTATAATTTCACTCTCATAATATTTTTTTCATAACGCGCCTAAAGAAGTATAACTTCAATAAAGGCGGTTAAGGGAGATTGTCTAGAACCTAGCTTCCAATAGATGGCACCATGATGACACAGTGTCGTATTTTATTGTTTTCTATTCTTTTACGCGAAAGTTTATGAATTAAATCAAGCGATGCAAGTTTATCTATAAACAAGTTCTGTAGTTGGATGACCGTCTAGTATGAAGACTGAAGAGGTCTTTCATTTTCAATAATCCACTAAGTATAAGCCTTTTTAAACAATAAATTAAGAAGTTAACTCTACTACTGTTGACATGGTTCTCAGGAGTCGTGTCGTGGCTTTGAAATTTTTTCAGACAGTGTTTTGTGAGGTTTCTTTTAATGTATTTAAAAATCAAAGTCGTAAATTGCAATAATATTTCCCACAGATGAATGTAGAGTGACACGGAGATTGGTCTATTTATAACGTTGTAAACAATATGAACATCCCACGGTGCAATAAGCCCGTCTATTCTATGGGTGGACGACGTTAGCAAATACAGGTCGTGTGCATTCAAAGTTTTGCGCGAGTGACTTATCAATCGGCTAGTTTGGCATTTAGTGGCGATAGACGCCTGCCCGAGCTTATAGGAGCGTGTGCACCGGGAGGCAAAGGGGTGCTACACGCGTAAATAGGGTAACCATCATTGTGGGGTAATAGACAATTTTTCATTTTTAATAAGATGCCAAGAATCAAAAACCGTTTGTACTTTATTTGATATAATAAAATATATATAAAACATATATATTTTTTGATGTATTTGAAAACAAATTAACTGAGATACAAAAATAATGAAATTTAAAGCTATGCTTAGTCGTAGATATTTAAAACATAATAACGCTGCTGGCCAGGGTTGACCAAGAACATACAGCTACGATTCCTTGAATTTTTCATTTAAATATCTAAAAATATTCTTTTAATTTAACATATTAATAGAAAAGGGTAACAACAAATTAAACTGTTAAAGTATAGATTTTGTTTCATAAAAAACTCAGTCGCTTAGAGTTAGACAAGCCACTTTTCCTTGGGTTATGAGAAAAGAATAGGTAGGTACTAATAATATCAATGACTCCTAATCTGAGGGTAGATGTAATATAAATGACAGTTTAAATATCATGTCAATATGTATAAAAATCGATCAAGCAGCAATTATTTTTTTAGCCCTTGATAATTTTGTTTCGATCTACACTACTGTCCGGGTCTATGTGGTGTTGCAGCAAATTAAATACTTATTATCCTGGTTTAATTGTTTAATAATTTACTTTTACATTTAGAAATAGAATGATGGAGTAGGTAATTATTATGTCCGACAAAAGCGTCGGTTCAAAGTCCACAGTCGACGACATCAACGTCACAGGTTATTTTTAATTCATGGTACCCATGTAAAGGTACCACTTCATACAGCCTACCACACTACGAATAAATAAATAAATATTAGTTTATTAATAAACTTCATGAAACTATAATTAACTAGCATTCCGCCCCCGGCTTTGCCCGTGGATATTTACGAACAAAATAAAATATACCCTGTACCTATCCCTACCCCTACCCCTACCCCTACCCCTACCCCCAACCCTACCCGTACCCCTACCTCTACCCCTATCCCTAAAAATACCCCAACCCTTATCCCTACCCTTATCACTACCCCCTACCCCTACCCTTATCCCTACCCCTACCTCTACCCCTACCCTACCCCTACCCCCAACCCTACCCATACCCCTACCCGTACCCGTACCCCTACCCCTACCCCTACTTCTACTCCTACCCCTACTCCTACCCCTAGCCCTACCCCCTACCCCTACCCCCTACCCCCTACCCCCTACCCCCTACCCCCTACCCCTGACCCCTACCCTCTACCACTACCACTACCTCTGTATCATAAATAGTTTTCGCAGCGCACGAGATGTAAGGAATTTCTTAGGTCATTTTTATTACACCTTGGGTTACATTATTGGAGTTTTAGTAAGGATCCCTAATTTTTTTAAAATAAATGTAAATTAAAGCCTATGTCACTCAGGGTGAATGTAGCTTTCCAATGGTGAAAGAATTTTTGAAATCGGCACAGTAGTTTTTGAGTTTATTCATTACAAACATACACACAAAAATACAAATCTTTCCTCTTTATAATATTAGTTTACCAAATTACCATGTTTTAATTTATTACATTGTCATTGTACTGGATTAAAAGTGGTACAATATTTCTTAAGAACAATCATAACAGAAAATATATTGCCAAATAGTATTTTCGGTAATAATATGATAGGAAGTCCCCGGATAACATAAAGTTATGGTCACAAATTTTCAATTGATACAAAGTGAACACCAATGAGCCATATCTATTTTGGTGCGGAAATAATCCCTATTCAAACTAGAACAGGGTTGAGAATAAACGTATTGCTGAGATATATTTTATAAACCTATAATATGTCGTATGCGTCGGTAATAAAGTTTAAATTGCTTAATATGTTTTAATTTCTATTTACGAAATAAAATGTAGGAATAAGTTAGCAAATAAGACGTCGAATATTAACTATTGAATAGAATATTATTCATTGCCTTTACCGCCGCTACTCTAAGTCCTTAAAATCCTGGCAAACGTTCCATTTATTCTCTTCATTTGATATGAATTATTATAAATGGTTACACTATTAATGTGGTTAATATTAGCTTATTAAAAAATATTCTGACTGGCAGTCAATTTACTTGTGAGATTCGTTGAGGTATTTTATAGAATATAACAACATCGCCCATCTTTAGTCTGAAACTGACCCTATTGTATGCTGATTAACAGATGCTAACGATTTCATAGCCACAGAGCCGCCAGACTACAGCCGCTTATTGTTCGTTCAATTGTTTTTATATATTATACGTATATAGGTACCTACTTCTAAAAATGGTGCAAGGTGGCTTAGTAGTTTAGAGGACCGTGTAGCTCAGCGTACGCAGCGAAATAGGTATTTAGAAAATCATATTCTGTCTCAAGCGCGCTCTTCCCCCGGGCATCAGTGCGATAGAGAGCACGTATGTTCTTCGTTGAAAATTGCGTTTTATGCAAAAACGATTTACACCTACTAAACTATAACGATGTCGCTTAGTGGGAAACTAGCCACAATAATAAATAATTATTTTACTCCATAATGTTTTATTTTCAATTTTAATGAAGAGGTTACAGAGGAGTAAAAAGAGGGAGTAAAAAGAGCACGCTGAAAATTTAAAAATAAAATAAATAAGTAAATGAATTACAGGATATGATAGAATCTAAACATAATACAACATAAATAATAGGTACTTACAAATATCATGCTCTTTTATAATATATTTTAACAGCTGGTTGAATTTTGTTCACAGTATTACATTATTGATTTTATAAAATAGATGTGCTCTTATCAAAGCTAAAACGGAATTGACTAAAAATGGTAGAAAATAAACAAATAGCAGACACTGTTCCAAATTCAGATTATTTTGAAAAAATTCTAAATTATAGGTAGTCAATAACTTATTTTGTAAGGAGGTTAACAACTATTTTTGCAAGGAGGTTAGCAACTATTCAAACCTCTTTAAGAAAAAGTGGTCTCATTTATTTACTAAATGAGCACAACGTTACAACGAAACCTTATAATTTTACGTACGTACGTTTTGCTTTTTTGAAATTTTGCTTTGTTTCTCAAATACAGACGGTTTATTACCAGCAAGTTAATTTTGACCTATTACGAATTTTGAAAAAAGGAAAAAATACGTACGTAGTTTTTCATTATGTCAGTAACATATTAAAAAATCGTTAAATTTAAATAATATTTAGGGGTAGTAAAACGTTTTCTCCGTTTGTATGGACATGGACGCGGTACACTATACTCTTAAGACGACTGGTATTATCTAGGCAGACCACGGGTTCGATCCCGGATCCCGACTAAGTACCAATGGGTTTTTTTATAATTAAAAACTTATGTACATAATCCGACAAACCTCATATACCTCATCAAAACTGGCCACTCGATATATAATAGATATACAAAAGAGGGAGGCTTTGCCTTCCGCTGGGTACCTTGGGATCGTAACACGATTTCGGCAGCTTACGGCAACTAGTGAAGAAAGAAGAAGATTTCTGAAAATAGTATTTTAAACAATTTTAGTGCATTTTCTCAAAACTAATTTTAACCTTATTGTGCCGTTTTCATATTATTTTATTGTCGCATTTATATTCATTACACCATAGATGAATGATTGTCAGGTTCGCGCACGCGCCCTCGGTGCTCAGCGCAATTTTGATTCAAACGGGCTCTTAATTCTGAGATTTTATTCTATGCATGCCATATTTCATGAAATTATGTGTTACAAGCTTCTGTCCGCGGTTTCACCCGCGGGGAAATAGATCCAAAAAGAAACAATCCCGTGGCTGTAATTTCCCCCTCCCCGCCCGCTTTCGCGGTATAAAAAGTAGTATATGTCATACTCTGACCCCTAAACTACCACTATGCAAAAAATCATGTTGATCCCGTGAAAAACAAAAACAAATCTATCCCACGGGAACCATACATTTTTCCGGGATAAAAAGTAGCCTATGTGCTATTCCAGACTATTATAATCTATCTCTGTGCCAAATTTCATTAAGATCCGTTCATACAAATTTTCGCGTTTATAATAGTAGTGGGATGTCATGAAACACCACCGACTGATATCTCTGGAGGACAGGCGACAACTACTCGACATGTTACTTTTATATGACTTGTGCAACAACAAATTTGACTGTCCTGATCTCGTTTCAAAGTCATTGGTACTGCTTGCGCCAGATAGACGAACGAGACACACGGACCTCTTCCCCTTGTCGGATGCGCGGTCCAATTATGGCAGAAATGCTGTCATTGGCAGATTGCATGATGTGTACAATAAGCATTTTTCCCACTTGGACATGTTCTGCATGTCCAAAAACAATATCAAAAAACAGTTTCTTATATCATATGTGGATGGTTAGCACATACACGCACATACATACATACATACACACAAACACACACCCCCACTCACTCACCACACACTACACAAACGCTGACAGGTTTTTGAATTTTGTTTTTGAATTTTGTTTTTATTTTTATATACATTTTTTATTTTTTCTTAGTTTTAGATTGTATTTTTAATTGGACATCTTATAAATTTGTAATTGATTTTTTGACTTATTTTGTTATTTTTAGACATATGTAATTTTTTTTGTTGTTGTAATTTTTGACATTTAATTTTGATTTTAATTTTGATTATTCATTTATTGTCTACTTTTTTTAATTTATTTTTATTTTTTTTTGTTTGATGTAATGATGTGATGTCTCCGTACCTACTGTAAAGCCAACATAGTAGAGGTCCATTTGTGGCAGTAAGTTTTACTTGTTTTTTTTTCTAAATTTTTTGTATTGTGAAGTGCTGTGGATTTTTGAAATAAATAAATAAATAAAAATAAATAAATAAATAAATAAATAAATAAAATTAAAAGGAATTTTGAAAAAAGTTGATTGCCTTTGCCTTTATTACAAACAAGCTCAGAATAATTAAACTAGCCGCTCGACTCAAATTTCTTTGTAAATAAAGCTAAAAATCTGTTGTATAATTCAACACAGAGAAAAAGTCTTTTGACATCAAAAATGAATTCAACATACAAGAATATGACTACCTACAATTAGGGAAATGAAAGCTTTGAAAAAGCTTTTATACATAAAACTTCAAAACAGGGCTTGTTGCTATAATAAACACAATTTGTTGCCAAGCTCTCTCAAATTCCGTACATTGCATACAAATTTACGAGCGAAATATCGGGTTTTACATGAATTTGTTCGTATACACTTTTTGATATGTGCCTCTGCAAAAACGTCGAGCCAAATATTCACGATATTAAATTGTCATGTGCACTTCCAAAAAATGTGACTACATTTCCCGTTTTTCGCAAACCATTATAAACACAATTTGAAAAAATATGCATTAACAGAACAGTGGCCACTGGTTAAATATTAACTCGAGCATAAAAAGGTATAAGGAACAATTTTCTTTAAGAACCTAATCTAAGTGCTTTAATTGACTTCTCGTGTCCGGAGTCCGAAGGAGACCGCACTTCTGAAAATTGTAACTGTGTTTATCAGCGAAGTGTCTGGCTGGATAATGTCTGAGAACCTTTAAACTACTAGCGTACACTTCAAGTATTCTTTTGTTTGCTTTTAGAGATGCAAGCAAGCAATACAGCAATCAAAGCGGGAGCTGCGGCGGAAATCGCAGAGTCTAACAAATGGCGTAAATATAGTTCAATTATTGAAAACTACAAATTTGTGCCGTTTGATGTAGAAACTCTAGGTCCGTGGGGTTCAAATGCCAAAAATTTTATTAAAGATGTATCCCCTCGACTGATCATCTCTTCTGGTGACAAGAGGGCTGGCTCCTTCCTCGCTCAACGAATCAGCATCGCGATTCAGCGGGGAAATGCAGCCATGTATTTTTGCCACTATTCCACGCGAACCTGGTTTATTTAGTTATTTTTAATCTTTAGATTTGATTTAAGGTTATTATATTAATAAAAAAAAAGCAAGAAGTAATTCACTCCAATTGAAATAGTATTTTCACAACACTACAACTTATAGATTTCAGGTTGCCATGATCTAAAAAAGAAACTTTGAATGAGAGTATTTTATACCTATCTATCTATCCATCATCACGCCTTTTATGCCAAGAGGGGTAGGCAGAGACAATCGAATGTCATTTGCTTCGATCCTGACATACCTCTTTCGCTTCTTTTACATTCATCATACCTTTCGTACATGCTCGGCCATTGTGTGTACCTATATACTTTTAATATTGCCATCGATCAATATATTTTTTATATGTTCAATAAAAGTACACCTAGGTCGTACTCTGCCAGTATTTCCTTTCACTTCAGCCACATAAACCTTTTTAGTCAATCTTTCATTCTTTCAACGTGTCCAAACCAGCGTAAAGTACTGTTTTTCATTTTAGTCACAGGATCATCTTTCACTATTTAACAACGCTTACCAAATTTTTCTTTACCTTTGTTTTGTGTTTGTTATTACAGATACACTAAATCTGGGAACAAAGGTCTACATACTACTACTACAGACTTATTAGTTAATGCGAACATTTGTAAAGTCTGAGTGGATCACTGGGAATAAATGTATAGTGAAATAAATTGTAAATCCACATATGACTCCCCGTAGAGCTAAAACGTGTCAAAATTCAGCTGTATGTTCCTATGTGTGTTCAAATTTTTTTGAGAGATTTATCGGAGCGAAGATTTAATCCGATTATAACGCCATAACAATGATGCTTCTTTATCTCTTGTTGTTATCCCTTCTAGTACAATATACATTGTTTAGTATTAAATTAATGCTTTCAAATTTTAAACCTGTTAAAATTTTAAGCACTATCTGTAATAAATGTTTAATTAATTGTAGCTAGGTCTACATACGTATTATTATTATATTATTTAATTTAAATACATAATTACAACTTCACTAAAATGTACAATAATAAATAAATAATATGTTCAAAAACTATATTAAAAAATATACAAATTCTAAAAAGAATACCTCTTCCAGAATCCCTCCATATTTTCTCAAGATTCATTAAAATGCAATCCCATATTAAAGTAATATAATAAAATTAACGCAGAAAATTAATAAAATGCTAATTATCCGTCGTCTTTGAAAGTAAGTTATTAAAATATTCACCAACAAAATGTGAATTCGAAAAATTATTTTAAATAAATGAATTTTGTATGGTTATTGAAATATTTTATTTTAAAGAGATTGCAAATTAAAATATGTTTTTAAATTTAATTTGATAACTCTATGTTTCGTTTTGGAGGCCCATGATTCGATTCACAATATGTATAGTATAAAGAAATGGTAAAATAACATAACTAAAATATTACGTCGTACTTTTTGCCGTAAAAATTAGAAAACTTTTAAGGTGATCGCAGATCTAAGGCCTTCTTTATAAGACGCGTTGCGCTAGAAATTCAAAGAGGTAACGCAATTAGTGTTCTTCAGTCGTCGGAGTTCCTAGAACAAGTAGTTTATTTATAATTTAGTGTGTGGGGGTGTAGCTAGGTAGGTAAACACTTTTAATGTAGATATTAACATTATATAAACTCTCTAATTATGTACATTAAATATCTACTATAAGTAACTTTTACTCTCAGGGTTCTGACAAATAAAACCAAGGAACAATTAAAAATGAAAAAAAAACTAGAACATACTTAAGTATTTTGGGGACGAGGTACTTGCGTTTGCTGGATTTTTGTTTAAACTTCTGTAAAACTTACTTACATAATACTATTATAGGTAAATAAAAAACCGGCTTAACCATTTTATTTCATATAAGCTTCCGCACTTTTTAAAATATATTAAAAGAATGAAGGATGAAAGATTGACTAAAAACGTTTATATTATGGCTTAAGTGATAGGAAATGCTGGCACGACCCAGGTGTAGGTACTTTTATTTAACACTAGCTGTGCCTTGCGGACACTTGCGGTTGCACCGCTCCGTTCCCTTGGGTCGTACCGTGATGTTATATAGTCTATAACCTTCCTAAAGTATTGCGTTATCAAATTTTATTTCAAAAATGTTTTTTTCAAATCTTGTAGTTCCAGAGATTACCGCGTTCAAACAAACAAACTCTTCAGCTTTATTACCTATTAGTACAGATATAAAAAATGTATGGATCGATTTCAATACTATACACACAATCGTCGAGCATGTATGAAAGGTATGATGAATATAAAATGATGAATACCATGTATAGGGAATTGTACTCTAGCATTAATATAGTTCTAAACATGAATATTTCTTTATACTTAACCAGTTGTAATAATTTGTCACCTTCTAATTTTGTAACAGGGTCAGAACGAGGGGTCCTAAACAAAAGTTCGAGGTGACGTTAATTCGTCTTTGCCATAATTGATGGTGTTCGGGCGAATGCATTCTATGTCACGTTCGAAACACTTGTCTACTGCACTGCCGGTCGGTGTAGAAGGGTTTGGTTATTAATTGTTGAACCTGCTATGCTGCTCCCCATGCGTGTGGAATGCAATTAAATCATCAATTGGGCGATAATTTTTTTACCACACGTTAACTTAATGATAATGTTAGTCAGTAAGATAAAAAACCGGTCATGTGCGAATCGAACTCAATAGTTTGACGCCCCTGTATGGCGCAGGGCGCAGGAACATATTAGCGCGAGTTGACTCAAACTTGACCGGTTTTTATTATTTGATGTTTTGAGTATGCATTATAGTTATGCTAGTTAGACGTTTGTATGTATTGCCATTATTAAGATCGAGCAAAAAACGCCGAATAAAACAGGTTTCTTAATTTAACTTTTATTTATTTTTATTATTCGTTGTTTAAGTATCGACCTAATACGGTTCAAAAGATAGAGCCCTGTGACAGATGGACGGACCTTAGTAATAGGGTTTCCGTCGTCCAACATCCAAAGCAATATTATTATTTACCACGCCTTATATCAGTTTCACCTGTGTGTATTTGCAAACGTATTAAAAAATAACGACAATACAATATCTCTGTATGCCTGTCTGTGCCCGATGCACTCCGAAACTACTACACGGATTTTGTAACGACTTTCACAAATAGATTGATTGATTCACGAGAAGCTTTACGAGTATTGAACATGCACCTATCACGTTTAGGACCTGAGCATTAACAGTTTTATCATTTATTAATCAGTCATTTAGATGAAGCAAGAAATCTTCTATTTTATGGATGTAGACTGTGTTATTTTGATTTTGTGAGTCTTGAGAACAGACACAGGATATTGGACTTTTTAAATTAACTTGTACCTATGTAAATACCTATTTCAGACATGTAGTTAAATTTTCATGTTTTATTATTTCAGACATATAATATTGTTATTTTTTTAGACATAAATACTTATATAAATTGCACATTTTTTATAATTTCAGACATATAATATTGTATTTTTTTAAATCAGACATAGTACCTACTTTTTAGTTTTTATTATTTCGGAATATAATACTGTATTTTTTTATTCCGACATAAATACTTAAATAAATTGCTATTTTTTATTATTTCAGACATATAATATTGTAGATATTTTGTTTATATAATTACTGCACATTTTTTATTATTTCAGACACATTTCCTAAATAAAATAATTGATTTTGTTATTGACTAGGTATTCAAAAGTATATAAAAATAGAAAGTAGGAAATGTATTAATTATATGTATTTTTTTAATTGACTATTTCACGTTTACCTACCTACCATTATTGTGTACCTACAAAATAAAAAAAAAACGATCTTTCTACACAATTTTTTTTTATTTCGTAGGTACACAAGACAATAACGTGAAATAGTCAATTAAAAAAAAATACATTTAATTAATACAAAGACATACAAACAAGTCCGAGGTAGCTTATTTTAAAGAAATAAGCGTATTTATAATTAAAATTGCGTAGGTATTATGTATAAGTAGTAGGTTCACTGAAAATTTAGTAAGTAGGTACCTACATTCCACTAGGTATTCAAATTCTTGTATAGCGATATTATATCGTATTATACGTCTTATAAATATACTATGAGCTTATTATCAAAATCACTACAAAGATGAAATTGTTGTTCCAAAGCACTTCTTAATTAAAATACATATCGTGATACGATACGAAAGATATTATTTACATTTCATGTTAGCAAATATGTAGTCATCGAATTATACAAATACTGATAAACATTTAATTGAATAGGCGCTGATTGGTTCGTTTATTTAATGAAAATATTATCCAGATTGTTAGGTGTGGAATGTCGCAAATCTACATAAAATTTGATTCATAATAAAATGTGTAGGTACATTATACGTATTTAGATACTACTTTGATTTTTAAATAATAACACTTTATTTTTATTATAGGTACCTGTCTCGTAAAAATAAATATTTTATTACAAAAAAAATTTACACTTCTACGTAGGTATAAATGTGATCAATATAAAACGCTCAGGGGCCGATTCTCGCTCGGTAGATATTTATACGAATTAGAGAAATCTCTACGTCTAAATATCAAAAAAAAATCTACTTTTGAGAACAGTTAATTCTTGGGAACGTTCGAGATGGATGTCGTTTTTACTCGTTTTGTCTCACGTAAGATATTACAACTACTGACAGCTACGTCATTCGAAATCCGCCATGTTTTTTAGTTTAGATTTCCTTGCTTAGTATAAAATTTACATGAAAGGAAAATGTTTGTCATCATGTTTCTTAGGATTTACATGAAAAATAAGGAAAAAATAATGGAAAATGATTTTCAGACATTTTCTGTAATGGACAACATTTCATTTTTCGTAAGGTACCAAAATTCGAAAACCGTTTGGAGATTACATGCTAGAAAGCTTATTTTTCATTTTTATTATTTTATATATCCTTTAATTTTCGAGTTATTTTAAAAATACTGAAATATTGAAAAATAAGGATTAATAGGTGCCCTAATCTGTGCTAACCCTCTAATTTAAAAATACTAATGTCTGTTGGCTGACTTATTAGTTATTGAACTCAGGTGTTGCCTTCTATTAATTTTACCCATTTTTATTCCATTTGTAGCTAAATTAATAATTATTCTTTAAATATAATTATAAAAATACTTCTTTTATATAATATTTTTTTGGAAGTTTTGCTAGTTTCGAATGGGCTATCACAGGAAATATATTTATGAGTGAAACCGCGGACAAAAGCTAGTATTGTTATACATTATGAATAATGTTGTAGGCGATTTGAGTTCCGGCTACGGCAACACCTATTCGGAACACGGGACATTTCTACAGTATATTATACTCTTTGCATTTCTATAACGTATACTCTGTGGCTTGACTGAAATTATCTGTCACTTTCTTTGGGTGGCAGTTTATATTTCTTATTTTTAGTCCTAGCTAAGGTTTTTAGTTTATAAGTCCTCAGTATTTATAAAAATTCAAAATTAAATTAAAAATATAAAAATATATTATTTATTTATTACCATTACATTTAAGTTATAATTAAATATATCTACTAAACTCAACCAAAAATAAAATATAAAATACGTGTATCTTATTTTTTATATATTTTTAATTAAAGTAATAAAAATGGATGATTAAAAAAATGAAATGTTGTCCATTATGAAAAATGTAGGTACCTACCTATAAAAAAATTAAATAACAATTAACTAAAAATCCGTGATTCTAGAGGTCCTTACGACAATATTTGATGGTACGGAACCCTCCGCGCACTAATCGTACCTACTCGTATTCCATGGATTCCAATCTCTATCGTTCGACAAAAATGTCGAAAACGCGAGAATCAACCCCAGAGGGAATACTCAATGAAACGCTTTATAAAAATATTTTAAGTTTTCTCAATTTTTTCGAGAAATATATAGGGTTAACCATACCTGTTTTTTTCGGTTTTCCTTTAAAGTTTGTTATTCTATTTCATGAAGGTTCAAGTTATAAACTCTTTCAAACAACTTTTAATTATCTTTAGGGGAACTAATAATCAGATATAAATACGGTCAGAACAAAACTTTATCGTTACGAACATCGTATCGTTTAAAACGGTCTGTTTTTGTTCGCTCGTGATAAAACATTTCGAAATGTCATTTTAATTAATAATATATCTTATGGAGTTCTAACAGTGAATAGTATTTTTTTTTAAGACATTATTTTTGAAATCGATCCAGTAGTTTTTGAGATTACTTCTTACAAACAAATTGACTAACACTGTATTTTAAAATCGACAATCGCGATTTAGGAGGAGGGATTTTAGATATTTTGTTAAATAAGAACTCTTAATTAAACATACCGTAGTGGTAGTGGTATGTACCGATGTAAACCAGTTAGCTATCTAATTGGAGCGGCAGTCGGCCATGTCTAATGTCCACACACACACAACATGGTAAATATCCGTCCCAGATCTCGCCAAGAACATGAGCGAGTTCGGTATAAAAGTCGCCCAGGATGTAAATGTTTTGATTTTTTACGACCTATAGGTTCTAAAAAATCTTGTCTATACTGGGGGAGACAACAGTAGAGACAAGTGGACGAACTGAAAATTACTACCCACAGGATTTTTTTTTTGCAATAAATTAATCTTTGCCCTTCATTTATATAAAAACCACCAAAGCTGTGACAAAATGATCTATGAGCGTATTAATAAATTACAGGTCGCGGCGTCTGGCATGAAATCAATTTAATACACTTATATGTGAAAGTACTGACAATTCGGATCTCAGATAACTGTTATTAAATATTTTCATTTATGGAACAGGTGTATCTTGTTGCCCTATAAGTATCCCCTCCAAAGTCCCTACCCCTAGGTTATCTTCTTAAATCGGAAATCGCAGAGTCTAACAAACGGCGCAAATATAGTTCAATTATTGAAAACTACAAATTTGTGCCGTTTGGTCTACACCAAGTTTCTACAAACTCTAGGTCCGTGGGGTTCAAATGCCAAATATTTTATTAAAGATGTATCCCCTCGACTGATCTCCTCGCTCAACGAATCAGCGGGGAAATGCAGCCACTATTCTTGCCACTATTCCACGTGGACCTGGTTTATTTAGTTATTTTTAATCTTTAGATTTGATTTAAGGTTTGATAGATAGTTTAATAGATATATATGAATATATATATATAGATATATGTGAAAATAGTAATATACAAAATGGATTTTCATTAAATTGTGAATAAAATGGTACCTTATTCATCTCGATAAGATTTATGGTTTCAGAAATATAACCACTGATACAGCAGGATAATTTTTTTTGCTATAATCCTTTCTCTTCAATTTATACGAAAATTACTAATAATTCATAAATAAGAAAATAATTCATATTGCTCTTGATAATTTACCTACAAATAGTTTTCGATTTGCAGCTCGTGGCGTTAGCGTCGAATTGGTAACTGTTATCTGATGTCCCAGTTGTCAGTACTTTAAAACTGCACTAAATTAATTTCATGCCAAACGCCGCGACCTGTAAATCGCGAACCTTTGCTCCTATGACAATGAATTAGGTACTGTACATAGCCAACATAGATAATTTTGTCACAGCTTCGACTGTTTCCACATAAATTGAGGACAAAAGTTAATTTATTGCAAGTTTTTTCATGCATTTTATTAGAAACTATAAGTCGAATAGAAAAATAGTAAAATAGAAAATGGAAAAAACCACTGTCAGGAAGACATTTAAGGGGGGAAGGGGGAAGCCGACACTCTAGGGGTGGAACTCGAGGGGATACTTCTAGGGTCACAAGGAACACGTGTGCCAAAAATCAGAAAAAGAATATTTATTTTGAGGTCATTGCTTAAATCGCTCGTGTAATTCATGTTACGTTCAAAGACATGTTGTCACTTGTCATGTATATTTTTCAGTGTATTTTAAAATAAAAATCCTAGAAGAAAGGTAGAGAGAGTATGTAAATTGAACTGGATATAAACTGGAATCGGGGTCGTATCGTATCAGCTATAAGGTCACATGTAAGAAAGCAGTTGCTACTTACTGACTGTGTGCGTAGATGTCTTTGTGTTAGTGTATCCTTGCGAGTGCACGTGACGCTCTGTCCTGTCGTGCCGTCGCCGCTTCGATATTAAACGACGAGATTGGACTGTTTCTCAAACTGTTTTTATTAAAAAGAAAAAATTTCTTTGTCTGTTTGTTTACGAGGAGTGAACTTAAAACTATTGGACTGATTAGAAAAAAAAATTTTTCATGGATATAATATACCAGCTGTGCTATGTATTATTTTAGACTCTTATAACAATATTTGAAACTAAATAAACATTTACGATCCTTAAAATAGATTCTTCGCTTTTGTCGAGTGTCCCACGACGCGACACTTCACACTCTTTTTATTGATATTAATGGTTTCCTACATCCATTACTACTACTTTTACTAAAAAAAGCTCGCATTTAACGGGATAAAAGGCAATCTGTTGCGATGGTTTGCTTCTTATAGACCAGTTGGATGCTGTAAAAGCTCAGTGTAAACTGGATGCACCTGACGTAACGCTAAAAAAATTTTTTTTGGATTCTTTGTACGATAGAGAATATAGATTTGTTCAAATCAACAAAATATGATTTTTATATGAAAATGCGTTTTTTTACGTTTGCACGAATAACTTGGAATCTGAGGGTTTTAGGCCAAAATCTCATTAGACAAAAGTTGTTCGCAATAAAAAAATACACAAGATATGTGGGTTTTAATACCCCGTTTTTTCAATTAACCATGATGATATTGTTTATAAAAAAAATCGAAGAAATGCAAGAAATTTCTCGAATTTTTAAAGTTATTAATAATTATCTTAGCTTAACGATCAATATATCATAAGTAAGCCATAAAATTTTCAGGGCGATCGCTCATGCGGCTTTTGTTTAATTGTTATTCCATTTCTAATATTGAACCGGTTACGTCTGGTGTGGTCCAAGGTTCCATCCTTGGGTCATTACAATATACTATATTCATTAATGATATATCACAATGCTTTCTTAACAGCAACATTCTAATGTTTGCCGACGATCTCAAAATATTCAAGATTATTCAAAATTCTAATGATTGTATTCTCCTACAACAGGATTTGGATAGGTTTTGTTTGTACTGTGGGGCTAACAAGTTGCATCTGGCTCTTGAGAAGTGCAAAGTGTTATCATTCACACGCAATCATACTAAATTGACTTATGATTATAGTCTTAATGATCAACTCCTAACTAGGGTGACCAGTATACGAGACTTAGGTGTCATGTTTGACTGTAGGTTGTTGTTCGACCAGCACATCGACAGTATATGCAGTAAGGCGTGCCAAATGTTAGACTTTGTGTTGCGGTCAACTAAGCATTTTAGGTGTCCTGACTCATATATATTACTGTACACTAGTCTTGTTAGATCACATCTTGAGTATGCTTCGGTGGTATGGAATCCATACTATAAAGTATATCGAGATAAAATTGAGTTGACACAAAAGAAGTTTCTACGCTCAATGCACTACAGAGTGGCCAACTCAAAGCTACATTACACCGAACTACTCGAAATGTATAACATGTGCACACTGGCTGACAGACGCTCCTTGCTGGATGCATGTGCACTGTACAACATTTGCAACAGCGTGTACAATTGCCCAGACCTGCTGGAATGTATTCAGTTTAGAGTTCCTGGCTATGCGTCGCGACTACAACAATTATTTGCGACCAGAAAGACACGCACCAACGCTGGCCTGCGTGCTCCGCTCACCAGGATTTGTGACAATCACAACAAGAGCTACCTCTCGGTCGACATTTTTTGTAGTAGTAAGAGTCTTTTTAAAACACATGTAAAAAATATATTAATGGCTAAACTAGATTAATTTGTTTGTACCTTCTTATTGTTTACTGTTTTTCTTTATCTTTTTGGGACTAATAATGTACCTATAACTTTGAGAGAATGTAGAGGTGGTGGGCAGAACTTATTTTTTTTTAACTACTTTATGTACCTATATAATATATGTCTGTCTACTACTGTTATTTCTCCTTAATAAATAAATAAATAAATAAATAAATAAATGAAAGAACAGAACCCTTATTTATAGGATTGCTCTTGTGTCTGTCACAGATTATTTTCTCCGAATCTACTGGACGAAAAGAGTTGAAGTTTGATAACCCAATCATGGAAGCGTAAATAATTGAGTTTCGATTTTGGGGGTTAATTTTGGGTTTAAAGAGTAAAAATTTTTTTTTTCAAATTCATCATAAGAAATACAAATATATTTTAATGGAATTTGAAAATGTTTAGTTTAAATTATTAAAAAAATATTTAAAATGGTTTAAAATTGAGGGGGGGGGGGCTTATCTCCAAAACTACTGAGGCAAAAATTTTGAAAAAAATAATAGGAAATAGGGCTTTACTCATAGTTTACAGGAAAATCTAAACGAAAATATTAAAGTTCTCACGGAAAAAATGTACGAAACCCACTCCACAACAGTTCGACTCGCTCTTGGCCAATTTTTATTTTTAAATTATGTTTAATTATATAATTATATTCTTGTTACAGTTTGAGATTCAATGGCTCGCACCCCACAGAGCGTACGGTACGGCGACGTTCGGTATATACAGTCTACAAGATAGCGCCAGAAAAATTTAATTGTAAAATACGAACCTCCTCTCCCCTTTCCTCAGTCGACACTCCCTACATCGTCCTGAAAAATTCCCGACATTTCAGGTATACCTTCCATCCGTAAAATAGTTTTTAATCTTCATAAAAATGGGCATTGAAGCAACGTCTGTCGGCCAAGTAAATTCTTGCGTTATTATATACCTACTCTAGCCTTTGCCAGCGGTTTCACCCGCGTGGAAATAGAATATCCCGTAACGTATGAAAAATAAAATGGCAATGGTTGGTGATGTTGCTATATTTAATGAGCGCTTTATTACGTCATACAAACTTGGTCTCCAACGGGATAATATATATCCTATATCCATTCTCAATATTGGCGAAAGATATTGAAATCGGATGAGTAGTTTCAGAGATCACCTACTACATCCAAACTTACTTTACCTCTTATAAACACGTAACTTAAAAAACCCGTATACCTATTTCATGAATACTACAATAAAATTAAGAGATTAAAAATACATTAGGTCAAAACTTCAAAAGTCATACCATACTTGTCACTAAAGAAAACATAGTTTTAATTCAGCTTAACTTATTCCGGTTTAAATTTAATTCATTGTCAGTTTCTAAAAGTTTATATTAAAATATATACTTAGATATTAAAATGCTCTACCAAGCAGCACGTGTCCTGAGGAATGTTGGGGTGCATAAAATTTTATGCCTACCCCCACAATATATCGCAATGAGGTTGACAGAATGGCATTTAATGAAATTTACCCGACTCGGCTTCGAATTCTGCAAATTTTTCATATTGATTCTTTCAAAATATATATATAAACCGTATACTTATAACAACAAGATTTTTTTCCTTGTTCTTAACTTCGCTTCTAACAGTCTCTCAATATCTTTGTTTCATTTTTATTAGGGTTCCAAACATTTCCAATGAAAAAACGGAAACCTTTATATAGGATCACTCATGTGCCTGTCTGTCTGTCCGTCTCTCACAGTTTATAGTGTCCGATCCTACTGGACGCAAAATGTTGAAACTTGGTAGGTACATATATAGAGTTTCATGACAAAATCACGGACGTACAGGCTAAATCCGATTATTTACGTACAGCGTAAATAATCGAATTTAGATTTTGGGGGCAAAAATTAAAACATAAAAAAAATGTTTTCAAGTGCATCATGTGACATTATTAAATGAAAGGGCTCGTTATAAGGCTTACATTTTTTAATTTAAAATTGCATAGTACAAATTATATTTAAGAAAATTGACCGTCCCTCCCCCTTGTCTCTAAAACTACTGAGACTAAAAATTGGGGGGAAAAAAACGGAGTATAGGGCTTTTCTTTACAAAGAAATAGTTTACAGGAAAACCTAAGCAATAAAACCCTGTCTTGAAGTTCTGACCACAAAATGGTACGGAACCCTCAGCGCGCGAGTCGTACTCGCAACTTGGACAATTAATTATTATTAGAATTGCTGTTTACCTACGTTTATGTCAAGATTTACAAAAAATCTACTAAAGATTATTACATTGTCTACAATCTACAAAATCTACTTATACCCTCGTTTATCTTAGAAAACATTTATTAGATAAGTATTACCTACTTTTTTTTAATAAACTTATGCGAAGTCGGAGCCTTACTATTAAATATTACTCAGTATACCTTATATATAAAAAAGTTTATCTCTTTGACAATAATAGTCGCGCTTACAGATTAGATTGAGCAACCTTATAAATGGATTAGTTACACAGTAAACATGTGATTGGGTCCGAAATGATCGGTAAAACCGTAAAATTGCGTATAATATGACGCGCCTAGTTAAGACCCCTTTGTTACATACCCTACTTACATCACAGTCAGTACCCATAGTTTAAACTTTGAGTAATGTTGTGTGCCTTAAGTAAGAAGAATATTTGAATTTTAGTTATAGAAAGAAAAAAATAGACTAATACAATCGTTATACAAAGCTAGGTTATGTACACACAAAGTATTTTCAAAAGAAAACATAGTGTGTAGATTTAGGGTGGTCCTTATTTCCCTATTTGCTCTCAGGGGCAATGCAATTTTAAATTTTCTTTATTTTTTCGAACCCTATGAGCCCCCGGGAGCTTAAAAATTCCAACATTTTCAAACAAAAGTGTAGATAGATAGAAAAATGCAGACTGTTTTTTTAAAATGCAGAAAGGGCAGAGGATTTTTTTATACAGCCACATTAAACTCTATGAAAATATCGACACGCGCATGATCGAATCACTTGACAGTTAACGTGCATGCGCACTAATGTGCAGTAGGTAGGTAACCGCGGTTGGCGGGTTTGCCGCCAATTTGTCGATTAAGAAAATTATCTTGGTTCAATTTGTTTTGTACTATTGCATGGGATTAGATAAAGTAGTGTATGAACGGGCACATAACTTGGAATTAAAACACTCGTGGATACTATTGTTCCACTTTTGTTTTAATAATCCCGTATCATAAACTACTATTCTAATATTTGATGAAAGCGCGTTGGCTGGTAGATACTTTTCCCACGACTTCAAAGCTCGTATTTATATTTTAGAGCACCGTAGTTGGCGACAACAGATTTCTTTAATTTCGTCATGTCCATCTGTCCGTATGTAACAGGCTTTTATCTCCGCCATCTTTCCATTGATTCCAATTATCATAAGATAATTTACACAAAAATGAAATAATAAATACTATATAAAATATTTTGCTACTTAAGGCTCCTTGGCAGTCGGCAATGAATCCTAGAAAAAAAAATTATACAACATTTTCAACTCAAATGCTGATAGTTATTATTTTAAATTATTTAGGGTTTAAAAACAAACATTGCTATTTCGTTTTGAAAACTATGGCTATTTAGAAGTTTTAATAATGAAGATATGGCTTAATCCAATTTAAAATAATAACTATCAACAATTTGAGTTGAAAATATATAAACTCATTTTTCTAGGATTATTTAAGATTTGCCATATTTTTGACAGATATAAGATGGCGGATAGCCACGGACCCATACAGGGTAGGGTATATTGTTGAATAGCTCTCTCAAAATGTAAAAGAGAAAGACTTAGTATTCCGCTGGGTATAAGGCAACCCAGCGGAATACAGAAAAGAAGTTTCTTACAGTCGTCAAAAGTTTGCCCGTCCCCCTTTTTTAAACCATCAAAATATTTTTAAAATCATGATAGTGGCAAAATTTATTTTGAGGAAGATTCGGTAATAGGTTTTAAAATACCTTCAATTGGCCATGCTACATATTTATGATATGATTTTTTTATAATTTGTTTTGAAAATATAGCCCACTTTAAGAAACTAATTTCAATATTTTTGTTTATGGAGTCTATTTTTAATACTTATTTTTTTAATTTTACCCGCGAAAAGTAAACTTGACGTCACAAGAAGTGGAACAGGCTTATAATCTTGGCCACAACACATGAAAAAGTGACAGTCAATCAAATTAACGTCAAGCAAACATCAGTCAAGGTCGACTAACCTAAAAATTAATAGTGTTTATATACTCAAAATCGCAAGTAAAGTGTGTTTCATCCCGTCATTTCCGAATAACAAAGAAAATAATCACACGAGAAATATAAATTTATAAAGCTGGCTAGGGTACGGTTTTGAGATCTCCGTTCCTGATCAAAAAGTTAGAATGGACAATTTTCAGTTACCACCAGACGTAAGTTTGCAATGGACATATTTATGATGCCAAAGTGTTTCATCCATATGTGCTAAGTGTAAACCTTACTCGAGAAATGCAAACCATGCATGGCATCCGTTCAGTGGTGTTTGAGCTTAGCACAGTCTAAACAAAAATGGCATCCGTTCCGTGGTGTTTGAGCTTAGCACAGTCAAAACAAAAACACAAATACATCTTTGTGGTGTGGCCAGCGAAACGTTATAGTGTCCACTTTCATATAGGTACGGTACATACAGACAGACATTTAGATAACCGGGAATTTTCTATGCTATATCGTTATAATAAAGTTTTAAAACTAATTTAGAAACGGTTTCGGAAATACTGAAGCGTGTTATGTGGTAGACGGGAGCTGCTGCTAATAAAATAGTTATGGAATTCAGGCTTTGCGAACTTTGGATGGAATTCACTACATTGCAGGATGCTGGTGCTGGTATGTCTCTTTATGAAGCACGACAAATTAATTTCTCATCCACAGTAATACATTTTAGTTTATTAATATTTGATTGCAGGTTTCAAACGAATTCCAACACTCTGAATAAGTTTTATATTGAATATAAGCAGGTAGGTACATAAAAAATACTTAGGCCATCTTTATATTTGAGACCAGAATAAGGACGATAAGAGTGACAAGAGGCTGGTATATCCCTGGTCCGCGTAACTCTATTTTTTTAAACTAGATGAATAAATTGATCTAGGTCTGGCAATGTGAATATATTGTACTACTATATATACTTGGTGCACATAAAATACATTTTATTTCTTTCAATTTTCAATTGAATTGAAACTACATAGCGTAATGCAGACCATTTTCGAAGATTAAGAAAAGAGCTCCTCAAGATCTCACTGAAGGATGAAATAACGATAGTTATTAGGATGTATGAAATTATACATTCCATATACATAATTATAATAAATATCAAAAATATTGCCCATTGTCTATAAAATCAATGACAGATTGCAATAAGCAAGGAGAGAAAAGACTTAAACAAAAGGTTCTTTCACCTTGCGGTAGTAACATCTATAAGTAACACAGATATTATCAAGAGGGGTAAACAGTGATTCTTAATCTGATCCAACCTGCAATTTTCTATAATGTGGATCATTTTCAAACAAGTTGACATGGAGTAACTAATTCATTAACGTGGCGTTTAATATTGGTATACAAAGTTATAGTTGCATCCTTCCAATATAAAAATAACAATGACTATTCGTGTTTGTCACTGTTCAACGCGGAACGAATGCATCAGCAACGGGGCGGGGCGGTGGCGACAGGTGGACTTAACTGAGGTGTCTATGCGTTAGGGAAATGTGGGATAATACGAATTTCCCATTTCAGTTATTTTGCTAAGATTTCTTCGTAGATAAATGTGAAATGATAAACCACTTGCTACTATAAATTCGACTTTGCGCAAAAGTATTTAATTTTTTTTACATGTCACTTATTATAGTAAAATATGTAATAAATAAATTATTGAATAAGTTCAAAGGACCTAGATCTAAAAACAAGCTACTATTAGCGTTAGTTGCGGTATAGACAAAGCAGGAAAAAAACTTCAATAATTTTATAACTGTCACTTCTCTGGTGGCAACATTCAACACAAAATACACCACCATAACGTGGAGTTACAATGTTCCGAATGCTGGCCACTCAAAAAAGTGGAAGTCTAAAAGTGGCACCGATACCTGAAAAACTCACCGAAACACGGTTGCGTTGGTATGGCCACGTGATGAGAAGGCCCGAAGACCACATGACCCGGAAAGCGTTGGACATTTAGGCCAGTCTGTGTATTTTTTTTAACATTCCAATAAATCATAAACCCGTGGCTTAATATTTGTCTCTGGGCTTAAAATTTTCTTTAATAGTTGCCGTTACATTGAAATATCGGTCAAAAAATCGGTTTCTTTTTTTGTTCCGAAATCATAATTTATCTTTATGAGTTAAAATTTTATAAAATTGACGCTTAAACCAAACAATATCTGGTATTATTCTGCAAATTAAAAAAAAATCCTCTCCGACTTTCTGGAGGTAAGATTTTTTTTTCTTGAAAAAATCCTGTGGCGCTGTTTTTTAATATTAAGAGCTAAAATTTACATGAGTTAAAGTTAATTATTTGTAGTTGACACAAAAAAAATAACAGAACTCGATTGGCCGTCGCTGAGCACTGCAAAATTAATAACACACGGAGCTCAGCGTTGTGGTACGCATACATTAGCACTAGCGGTGGAGTAGGGGGAAAGGCCGACCGAGGTCGCATGCTAGACATTAAAATATTAGCGACTGTCGCGACGCGGTTCCTACATTTTTCCGAAAAATACCGATATTTCGCATATTACCTGATCAGTTAATGAAGCGCGCATGTTACGGCAACTATTAAATCTTTTTTTAAGTATAGAGACGATTATAAAAAGTTAAGGGTTTATGATTTATTAGAATTTAAAAAAAATCGGTTTACAATATTTTTTTCAATGAGATACGGGCGTTTTAAATAAATTTACTTTAAAAAAAAAAGTGTACCGACTTCAAAAATTTGCACTGAAAAGTAAGAAATAATAAATATTTCGTTGTAGAATTTTAAGACGGTTGGTGCCAAATTAGAAATAACTTAGTTCCCAAATTCACTAATCTAGACAATTCATTAGGAACCTACGCGGTCATCAGTACAAACATATATAATATTGAACAGATCTTTATCTTCTTAGATTGTATTCTAATTTGGCACCAACCGTCTTCAAATTCTACGACGAAATATTTATTATTTCTTACTTTTCAGTGCAAATTTTTGAAGTCGGTACACTTTTTTTAAAAGTAAATTTATTTTTCCCTTTTAAGTGAATTTTGCTGCCCTGAGAGACAAATAATAACTTAAAATAAAAAAAAATGGAAAAAAAAAAAATACTGCTGTGGATGGGATTTGAACCATTGGCATCCTGAGCTGCACCATACCATACCATACCTTTAGCCGTTAGACCACCGTCGGTACAAAAATTTACAACTTCGTGTCAATAGCAACCGTTGCTAAGGCTTTTCTCTGATACATAATTTTCAGCCGTAAACAGAGACAAATTACTGATTTTCTGAAAAACTACTAAACCGATTTTCGTCATTATGTCTGTGAGATAATGTCGAAAAATTACTATATCCTTAAAAAATAAGTCGTCAAAATGGGTACATATTTCATCGAGATATTAAGAAAAATGTACTTATAAGTCAGTTTTTTCAAAATTTCTAAAAAACTACTGAACCAATTTTCACTAAAAAAATGGGACCACCTGTGAGGTATACCCTTTCAAACAAAAAAAATATTTCCAAATCGGTCCAGGCGTCTTCAAGTAATCGGGGAACATACATAAAAAATAAAAATAAAGATTCCGACGAATTGTAAACCTCCTCCTTCTATTTTGAAGTTCGGTTAATAATGCAATTTTTTACGTTTTTTTTAAAATAAATAATATATTTTACAATTTATTGACATCGGACCGGGCTAGACCGATCCGAAATAAATAGTTGCACAATTTTTGTATGAAACTTTTTTTAAACAAAGCATATTTTTTTTAAAACTAAATAAAGTGTTTTTCACCAACTTTGGCCGCCTTATTCTATAAGACCCCCCTAATGTCAGTTGTTTTAAAAATATTTCATTGAATTCTACGGAAAATTTCCATTTTTTACATATTTTCGTTTGCTGTATAATGATTACGAAAAATTTACATAGACCTCAAAATAGACAGACTGGATGGACGCCGCGGCAGACTCCGCCTCTCATGGCTTTCAGCAAACAATAATGGCCTCAAAGTCTTAGAATTAGACTTAGAATAGATCGCGCTGGCGAAAAGCGGTTTGGAGAGCCGACCCCAATTAAACATGGGATAAGGCCGGAGAAACAAGAAGATAATTTTAGTAAACTCAAAACATATTTCAGGAGAAAATATCAAATAATGTAAAAATATTGTTTGAAAGGATTCCGTAGTTAAGAATTCTGAAAAGGTTTATTCTGATGAATAATAAAATTCTTTACCTTATTCAAATGTCTACGAACATTTAAAATAAATTAGCCAAATCGGTCCAGGCGTTTATTTCTTACTTAAATAGATTTGATTATAGTTAGCGACACTGATATTAGAAAGAGGTACAGTTTGTAAGTTTTTAAGTTTGCATGTAGGAGGTAATCTTCGAAACTAATCATCCGATTTCAAAAGTTCTTTCAACAATATTTAGAATTAACCTTCAGCTGTATATGTATATATAATCCCTAAGTGGGTATAATAGGAGATGAAAGTTAGTATGAAAGAGCTATATCACGTTTCTGATCTGATTACCTATTATATTGCCTTTTGTTTCAAGAAGTGCAAAGTATTTACAGAATTCTAGAACACAGATACTTTGTAATAAATAAAAATAACTTTTTTTCTGTAAAACTATAAATTTGACACTACCTACTGCATTGTCACCCTATTTAAGCGCACGTGTGCACCCTCGCCCCGTGGTGAGACGTATAAATTTTGTGCGCGTATTGTCCTTGTGACGTCACTTGTTTCGCTGCCCCTGTCAAATATTCTAAATATACACACGGCCTCAATAATTATTCAATTTGTATTTTGAGATGCTCCGCTTGTGTATAATTTGGAATAGTTAGTCAATGTCATGACTAGTCTTTTGTTTAAACCATAGAAATTGATTATTGAGTGCTTCTCGAGATTATTATGAGTCGGTGGCCGAGTGGTTAAGACATCTGGTATTAACTAAGCAGACCACGGGATCGATCCCGGATCCCGGCCAATGTACCAATGGGTATTTTAATTAAAAACTTATGTAGGTACATAATCCGACAAATCACACTTAGAGGCTTTTCCATATATCTCAACAGAAATAGCCACTCGTTAGGTATAGCCTCACAAATACCATCGGCTAAACGAGGGAGACTTGGTCTTCCGCTGGGTACCCTGAAACCGTAACAAGGTTTTGAGAGCTGTAAGGCAACCCGTGAAAAAAGAAAAAAAAGAGATTATTATGTAAATATTTATATAATTTTTAATGGACGAGTATGACGCTTGAGGATTCTCTCTCTTCAGCGCAACTTCGCAAGTGAAATTTTGAAATGAGATAATTAACAGCCTTTAGATTTTTTTTGTATCTTACAGAACTCTACAGTCCACCAGGAATAAGTAGAATTCCAGGATAATTTTTCCAGTAGATCAAGAGATTTAAAAAAAATCGAGCTTATAAACAAACAATTTCAATGTCTCTTCTACGTATTTATTTTACCTACACTCACATTTTTCATACATTACGTACTATACAGAATATGAATTATCACGCATTTTATTTATTTATCGGCGAGGGGTAGGCAAAGAGAAATGTAATTTTCTATAGGTATACCTACCTATCTCTTTTATATTCACCATATTGTTATCAGGTTACCAGTATATTCTAACAATTTTCTTAATGTAAGCTCGTCTTGTAGCTCCTTTGGTTGTGAGTTGTGGGACTCCTGTAAAGGTTAAGCAGCGTTCACCAAAAACCGCCATTTAAGGTGACATCATTCGTCCAATCGGCGCCGCGCCGCCTTACGGTCCACCTAAATCGACCACAGACTCGTTCAATTCTTGTAACGAACGGTCCGCCATGCGTTTTCAAATCGTTGTATTTGAAAACGGATTGAAATGGACGGTTGATTTTGGCCGAAACGATCTGTCACACACACATCCACCGCTGATAGTTTGACAATTTGTTTAACCGAATCCTGTGTGTCTGTGTGAGTGAGTGAGTTGCATATGATATAGATCGTGTGATTTACATCGCTAATGTGTGGCATGTGCTCAATCTCGATCATACGGCTGGCCGGACCGAAAATTTTCGGTGAGATACCGAACCAGTGCATGGGCTATGAGGTATTTCGATCTTAAATATCATAACCAAAGAGATTCAATATACCTACGTCTTATATCTCTTATAATTAATCACAACGGATTTTCCACTTAGCCTAAGCAAATATTATTTGCGAAATAAAACGGTTCTAGAACCGCAGCTGCGATGTTATATCGTGGTACCTATATAATAAAATTGATGTCCTATAATCAAGGTTAAGCTCCAAACTAGAATCATGTGGAAAGGCAAGCATTCTTCTAAGAAAAATGTATATATACTATTTGAGATGTGACATAACTCTAGCCACTACACAATATGTAAAGGCCGCGATTACGTGCTACGCTAAAATGTTGGCAATCAAAATGTTGGAACCTAAAAATCGTATGGGGCTGAACGACATTTTACGCTTCATGTTGGCAATGAATAGGTGACAATGATGATGATGATACAAAAATGTGTTTTATAAAATATAAATTTACTAATTATATAATAATGGCGGGCCTTTTATTTCACTAGCGCTCGATATAGGTTCTACGACACATATCTATTTTTTTAATTTAAGTAAATTACATGAAAACTCTTTGCCTACTTGTAAAAATAACTAGTCCCATATTGTAATGTAAAAATTAGGTACTATTATAGCGCTTAATAGACTATTGAGTGTCAGTTAATGGTGATATATAAGCTTTATGAGCAAGTGAATTGAAAAAAAAATCAATTTTCGTAGATTTTTTGGATAATCACTCAACTATTAAACTGTCATCATATAAGTACCTATATTCTAGTAACAATTCAAGTTTATTATAGTAAAAAACAAATAGTTCAGACATTTACATATCGCAAGTGTCTGTTATCCGTATATAGCTTTTTTATCATTCATTATCACTACTCGAAAGCCAATCGCGATAAAATATCAATTGCAATTGATTTTTCCGACAGAGCGTAGCATCAAACAAAAATAGGCAACTCATTTCTTCCAATGTCAGTCATTTTTAAAGTATCTACGAACCTTCACACACAATGTTTTGTGATACACCTTCAAGGCCTTTATACCTTGCGGTGTGGCCAGAGACACTGGTAACAGTGTCCACTTTTCCCAGTTGTCCATATTGACCTGTCCACTTAATAGACCTAGATGTGTCACTTTTTTAACAGACGTAATTATCTGTTTTTTTTAACGAACCTCCTCCTTTTAAAGTTCCTTACTAGAAAGGAACGCCATTGTTGTGCCAACGATGTCTGTATGTCACAGACCTCAAGCTTCTAAACGAAATGTTATAGGGACTTGAAATTCATTCATACATAATATATATTAATATAAATTTATTACTTCGGCCCAAAAGCGGATAGAGTTAACAAAAGATTTAAAAATTTAAATTATAAAAATGGGTTACTTAAATTTTATTTCTACCTATTCTTGTGGGGTAACGATACCGGGTAAAAGTATACGATTTATTTTACTTTAATTTTAATAGGTTATTCCGAACTTTAGCAACCAGGATATGATTCCATATTATTATAGGTATCTATTGTAACTTATTCTCATATTATTTTATTTATTTTCTTATTCTTTATTTAGTGTTTATAATAAAATTCCCTATATTCACAAAGTAATTTGTTTTCTTAGACGTTTACCCGTTTAATATTGTGTTACCGCACTATAAATCTGTCAATGGAAACAGCTATTTTAACTTAAATCGAAGATTCGAAGAGAAAAGTATAGCCGCGCCGGTATTGGAAATAATTAGGTATGCCCTCAGAAACTGTTTACTTACATTCATTTAGTAATTACGTAATATAAAATAATATTATACTATACCTGCTCGGAAAGTACCTATTTAGATACTTCATCTAAAACAGGGCTGAAATTACGTATGCGGGAAGAAAATCTATACGAAAATATATTATTATAACCTTCGTCCCGCTCAACGACGACTTTCGCCCCAATCAGCGGCCGCTTTTACTTTAAAAAAATGTAAAGGTAACCAAGGTAATAACTACCAAGTATTTATTATACTTATAATTTTTCAATATAAGTGAAAATGTCTCGTGTGTAGCTTTATTGAAACTATTAATTTCTTGTACTTTCCTCGTTATAGTAGGTACCTATAAAATTGTATATATCACTCGGGAGCAAGTGCTTCAATTGCATACTTGTTGGTAATCGGCGATACTCTAACTCTTCCCAATAAATTCTCAAATAAAATATACACTGAAAAGTGAGTGAAATGTATCACACAGCTAAAAGTATCCTGTAACATAACAACTTGATTACAAGTATTTGTTCGATTCAAAAAGTTGAAGCGCTTTTGCTTTTCAACAGGTGTTTGAATATCCAATGCTCTGTAAATATATTGAGGGAGACAAGTTTTCATGAAAAATTTAAAAGAGAGAAATAAAATACTAAAAAGTTTTATTTTTGCTTCTTCTATTATAGAATAGAACATTTATTGGATTTGCAATCTATTCCAATCTTAATACTTATTAAAAAAGAGTCAGGTTCTATCAAGCCTGACTAAGGAACAAGGAATGGTGACTACGGATGCTCTCAGAAGCAATAAAGTCGTCGCCAAGGGCGATAAATGGCTTTTCATTTGTCGACGCGGCGCCAAACTGTAAACATAGTAAATCGGTCATCGGCAAGTGCTAGCCACGCGTTCTACACGCGCTGAGGGAATCTCAATCTCACATATTGCCCCATCTACCCTGTTTATTGATATTGAGGGCGAAGTCGAATTTGTACTGACATTACTTTGTCGCTATTCATCTCTTGTTAGTTTTAATTTGAACTGACGAGAGTCTATCAAATTAAAGATTTAAGTTATTGTTAGTATAATAGTAAGTTCATTTAACACTTTTTTATATTTTGTGGTTCCGAACATCTCCGATGAAATAACTGAAATTCGATCACTCATGAGTCTGTCTGTCCATCTGACCGTCTGTCACACTCACAGCTTATTTTCACCGAATCTACTGGACGAAAAATGTTGAAACTTGACCTTTTCAAGACTCAATCACGGACGCGTAAATAAACGAATTTCGATTCTGAGGAAAAAATTATAACGTTAAAGATTTTTTTTATGTAACATATCAAATGAAAGAGCTCGTTATAAATAATTTGTATTCGGAGACAATAGGGTCCGTTAAATGTAGTTTGTGACTGAAATTCTTTTAACATATTTATTAATGTACAAATTTTATTTCGTTTATTTCCTAACCTACTTTAAGAATTCCCTTCATAACGTTTATCCCATACTAATTACATGCTGCAGGCTTATACCTATTACGCGATAACTGTGTGTCTTGGGTTGAAAATTAAAATTGCATTCTATAGAGGGATATATTAGGCATTAAATATGGAGATAAAATTTTCAAAATCCAAAAAACATAACTTTTATGAAGCCCTGAAATTCCTCAATTTTTCGCGTATTTTTATCCGACTTTGCGACTCTATATCTTTTAATATATTTATTAATGTACAATTTCATGTCCTTATTTTATAGATAATTTCATATATTTTAAGAAAACATTAACTATAACTTGGTTTTTCTAATAGTTTTTGTATGATACTCATTATTGCAAGACAGGTTTTGTTGAGAAATCGTACTTTCTCATGTTTCTGGTACGTGAATATTTGTCTATCTTATTTTATCCTTGGTTATCTTATCGATTTTAATAGCATTCCATCTCGCTTACATCTCTCTAAAGAGATATGGACAAAATAAATCGCGTGTAAAACTACTCAGTTGCGCTGTGATGCGTCGCCTTAAAGTAATTTCCCACTTTGTAATTTGTAATGGGTAAAGCTGCATCCACAGTCGAAATCAAACTCCGGTCGAAATTCGATTGCACAGGGCGGCCTGCACAGGCTGCACAGACATCCGTAGAACTAACTGTTCAAGTGTTCAATCTTATATCGGACGAAGGAAAGCCAACGTTTGGGCTTGGGCAGGGGTCCGCTAGTGTTCTATACTTTTATATTTTTTTTAATTAATAAGGCCTATTCTGATTTTTCTGAATACCTATAAATTTAGGGAGTTACGAACTGCTTGGTAGAGACAAATTGTAGCCAATAATAATCTGGCAGAATATAATTCCACTTTTGAAAGAAAAAAAATGCCTGACATATGAAACAATTGGTCACTTCTGTTTAAAATCCGTCATGTCACCAAATATGTAACAACATTTTTTTAAATAATTTAAAATATAAAATACAAAAATAGTATATAAGTAAGTAAAATTTGTAGTGAAAAAATGTACTTTATGTTTTCTACATAAAGCAATTTACGCCTAAATTAAAATGGCGAAGTAAGTACTTATACATATTTTTCAAAATATATTGCATATATCTATTACCCCAGCCTACTATATACCTTTGTCTGTACTGTAATATAGGTACTTAGAAAAAATGTCAACCATTTTGAGCGTTGTCGTTTTATTCAACCAACTTATCAATTTATCTATCTATAGGCTACGATCCTGACATACCTCTCTTGCCTCCTTTATACCCTTCATAATGCCCTGCTATGTTTTGTAGGTACTAACTATTAATATATGGCCTAGACTAGCGGGATATGCAGTGAACACAAAACTCATAGGGGCAGTACAATCATTATATGAAGGCTGTACTGCCGTTGTTACAGTGGGTGGACAATGCTCAACCCTGTTTAACATACATTGTCACCTTGGCTGTTAAATCTGTATCTCGATAGTTGTTTGGCCAAATTACAACAATGTTCTTTAGGGATAGAAATGGGACCTACTAGGGTTTGCTGTCTTTTATGCTGATGATGCGGTAATAATTGCATCTTCTGCATCTGCAGAAGCCTGGTTGCACTTTTGAACGAGGAATGCGAGAAGAAATTTATGAAAATTAATAATTCGAAATCAAAAGTACTAGTGTTGGAAAAATATGATGAAAGAACGGAGTGTGATGTAAATTAGAGCAAGTGAATGAATTTAGGTATTATGTTTACGAAGTGAAAGCGGGAAGTAAGGTATTTGGTGAACTAAACAATGTATGTAGAAATACACAACTTACATAAAATTAATATACCTACATAATGCTATTTTAGTTCCATCACTTTGGAAGCGAGACTTGGGTATGGAGTAAGAAGCTTGAAAGTAAAATAAATGCAGTGGAAATGCGGTCTTTACGTAGATGTGTGAAAGCGTATTGACCGCATCCGGAACGATGGTATTAGAGAAGAATGCAAAGTGAAAGATGATGTTGTGACTAAAATTAAGAAAAGTAGTTTACGCTGAAAGAATGAAGGATGAACAATTGACTTATATGGCTGAAGTAAAAGGAAATGCTGGCAGAGGACGACCTAGGTGTCCTTTATTGAACATACAAAAATGTTTTGATCGAAGGCAATATTGAAAGGTATGATGAATATAAAAGAAGCTAAAGAGGTATGTCAGGATCGTGGGATAGATTATCTATCATCACGCCTTTTATCCCAAGAGGATCCCAGCAGAGAGATTTGCTACCTATCTAGATAGATAGACTTTAGCATACCTACTTTACCTAGTATGAATTTGATTTTATTGGTACAGTTGCTGTACCTGTTCCGGGAACAATGCTAATGCGAATAAACAAGGTTTACCCCTGCTATGTCTCGTACCAAGAGACGATGGCGGGTTTTCCAAGATGGGCGGTCCAAAACCACAAGCCAGGCCGGTAGCAGCTAGCTCCAACCAAGGATTCGATCTACTAGATGAGGATTACTTAAGAAAACATTTTAACTTTCCTCAACGCTCGCTCTACTTAGACACATATAGGCGTCCATTAATCACCTTTCCCATGACTCAAGAGAACTCTAACAGCTTCAATTTGGCTAGAAAAACCAAAATTAATCAACAAATATTAGACGGATTTTTGGATGCTAGTGAAGCTATAACCGCGCCTAGTATCTTTGTAAGTATAAAGTTTGAGTATTTTTTATTTCATACAGTCACTGTCAAGACCTTACAACTCTTATTAATAAACTCGAAGTAGCGACGTAGTAACTAAAATGTATTTCGTCTCCGTCTAACAAATCTGCAATTCATTATGATAGACGGAGACGAAACACAGTTTAGTTACTACGTCGCTACTTCGAGTTTATTAATAAGAGTGAATAAGTTTATTATCGTGGGGTGGAAAACATTTAAGTTTACGACACGCCGTTCAGCTTTATATTATGGTTTGATAAGTAGAATGGAAACAGAGCTGTGGGTGCAATAAACAAAATCTACTTTAACACACCCCCATATAAGAGATGGATAAAGTAAGAGAACTATGGGAACTACCTTATTTATGTAATAACATAAATCTCGCAAATTATAATTTTGCGTCTCAGGTTCAAATTCTTTAATCGATTCCTTGTGCTTGGGAGGGCACTTCTTATAAAAAAAAATAACAGATATTTACCTCTCCGTCCACTTGGCTGATCTCGTTTGGATCCCCTGGGGGATTTACTTGTGTTAAAGAAGTGACACATCACATCTTACCTAGGTTTGCCACCTGTACGGATAACTAGCCAAAAGTTGACACTGCGACTGGTGTCTCTGGACACACCGCAACATACAAAGGTCGTGAAGATATGAGTGTGTTTGTTTGTAGATTGAAAGTGGACAAAAATCCATTTTTGGACTTTCATTCATATAATTATATACTATTTTACAACATAGTAAACCTTACCATTACCAAGCAAATTAAATATTTTTAGTTGATAATGTATTTTATAAGGTCTCTAAATTTCTTAGACCATGCCTCAATTGCCTCATACATAGTAATATATCTATATAAATTTAATTTAGCCTTATGCCAAAGCTAACGCTGGAAAGGAAAAAGATGCTGAAGAAGAAGACGAAGTCATATATATTTTACAATTGCCGGATTTGGAGTATGAGTGTCCAGTTCATAAGCAAACCATTAGAACTCCTAGGTAAATAATTTTGTTTGACAATATACTATTGCATCTAGCAGGACCGCAACTTCGTACGCGTTGTATTAGGAATCTCTGTACGTAGACAAAATATCTATACTAATAATAAAGCTGAAGAGTTTGTTTGTTTGTTTGAACGAGCAAATCTCTGGAAGTACCAGTCGGATTTGAAAAATTTGCCACCCTTTGACGAATTTTGTATGGGATTTTTTAGTTTTAGTATTTTTTTTCTAAAACCATCTTCGAATTTTTTCCTTTCAAATGAAACTGGTTTGGGGCACATCGGTTGGATGGTTTCAAAGTCTATAACGAACATAGGTAGAAACATTTTTTGTGTTTTATACCTATATATTTTAAATAAGTACAGTTAAAATTATAATCTAAGTAATAAGTAATAAATTCTAAATTAAATGTTTGGTACTTAGATGACGGAACCCTAGGAGGTGAAGCCAATGAAGTCCTCAAAGATCTGATATTACTAAAAGAAAAATTTTATAAATTAGGCCTAAAATTGAACTTTTCTAAATGCGAAATTTTCCTTTCTGATAAATTATCAAATTTAGAAAAACAAACCACTTTAAAAAAATTTAACGATCTTGCACCCGGTATTAAACTTGTTAACAAAGAATCACTTTACCTTCTTGGAGCTCCGTTATTAGAAAAAAGTATCGAACCTCTTTTGGAAGCAAAATTTCAAAAAATTTCGGATCATTCAAATAGATTGGCATTACTAAATTCTCACATTGCATATACGATACTAAAATACTGTCTTTTCGTCCCCAAATTTACATATATTTTACGCACAAGCCCAATCTGGAAATTCCCAAACCTATTAGATCGATTCGATACAACTTTAAAAGATACTCTACAGACAATTCTAAATTTACACTTTAACAATAACTCTTGGAACCAAGCAACTTTACCAATTAAGTTAGGCGGTATCGGAGTTCGCAAAATTTCAAGTGTTGCTCTACCTGCTTTCCTGTCCTCTGTAAATAGTGCCTATTCTACATCCGTAAAAATTTTAAAATCTTCATCTATAAAATTGGCCTATGCATCAGAGGCAGTTGAAGCATGGAAATCAATTTGCCCTAACGAAGACATCCCAAAGGAATCAAATGTACAAAAACTTTGGGATGCCCCGTTAGTGCAAAAAATCCATCAAGAGTTGGCCCAAAAGTTCACAAATAATATTGATAAAGCTCGCCTATTAGCTGTCTCTGAAAAGGAATCTGGCTACTGGCTTCATACAATACCAGCAACCAACCTTGGGACCTTACTAGACAATAATACGTTTAGAATCGCAACTGGCATTCGTCTCGGGGCATCGATATGCATGCCACATAAATGTCCGTGTGGTAGCGACGTCAATGCTCTCGGCCTCCATGGACTCTGCTGCCAAAAAAGTGGAGGTCGTTTTTCGCGCCACGGCTCTTTAAATGAAGTTATTAAACGGGCTCTTGCCACCATCAATGTACCAGCTATGCTGGAACCCTGTGGTCTTGTACGTGATGATGGCAAGAGACCGGATGGCATGACGCTGGTGCCTTGGGAGAGGGGTAGGGCCCTAGTATGGGACGCAACTTGTGTTGATACCTTGGCGCCCTCACATCTCTCGAGTACAGCGATAAGAGCCGGGGCAGCTGCAGAAACCAGCAGAGACTTGCAAACGGCGCAAGTATATACAAATTGAAAAAGATAATATATTTGTGCCGTTTGCAGTAGAGACTCTAGGTTCATGGGGGCCGAGTGCCAAAAAATTTTATAAAGATATAACACCAAAAATTGTCGTCGCTACGGGTGACAAGAGGGCTGGCTGTTTCTTCGCCCAGAGAATTAGCATAGCTATACAGCGAGGAAATGCAGCCAGCGTTCTTGCCACCATGCCACGCGGACCAAATATTTTTGATTATTAATATTATTTTAGGTTTATATTGTTGTGTAAAAAATTTTAATGTAATAAAAATTATAAAATCTTAAAAAAAAAAATAAAAAAAAAAGTAATAAGTACATAGTAGGTTAGTATCTAAATACATATCTGAAATTTGCTTATTGATTTAATTATAATAATTTTGTCAAAACAATTATTTTCTAAAATAGTCTCCAACTTACATTTTTCGCACATAACACGCCATCTTGTGGTATTCATTTAAAACATGAATAGCGCCATCTCTATAATAATTATAATTATTACCTATGTAGTAATGTTTCAGTTCGTCTGGCTGGTCTGTCGATTATATTATTATTTATTTAGAGAGACTCCCCTGCCCTTTCAATGTCATTTTAAATGCGTAATTACAAAGCTTCATTAATATAATGAGTTTTATGTATCAATCTCTGCTCATTGATTACCCTACGAGCATTTTTATTTTGTGTGTATACTGGAACATCGTCTAGAAACATAGAGCGCCACCTATTATGAAAAGTTTAAACTAAATACTAAGTGGGGTTCCGGTGACAACGGCAAAGTAGGGAATTACGCGAGTTCCGAGACAGATGTCGCCTTCAACAATCGAGGGCGTAGCATATGATTTATCAGCGCGAATTTATAATTTTGGGATGGGCACAGAAATCCCAGAAAGTTTTCTGGTAATTGTCCTTCTACGAACCTAACGCTAGTATTCTATTCTCTTGGAAAGCTAAATCGTAATTATACGCAGAAACTTAAATATAACCGAATGAGTATGCTCAGTCCATAACAAGCTGAGTTTATGCATTTCAACTACTTAAATAATAAAAATCCGAAAGCAACAACCGGGCATTTGATCGATGAAAACCTTCGCCTTTTTTTCAGCGTTATCTACAGGGTATGGGCAGATACTAACTTTGCGATCACTTTTCTTTTTCTACAAAAAGTTTACCTATACTTCAAGCGAGTTTGTTCGGTTAGTTAGGTCACGGGATTGTATTTCAGTCGGTCCTATACATTTAAATTTTAATGTTATCTAAGCCCTCTGGCCCTATGCTTTACTGCGATATGTTGTTTTCATTTACCACAAACTACGTAGGAATTATGTTCATTACCAGCGACCAGTACCTACTGTCTCTTGCTTGACATTTAAATAGGAGGGCACTAAGTAATAACTATCATTATTATTTCAGATTTATTTGGCATTCGTGCAAGAAGACTAAAGAAGAGAGGGGCAACGCACCTAAGGCTGGTGGTGGTCCATTAAATAGACCAAAACCATGGCTATTAAGCAGACACACTGATTTTGACCTTATGTCTCAGTGGTGAATTAGTATTAGTACAACAAAAATATTATATTATTATCTTGTTTAAGGTAGAAAACATATTGTCAACATTAAACAAAAAAAAAAATATTTACATTTTAGAGTGTCTTGTATTTAATAAAATGTGAGTTCTAAATTAAGGTTTCAGTTTATTTAAGTTTCCTTGCCCCCAGCTAAGAATATTTAAAATTCGAATTTCGAAGTATTTTCCGTGATACTGGTCGAGTTTCGAGGTATTTTTCCGTGATACTGATCGTTGAAGTATAACGGCTGATAGGATTTGAATATCAATGACGGTTTACTAATAAACACCTTTCCGTTCACTTAATTCTTTGCTAGAATAGATTCCCATGGGAATTTTGGACTTTGTTGTTGACATAGAAACCCTGGAGGATTCATTTGGAGTTTTCTCAGTTTGTATAGAAATGGGCCAGTTCCTCCACTCCGACCATGGATATAAACAAAAGATGCGTTACCGTGGTCAAAAAACAATTGCAAAAACGGGCCTCTACTTACGTATCAACAGCGATGTACGTACAGTCCGATCCCGACTGTACGTACTGGACTTTCTCACTGGTGGGTGGACGGGTAATTAACGATTACCCTTCCACCCACTGCGCTAGCCTTGGTACGAACTAGTTGGACATCGCAGTTGTACCACGGGTCGGACCCGAAAAAACTGTTTTATCTTTTGTGTGGGAAATAAAATTTCATAATGTAGGAAGAAAATGTATTAAGTATTCGCCGATTCGATTTCAGCTGTTGAAGGGAAGAACCGGCACGAAACTCAAGTGTTACAGCTTTAAAAATTGAAATTAAATGCTTATTTACATACATACAAAACTTAAGCTCATGCCTGTTTCCCACTGGGGTAGGCAGATACCACGGAGTTCAATTTACTACGGTCCTCTACGGAGACATTAGTACATTTATATTACATAATTATAGTAAGTATATTTATATCTCATTATATAAAATTCCCGTGTCACAAGTTAGTTGCCATACTCCTCCGAAACGGCTTGACCGATTTTTATGATTTTATTTGTGTATATTCGGTAGGGCCCACCGAGTATACACGCACACACTGTTATGTGACAGTACCAACCTATCAGAAAATGGGTCGGCTGTGGTCGGTACCATCTGACGGCCAACTCTACCACCGCGCGCTCTCATTAGTCAAATTAAATAGCGCGCGATTCCCCGTCTTCCTGTTACACACTTCCGTCCCTTTTCACGAAACCACTCCCACAGATTGCAGGAAAACGAGAGGAATGATGTTAATATCAAAAATTTAATTACCTATCTCTCAAAAGTAACAGTTGAGTTTTTATCAAGTATCACATTTATGATGTAACTAATTTAGTAAAATATTTTAAGACTGAGGAATTACTCAGATAAATAACTAACTTCGGCATGGAGTTTGTTGGGTTGTAATATAAATAGCCAGGTAGTCGATAGCCTAATTGGTAGGACGGTGGACTTGTAACCGGAGGTCCCGGGTTCGATTCCTACTCGCTGCCAAAATGCTAAGCACCAATTTTCTTTAAGAATATGTGCTTAAATCGACTCCTCGTGTTTCGGAGGGCACGTAAAGCCGGCGTCCGGTCACCAACCCGCCTGCCAAGCGTGGTGACTATGGCAATTCCTCTTAACGAGCACCACTAAAAATGGTGCAACTAGAGAGAGACAATGATCCAGCAGTGGATCTTAAAAGGTCGATGATGATGAATATAGCCACAGCTTATATAAAAAGTTATATAAGCTGTGTCTATATTACAACCCAGCAAAGTTTCATTGACTGAGAATTTAATGCAGGGGTTTTCATACAACAAACCACCCCGTTTACTACACTATAAGGTGAAGCTAATAAAAGTGTAGACCGTCCAAGTGCGCGCCGGGCCACGAATAGAGAATAGGGTTTCGTAGCAGAGACAACGCAGGATGGTGTGTATTCTGATTCTAGCACTTACTGGCCGTCAACGTTTTCTGTATAGAATGTTAAAATTAAATAATGTGACATGATGAAAATTTAACACTCAGATCAATTTTAACAGCACAACCACATTTGACTTTCAAATTAATTAACACAATTTTCCAAATTATAGTCGAATATGCCCTAATATTATTGTAAAATATTCTAAAAACAATATTTAAATTGCACTTTGCTATTTAATTAAAGCATAGCAAGAAAAACATAGAAATATGTCGCCACCACCAAAGTTGGCCGATATGTGAGTATTTAAATTATAAATATCTGTCTTTATTCATTATAATAACTATAATATAATCAATATATAACATTATATTAACTAACGACTCGCCCCGCTTCGCCCGTGGAATTTTAATATCATTGCTTATCCGATCTCATAACACAACTCGTCAAATGGAACGTTGATATTATTGGTTACTACGTAGTTGTTTTATATACCTAAACCTTCACCTTATACATCACGCAAACAGTAGGTACGGTTTTCATTCGAAAGTTTTCCTTCCGTTGGGTTATATCTATCAACAGAAACCAACAGTTAAAGTAATTTTATTTCAAAACGGAGTTGTAACCTTGTAACGGCACTGTTCACTATAGTTAAAATCTAAAAGTAATGCTGTTTTAGTTATACCTACTTGGATATGGAATAAGAAGCATGAATGTATGTTGTTACTAAAATGACGAAAAGTATTTTACACTGGTTTGGACACGTTACAAGAATGATTCATCCTTCATTCTTTCAACATGTCCAAACCAGATTGACTAAAAAGATTTATATGGCTGAAGTGAAAGGAAATGCCGGCAGAAGACGACCTAGGTGTGATCGATGGCAATATGGCAAAAGTACACACAATCGCCGAGCATGTATGAAAGGTATGATGAATATAAAAAAAGCGAAAGAGGTAATATGTTAGGATCGTAGCAAATGACATTCGATTGCCTCTGCCTACCCCTCTTGGGATAAAAGGCATGATGATAGTTAAATAGATAATATATTGACATTAATGTAGGTACGAATACCATAATAATTTAGTAATTATAAACATTTTAGACCACTGGCAAGACCTGGATTTGATGCTCTGAACATGACCGCTCCTGTGATGGTACAAATGAATCCCGAGGGAAAATGGGAGAACAGTAAACCAGAGTGTATAGATGAAAAGAAACTTCAAGCTGTTGTTCAGTATTTAGTAAATTCAAAGACCGTATCAGCTGCACAGAGCTACTGCTGCCAGTGTGCAAAAGAAGGACAGGTACTTATGACATGATATTTTATTTATTTTTATTTTTAGTAAATCACTACTGCATGACATTATTATAAAACAAAGTCTCCCGCCGCCGCCGCGTCTGTCTGTTTGTGTCCTTTTCACGCAACCGATGGGAAAATGAGCGATGAAAGAGCAAAACGCATCCAATTTTTAATAATTTTTTTCAGAAAACCTGATCTATTTACGAAACTGAAAAAATATATATTGATTTTAAGGATATGACAAATATTGTTATTGTTTTGAAAATATGATTAAAAACATTTTACTTGATGGAAAAAAATCCTAAATACACCTCTGAAAACTTTATTTATCAAATTTTATGGCTATAATATAGATGGTTACAAAAATTAACATGAATATTGAATATTTTTTTGGTAATTATCTATCGTTTCATTGTAAAATTATTTCTATGTTATATAAGATTTTTTTTTAAATTTCGTTTTAAACAAAAATTATCGCTTACGTTGAATCGCTTACTGTTTCTATCCTGCTCGCGTGCGCGCGATTCTAGATAAATGCGTTCTGCTCTTTCATAATTTTCGCGGTTTATTATCACTTACTAAACATAGACGACGTTTAGGAGCTGATCATTAATAATAAGGTATCAGTGTATCTTGTTTGGGGAAAAGTTAGCGCCAGCGCACATTAACGGCGTGTCTATATAATAGGTGGCCTTACGGCTCCCGAAACCGTGTTATCGGTCCCAGGGTACCTCTTTTAGCAGATGGTTTTTCTGTGGCTACCTAACGAGTGGCAAGTTTAGTTTGAGGTATATTTAGATCGAAAAGCCTGTGGTTTATCGGATTGTGTACATAAGTTTTAAATTATAATAAACCCATTGTCACATGGCCGGGATCGAAATTATAACAATATCATATTGTTTAAGTAGCCCATTGCACGCACTGGTCCGGTATCTCACCGAAACATTTCGGTCCGGCCGCCGTATGATCGAGATTGAACACAGCCAACACAGGCCACACAAAGGTGTGTGAATGTGTGTGTGTGAGATATCGTTCCGACCATCGAAATCAAACACAAATACAACGATTTGAAAACGGATGGCGGACCGTTCGTTACAAGAATTGGACGAGTCTGTGGTCGATTTCGGTGGATGGATGGCGGCGCGCCGCGGATTGGACGAATGTGTTGGCACCTTTAGTTACGTAAAGCCAATTTTTCCGTACTGTATGTCTTCAAACTTTGCCTATGTCTTTATTGTTAAAATTAATGCAAACGTAAAATAAATTTAAAATGTGTATTATGCAAAATTATCAATAAACCAGCTTTAAGAATTTTAAATTATAACTTATTATAAAAAGACATGCAAATATTGTTTACTAAATAGACAAGTCTAGAAAAACTGCGTATAGAATAAAATTATCTACATGAAAGTCCATGGTAGCATGTAGTAGGTAATCGTTTGTTTTCAAAATTGTTGTAATCCGATATTGTGCCAGTGGAAAATGGGAGTGGGTTGCTAGTTTATTATAATAAAGTTTGAATAGTTTGCTAAATATATCTGTTCTTTTATTCACTATGCATAATCATAGGTTAAGCGATCTACATTAAATTTATTTTACAGACACCTGGAGCTAGCAATAACACGCAATACGTACCTGTTATAATGATGCCAATATATCCAGCTGATCAATGTCCTTTTGATATGAATTGTGAAGTAAATAAAATAAAAGCTATGGAAAAAGATAAACCTAAGGTGACGACTAAATCTAGAGACATAACATCTTCCGGGGCAGACTCGGAAGAAGGGAAAAAAAAGCAAAAGAAGAAAGGATTTGTTATGCAACGTCTTACTGACTTTGATTTACTTTCACAATGGTGAATGCAATATAAAGCGTTAATAATAGTTGTATTAGTTAGTTCTGTTCTATGATAAGTAGTGCATAATGTTTGTAAAAGTAATATTGTGGAACCAAATAAATAAATTAATATTATCCTGTACTTGTTTGGCCTTTAATTTTTGTACCTCAGCTCATCACTAGTTCTTATATCTTTTGTAAACCAGCTTGTTCCATTGATGGTACTTGCCAAACCACACCACATGTTTTAGCATTGAATCGTCACGTATCTATATAAGAAGTTCCATCACTCTCTACCGGATGAAAGTATTTATATATATTTTTAAAAAGCATCTAGTGAGAAAAGTCATTCTTAACGGTACTGATGAAATGAAACGAGACTTTATGCAAACATAACGCCTACTAAAATATTACTAGCAAGTCGCTATCGTGTATGTTTCTATCAGGCGTTATAAACTATGCGCTGTTCATTTTCGTTCCTTAAAGCCACTCACATTTTGTCATTACGTTTTCCATCATTAAATTAATTATACATTATATTTGCATAAAGTCTCGTTTCATTTCATCAGGTTATGGGCCGCCTCATGCCTATATAAAATAGTTTGAGTGAAAGTAATAGTATTTTTTGGAAAAGTGAATTTTTAAATTTTAACCTCAAAAATTATCACGCGGTCTAAAAAAAAAAAATATATATTTCAGCAAAGATGACCTCAAATAATGGAATTATGAGCATTGAGAAGCTTTCTGGAAGAGAAAACTATTCCACCTGGAGTTTTGCAGTGAAAGCGTATTTGCAGTTAGAGGATTTGTGGGATTGTATACTTGGAGAACAAACCGACACAAAGAAGGACATTAAAGCTAAGTCTAAATTAATTCTATTAATAGACCCGATAATTTATGTCCACATAACTGAGGCAAAGACCGCTAAAGAGGTATGGGATAATTTGTCACGAGCATTTGAAGACTCCGGCTTGACCCGCAAAGTAGGTCTGCTGAGAGATCTCATCAACACCGATCTAGAAACAAGTGCAAATATAGATGAGTACGTAAATAAAATAATGTCCACTGCACATCGCCTAAGAAATATAGGATTCAAAGTGGACGATGAGTGGCTAGGAACACTGATGCTGGCGGGCTTACCAGACAGTTACAAACCTATGATAATGGGAATTGAGAGTTCCGGAGTAAAAATATGTTCAGATTCCATAAAAACAAAGCTACTTCAAGAGGTAAAAAAAGAGGAATCAAGTGCTTTTTACTCAAACTCAAAGTCTAAGTACATAGGAAAAGTACAACAGGAAATTAAAACAAAGGGTCCTAGATGTTTTAGTTGTAACAAACATGGACATTTAAGTAAAAAATGTTGGTACAAAAATAAAAAATCAGATAATAAAAATGGATTTATTGCTGCTTTTTCAGCTTCATCATTTAAAGATTTTCTGAACTGGTACGTTGACTCCGGCGCGTCCATGCACATGACGATGCACAGGGACTGGTTGGAAGATGAAGTACCTCCACCTGTGAGAAATATAAGAATCGCTGACAATAAAGTGTTGCATGTTGAGAGCTATGGTAATGTAACTATAAAAATACAAGATGGACATCATATCAATAATGTTCTGGTTAGAAGCGTTTTATATATACCAGAGTTATCAACAAACTTACTGTCCGTGAGTAAAATCATAAAAAGTGGATGTAAAATAGAATTTAATGAAAATGGCTGTAAAATCCTAAATAAAAATAGACAAAAAGTAGCTAATGCCAATCTGATAAATGATATGTATAGACTAAATGTAACGAATAGAGAAGCCCATGCTATGCCAGCAATAATTGAGAATGATACCTACCTGTGGCACCAGCGTATGGCCCACTTGAACTTTACTGATATGAATAAGGTTCCGAACTGCACTACCGGTGTAAAATTGTCTCCGACGAAAGAAGATATAACTTGTATAAGTTGTATAGAAGGAAAACAAACGAGACAGTCTTTTCCAAGTGAAGGCTCCCGAGCAAAGAATTTGCTAGAGCTTATCCACTCCGACGTATGTGGTCCGATGCAGAATGCATCACTTGGAGGAGCCAGGTACTTTGTTACTTTCATAGACGATTTTTCACGTAAAGTGTTTGTATATACAATTAACAGTAAAGCCGAGGTACTGGGAAAATTCATAGAATTTAAAAACAGAGTAGAAAATGAATTAGATTACAAGATTAAAACTCTGAGGAGTGATAATGGCAAGGAATACAAAAATAAAAATTTTGACAATTATTTAAAAAAGTTTGGCATACTGCACCAAACTAGTAATTCATATACACCTGAACAGAACGGCTTGAGTGAGAGGATGAATAGGACGCTTGTCGAACGTGCTAAATGCATGATTCTAAATGCTCAGGTACAGAATAATTACTGGGGCGAAGCAATAGTTACGGCAGCGTACATCATCAACCGTTCTCCAACGAGAGCTCTCTCCGACATCACCCCCGAGGAGATGTGGACAGGCAAGAAGCCGGACTTGAGTCATATGAAGATATTTGGATGTAAAGCTATGGTGCACATACCGAAAGAATGCCGTAGAAAGCTTGATGCTAAATCACGTGAGTTGATTTTCGTTGGCTACAGTAACTGTATAAAGGGCTACCGTTTTATAGACCCGAAGAGCAAACGAGCTATTGTCAGTAGAGATGTTGTATTCCTCGAAGCCACTGTAAAAAGAAATAAAATTGACAGTGAGATCAATAAAACAAAACCTAAAAAGGAAAACATTAATAAAAACAAACAAATAGAGAATGTAACAAATAATAAAGTAAAAAGTATGAAATTAACATACTTACCAATATCCATAGACTCACCTTTGTCCGAAGAAGTCCAGATTGCTGAAGAAAATTATGATGGTACAAATTCTACCTTACAAGAAGAAAACACAAGTTTGTCGACGCAATATACCGATCCAGAAGACGAATCATACGTACCTGAAGAAAATATTGTCACTCCAACTTGTAAAATGACTCTTCGATCGGCACGGCGAGACGAAATATATAATAGTTCTCCCGTTGAATATGGTGATGCTAACGAAGGTACCGAATCTCATACTAGTTTTGTATGCATGAATGGTGAATCAGCAATGAGTATTATTGATAGTGATTCACAGAGTTTGTCCGAAGCCATAAAGGGTGATTATGCCGAAAAGTGGAAAGAAGCTATGAATGAAGAATACCAATCACTGATACAAAATGGTCGACAATCGAAAGAACAAAAAGGTTATTAAGTCGACGGCCAAAGGTAAAAATGGAATTATAAGAAGTTATTAGATGTCTGCTGTATCTATCACAAGGAACCAGACCTGACATTGCATATATAGTAAACACACTGAGTTGACACAACAATGAACCGACCACTGAACACTGGGTCGCTGTAAAAAGAGTCCTGCGATTTTTAAAAGGGACGATAAATACAAAACTTACTTTTAAGAATAACAGCGTCAATTGATATTGTTGGTTATTGAGACGCTGACTGGGCAACAAACTGTAAAGATTGAAAATCTTGCACCGGATACATATTTATGTTTCAGGGCGCCGCAATTAGCTGGTGTTTAAGAAGACAGCCTATTACAGCTTTGTCTAGTACCGAGGCTGAAGCATCAAACTTTTACACAAGCAATGGGTTTGCATCCAGGAGGGGATGTTGAGATAAGTTAGGATGCAAACATAACGCCTACTAAAATATTACTAGCAAGTCGCTATCGTGTATGTTTCTATCAGGCGTTATAAACTATGCGCTGTTCATTTTCGTTCCTTAAAGCCACTCACATTTTGTCATTACGTTTTCCATCATTAAATTAATTATACATTATATTTGCATAAAGTCTCGTTTCATTTCATCAGGTACAAGTGAGAGTTCTTGTTCCCAAAAGTACTACCTCGTTTGTTCTGGAATTGGACAGATTCGCTACTGGACATACTTTTAGATATAGCTGTTATAAGTGTTCGAACAAACCCGACTTTGTTTTAAATATTAAGATTTACGAAAACTTATCATTATAAAAAAAGTAAATAAAAAACCGGCCAAGTGCAAGTCGGACTCGCGAACGAAGGGTTCCGTACCATTATCTATAAAAACAGCAAAAAAAAAACACGTTTGTTGTATGGGAGGCCCCTCCTTAAATATTTATTTTATTTTAATTTAATTATTTATTTTTAAAGTGAATAATATAACTCAATATTTGGCCATGCTAACTTTTTGAACAGAAACGAAGATCTCGAAACCGTTTCGAGATATAAGCTTTCAGTACAATTTCTATTTATCAGATTTTAAATTAAGTCTATACTTTTTAAGATATTCAATAACAAACAATAACCTTAATTTGACCGATGTATGACGTCATCTTAAGCAGTATGAAAAAATGATACCTTTGCCTACAAAAAAGGGCAATCGTCAATCTTTGAATGACATCTTTATAAATTATATTTTACGTGTAATTATTTTCTTTGTTATTAGGACATGACGGAATGAAACACTATTTACTTGCCATTGTAAAAAACTATTCAATTTAAATAAATATAAACACGAGTATATAAACAAGAGTAATTTTTAGGTTAGTCGACCTTGACTGACGTTTGCTTGACGTTAATTTGATTGACTGTCACTTTTTATGTGTAGTGGCCAAGATTATAATCCTGTTCTAAATTCTTGTGACGTCACGTTTACTTTTCGTGGGTAAAATTTGTAAAATATATTAAAAATAGACGCAATGGATAAAAAACAAAAATATCGAAATTAGTTTCTTAAAATGGGCTATATTTTCAAAACAAATTATAAAAAAAGTATATTATAAATATGATATAACTAAATACTCTGTGAAAATTTCAAGCGTCTACCTGTTGCCGTTATCAATATCGAGCAAAAACGAGCAAAAAATCACGTTTGTTGTATGGGAGCCCCCTTAAATATTTATTTTATTCTGAATTATAGTATTTGTTGTTACAGCGGCAACAGAAATACATCATCTGTGAAAATTTCAACTGTCTAACTATCACGGTTCATGAGATACCTACAGCCAGACGGACAGACGGACGGAAAGCGGAGCCTTAGTACCTAATAGGGTTTCCGTTTTTACCCTTTGGGTACGGAACCCCTAAAAAAGGTATAATAAGGATCCAAAACGAATTATATGTGTTACAACTAGTGATGTGCCGGATCGTTAAAAATGTATATCTGCGGATACGGATCTGAATACGGATATTTGGTCTCAAGATCCGCGAATACGGATACGGATACGGATCTTAACTTTCTTAGAGTAATAATAATAATAATAATATATTGTTATTATAAAATATATCATATTTTGAGAATCAAAATTGGTTGCCATATAGATACCAATTCAATCATGTCTGCTTCTCAGAATGGATGTAGGGATGGGTCCCGTGGTACTAAAGAACTTCTCCTCATTGACATGACCATTAGCCAACAAGTTCGACGTAACCGAAAGAATCTATCGGCATGCTGGATAGATTACAAAAAAGCTTATGACTCTGTACCACATACCTGGCTCATGAGGGTGTTGGAGTTGTATAAAATCGATACAACAATACGCACCTTCATGAACTCATGTATGGGGCAATGGAAAACAGTCCTTATCTATCCAGGATGCCGAAGAGCTCTCGGTGGCGACGAACAAATCAGGATTAAACGGGGTATATTCCAAGGCGATAGTTTGAGTCCCTTGTGGTTCTGCTTGGCCCTAAACCCACTCAGCACATTGCTAGGGGTTTCAGGGCTAGGCTACCGTTTGCAGAGAGAGAGTCAAGTTATATCGCACTTACTTTACATGGATGATTTGAAGTTATTTGCCCAAAACAAATCACAACTGATAGACTTACTAAGGATAACTGAAAACTTTAGTAAATCTATCAGTATGGAGTTTGGTTTGGACAAATGTGCGATTATACATGTAAAGCGAGGAGTGATATCAGAATCTGAGAGAACACAACTCACAGATTCTGTAAAACTTGATTCACTCTCTGAAAACGATACCTACAAGTATTTGGGTATGTCACAGGCAATAGCAATCAATGAGACAGACATGAAACAATCTTTAAGGGAGCGCTTCTATGGCCGCCTGAAAAAAGTACTGAAGAGTCTTTTATCAGGCGGAAATAAAGTGCGTGCCTTTAATGGTTGGGTCATGCCTGTCTTATTGTATTCCTTTGGCATACTCAAGTGGACTCAAACTGAACTGGACGCCCTGGACAGACGAGTTCGGACACTATTGACCGCATATCGTATGCATCACCCACGCTCATCTGTAATGAGACTGTACATCCCACGGAAATGTGGAGGTCGTGGCTTTCTTAACGCTAAGACTCTCCACAATCGTGAGGTATACAGTCTCAGAGAATATTTTCTCAACAATGAGGGAGTGATGCATGGAGATGTGGTTAAGGTAGACAAGGGCTTTACCCCGTTATCCTTGGCTAAAGAGAACTGGCACAAACCTGTAATACTGAATACCAATGACCGCAAGGAGGTATGGCAGATCAAGGAGTTACACGGAAGGTTCTACAAGGCTCTTCATGGTTCTGATGTAGACCTTTTGACTTCCGTGTCCTGGCTACGCTTCGGTGATCTCTTTGGAGAAACCGAAGGTTTTACCTGTGCAATTATGGACGAAGTTGTCAAGACGAATAACTACAGGAAATACATCATTAAGGACGGCACGGCTGACATCTGTCGAGCATGCCATCGTCCCGGAGAATCAATCAGACATGTTATTTCCGGTTGTTCTAGTCTTGCCAACGGCGAGTACTTGCACAGGCACAACCAAGTAGCCAGGATTATACACCAACAACTTGCTTTACGATACAACCTTGTAGTCACGGAAGTACCGTATTACATGTATGTGCCTGAACCAGTTCTTGAAAATGGTCATGCCACGCTCTACTGGGATCGATCTATCATCACAGACAGAACTATTGTTGCCAATAAACCTGATATTGTGTTGGTAGATCGATCAGCGCGCCTTGCAATGATAATCGATGTCACTATCCCACATGACGACAATCTTGTGAAAGCTGAGAAAGATAAACAATCAAAATATCTTGACTTGGCTCACGAGATTGTCGACATGTGGAATGTGAAATCGGCGATCATTGTACCGATAGTCGTGACGGTCAATGGTCTTTTTGCTAAGAGTTTTGACCGTCACCTTAGGAGACTTGAGATTGGTAGTTGGGTCAAGGGTCAGATCCAGAAGGCAGTACTCCTCAGTACGGCCCGTATTGTGAGGAAGTTCCTCTCTCTGCAGTCCTAACCACCGTTAGTTTGGGTATTAACCTCGCTTCCGGGGGGATAAATCCTTTTTTTATATTTTTATATATTTTTGTTTTTTTATACCTAAATATGTAAAAATATAATTTAAAGAAATATGTGAAATAAAGGTAATAATAATATAATAATAAAGCCTTTATTAACTGAATTAACTATTTACAGTCTAAACATTTTACTAAAAGTTACCCAAAACGATTTTGTTTCTTATTAAAATTAACCTACTTTTACTTTAGTTTCTATAGTATATGTGCACTTGTTTAGCATAATATTGGGTTTGGTTTATCAGTTTGTCTACTGACATAGGCCTCCTCTAGTGATTTCCATTGACCCCTGTCTCTGACCAGTCTCATCCACAGGGGACCCGCAATTTTCTTCATGTCATCAGACCATCTTTTGAATTGTCGACCTTTTCTGCGTTTACTGTTTCTAGGATACCATTCTGTTATATCTCTGGTCCACTTACAGTTCTTGTTCCTTAACATGTGGCCAGTCCATCTCCATTTGAGTTCTTTAATTTTTGTACATACATCTTTTACCTTTGTAACATTTCTAATGTCTGTGTTCCTTATTCTGTCTCTTCTTGTAACACTCAGCATTGATCTTTCCATTGCTCTTTGACATACAACTAACTTTCCAAATTATGTTTTGTGAGTGCCCAAGTCTGACATCCATAAGTTAGACATGGAAGTATTTTACTTAAAAAAAAAAAAGAAAAAAAAAGTAAAGTACTCAATACATGTATATACTGTAGTCTTTGCATGTATCTTCCTTTCTTAGAGTACGCGGCGGTAAATATTGCACATCGACCTTTGGAAAGAGATAATCTGTTATGGACAAAAGTTATTGACCTCTTTAAGAGTTGACTCTCATAACAGATACGATTTTAAGAAATAAAAAATAATCTGAATGGAATTTAACAGTTTTTAATTGTTACCTAATCACCTATATATATAAAATTTCATCTATGAATTGAAAATGAATAAGGTAAAAGATCCGTAAAAGATCCGCCAAAAATAACGGATACGGATCTTTCTTCTCCCTCGGATATCCGGCACATACCTAGTTACAACCTACGAATAAGAAAAAGTAGGTAGTTACAACATAAATTATAAAACAGAAACGTGAAAAATAGTGTAGGTATTTTTCATAAAAAGTTATTGAATCTTTATGAGCCTGTTATAAGACAGATCCCGAATAACATTATTTATATTACTTTGAATGGAATCACATTTAGTAGGTTCCAAATTTTTTTTTATTAATGGCAATAAAATTGTACTAAGATAAATGTAGGTACATTTCTGCCAGTGTCACGTCGTTATTCAGTTGCATATAACTGTCGAAATTTAGAATTGATACTTTCAGGAATCTGAAATAAATATACAATACTACTTCTATTAAAATTTAAATAAATAAAAACATTAAAATAATATTTAAATTAAATAATTCATGACTACCTGAAACTAACATATTATTTAATAAGAATGATAATAAATAAACATAAAGCTTTATTTAAAATAAATTAAAATAGAGATGGCAACTACTGCAATAGAAAGCACGGTACGTTTTTAGTTCCAAGATTTTCGTTCTGGAAATTTTGACCTACAGAACAAGTCCCGTGGACGGCCGGAGACCCAAGTTGATAAGGAAGAATTAAAAGTGATCGTGGAAGCGGGATCCATCTCAAACAACATCAGAGTTAGCGACAAGCCTCGGTGGGAGTGATAAAACAGTTTTAATTCACTTGAAACAATTTATAAAAAGGAAAAAGTTTGAAAAATGGATACTGCATGAGTGCTGCGTTACATTACTCAACCGGCATAATCATGAGGGGATTTTGAATCGTATCGTTATTTGTGATGAAAAATGGATTCTGTACGATAATCGTAAACGCTCATCACAGTGGTCGAACGCATTGTCATCTACGATCTGGCCAGACAATTACGGCAGGTGTGTATTGTCAACAATAAATTGCAAACCATGATGGAAAAGAGTAGTCGTTAAACAAACCAGGCTGGTCAATTGCTCTAGCCCACTGCTGTTTCAGGACAACGCTAGACAACACACTGCACGACAGACGGTCGCTAAATTAGAGGAGCTGCGATTGGAATGTCTCCGATACCCATCATATTCCCCGGACCTTGCTCCAACAGATTACCAATTTTCCGGAATTTGGACAACTTTTTTCAAATAAAAAAAAATCATTTTCGATGAGGCAGTCCAAATGGCCTTCAAAAATTTTATTGGTTGTCGCTCCCACAATTTCTTCAGCAAAGGAATCTATGAATTAACTATGAGATGGCAAAAGTGCATAGATAACAATGATTCATACTTTGATTGATTAAATAGGTACTATCAGCATCAAAAGTGGAACTACACTTGGAAATAATTATCCCTCAACACTTTACTGTATTTTCTTATTCACTCTGATTGTATCAGAATTAAAACAGATAAATATTGTTTTCAATATTTATCTTATAATTATATTTATTTACTAGTAATAGTCAATCTAAACTCAATCGGAATAAGGTTTATTTTGTATCACTAAATTAAAATATTCGTAGAGGTTGACATAACGTATTTATTCTTTTTTGAAGATTTAAACTTTCGAATTGATGAAAGAAGAAAAATAAAATCAGTGTCAGAATATATAGACGCCGCTAACTATATAGACGTTTTGACGGAAACCATGCTACCCACGGTGCGTACTGTGTATCCGGAAATTCCACAAATAAGTTTTGTTCAAGACAATAGTGCGTTATATAGGGCACACCGTTTGCGTGAGTGGTTCCGTCAACACGACTATATACGCGTCATTCCTTGGCTAGCAAAATCGCCGGATCTAAATCCGATAGAAAACTTATGGGGCATAATGGTGCAAAGATGGGATGCACGGAACGAATGACGGCGCGAGGCTTTGGAAGCGCACTGTTAGCATGTTTGGGACGACATACGCGGTACCGACTTGTGCGCAAGACTCGTGGGCTCTATGCGACACAGACTGCTAGCTGTATTCAGCTGTAATAGCTCAAAATGGGGGCTGTACAAAATATTAAGGGAGATTGCCTTCGAACCTAGCTTCCAATAGATGACGCTAGTGTCGTTTTTTTACGCGAAATTTATTGAATCAATCAAAACTAAAATTAACAATAGTAAAAACGATTTATAATGGTTATTGTATTATTCAACATAGTTTTATTCATTCATTACCTACTTAGTTACATATTTCTTGTATACTTTTCACTTTTTTATTATAATATTATTTAATGTTACTAACTATTTACGAATATGACAATATTGAATATTATGTATTACATTAACAATAAAGTTGATAAAATAATTTTATCGTGTTTTGTATTGATTTATATTTTTTAGAGTTTAATTTAAAACAGAAAACTGTGGAATACCTTCAGTGTTCTCGGATCGGAAAATGAACACAAAAGAAAAACAATCGCATCTGAAAAAGACTTTGCTTCGTTGGACCTTTTTATGAACGCTATGCTAAACGAGGTTAGGAAAATGAAGCAATCCTATTGTTATATCCAAAGATATTCGACTATATTCTATAAACTATTTAAATAATATCTTAGCTTCCCCGTGCAGGTTTGGTAAATGACCAGTCTTATTTTAAGGTGAAATAAAATTTAATGACGGATTAGCAAACGTCATAATAAAAATATTTCAAATGTCAGCAGTATTCTCTCTGTTTTGTGCTTGGTGGCAGAAGTCAGATGTAGGTACGTCAAAATTTTAAAAATATGTCTATTGAGATTCGATGTGATTGGTTGCAGTCAACAATTTGAATGTCATTGAGCTTTATATGTGATTGGTGACAGTATAAATAAAACAAAGAGAAAAATGTTATGTTCAAGCGAATATAGGCCTTAAGGTGTCCTTCCAATTCTGCTCGTGATAGTACATATAATTTCATATATTTTTTACATTTTGTTTTTTTTTCAATATAAAACGCCAACTTCATTATGTCATGACCTAATATCAAAATAGTTTTGCATACTTTTGAAAAGATTTAGGTCAGTACCTATGTAGGTACATACGAGCCTTTACGCAATTTTATATCCCGTACCTATTTATATTTTATTTTAAAGTTGTGTTTATTCAACAAAAAATGTTTTTTGCTCTCCTGAAAAGTCGGTTTTTAGTTATTTATTTATTTATTTATTTATTAAGGAGAAATAACAGCAGTAGACAGACATACATTATATAGGTACATAAAGTAGTTTAAAAAAAATAAGTTCTGCCCACCACCTCTACATTCTCTCAAAGTTATAGGTACATTATTAGTCCCAAAAACAACAAAAAGATAAAGAAAAACAGTAAACAATAAGTAGGTACAAACAAATTAATCTAGTTTAGCCATTAATATATTTTTTACATGTGTTTTAAAAAGACTCTTACTACTACAAAAAATGTCGACCGAGAGGTAGCTCTTGTTGTGATTGTCACAAATCCTGGTGAGCGGAGCACGCAGGCCAGCGTTGGTGCGTGTCTTTCTGGTCGCAAATAATTGTTGTAGTCGCGACGCATAGCCAGGAACTCTAAACTGAATACATTCCAGCAGGTCCGGGCAATTGTACACGCTGTTACAAATGTTGTACAGTGCACATGCATCCAGCAAGGAGCGTCTGTCAGCCAGTGAGCACATGTTATACATTTCGAGTAGTTCGGTATAATGTAGCTTTGAGTTGGCCACTCTGTAGTGCATTGAGCGCAGAAACTTTTTTTGTGTCAACTCAATTTTATCTCGATATACTTTATAGTATGGATTCCATACCACCGAAGCATACTCAAGATGTGATCTAACAAGACTAGTGTACAGTAATATATATGAGTCAGGACACCTAAAATGCTTAGTTGACCGCAACACAAAGCCTAACATTTGGCACGCCTTACTGCATATACTGTCGATGTGCTGGTCGAACAACAACCTACAGTCAAACATGACACCCAAGTCTCGTATAGTGGTCACCCTAGTTAGGAGTTGATCATTAAGACTGTAATCATAAGTCAATTTAGTATGATTGCGTGTAAATGATAACACCTTGCACTTCTCAAGAGCCAGATGCAACCTGTTAGCCCCACAGTACAAACAAAACCTATCCAAATCCTGTTGTAGGAGAATACAATCATTAGAATTTTGAATAATCTTGAATATTTTGAGATCGTCGGCAAACATTAGAATGTTGCTGTTAAGAAAGCATTGTGATATATCATTAATGAATATAGTATATTGTAATGGCCCAAGGATGGAACCTTGGACCACACCAGACGTAACCGGTTCAGTATTAGAAAAGTACCCATTGATAACAACCGCCTGAGTGCGGTTGCTTAAATAAGAAGCAAACCATCGCAACAGATTGCCTTTTATCCCGTTAAATGCGAGCTTTTTTTAGTAAAAGTAGGTGATCAACTTTATCGAAGGCTTTCATAAAGTCTGTGTATACAGTATCCACCTGTTGACGTTTATCCATTGCATTAAGTAAAAAGTCGGAGTACATAAGAAGATTAGTAGTAGTTGACTTATTCTTCATGAATCCATGTTGTTGTGGGAGTATGCCTGGCTCCAAATATCTGTAGATATAGTTCTTTACAATGGTTATATTATATCCCTTTTTATTAGGGCCCTAGAAATTACGCCACTATTCCTAATACAACGCGTACGAAGTCGCGGGCAACTGCTTGTATTACATAATATTATAGAAGACTTGGCTACGGCCAAAATAAATATAAAATAAAGCTTGGCTGTATGCCGGACGCTTTTGCCTTTGGAATATGAATAAAAGAAAAAAAAAATTTAACAATTTAGGTACCTACACACAATATTCCCTGTGAATATTCTATTCATTATTTATTTTAACTTAACTAATTTAAATGTGTTAGGTTTTGTAAAGCTTAAATTGTGGTGTTATAAATGTCCCGTCACGGGGAAACAAGGCAAGTTATGAGCCAGACATTTTATTTCGTCTCGTATACCTAGGTTAGCTAGTATAATACCTAGGTAGCTCCAGAATCCAGATTCCCAGGCAGCGAGCTCGGTACATTGGACATGCGCATAGTGCATATTGCACATTGTACTAGTAATATTAAACCCTATAAATTTGCAGCAAGACCTATTTCATCTCGAGGTTTTTCATTGCCTTTCCGCGGGGTGTTCCTGATTGATCGCATGCATCCCCCGAACTACGCAGGTGCGGCGTCCCCGGGCAGTTTCATCTTGGCTTTGTTACTGAATTTAGCATGTTTTTTTGTGTAAAATTTTAAATTGCCAGTTATGTGAATATAAACCTAATTCATCTTTCAACTGTCTGTTGGGTGTCTGCTGCCAGGTAAATAAATTAAATATTTGACTAATTATTTGATTGCAATTATCACTTAAGTACCTACCTAGGTACCTAAGTTGGTAGGTACTTCAATTAAAGTTATAGTATAGATATACACATCATGGTGGGTAATTAATTGTTAATGATTATAATATTATAGCTACTTAACATGAAAGTGAACAATGTAGGTGTACAATTTGTATGTATAAATATACATATATGTATCATTAATATGTCAATATAATAAGCACTGGGGATAATATTGTATACTGGTATCATTCTTTCATACTTATTTATGTATAGACGGTACAACGCTTCTGACAGGTGGCTAGGTATTATATACAGATTCAGACTTGTTTTTTACACAGTTAGGTGGAAATGATGGAGCTGCGCTTCTTTTTATCCATACTGTATATCATAGGTATTGCAGCGAGAGTTGAGGTGTACCTATCTATGTAATTATACAATGCAGTTTTGAAGAAATTAGTCAGTCAAATAACCAACATTGCCAAGATAAAATAACAATACATGATTATAATGCCATAAACTGACAAATATGTTCTCTTTCATCAGTCGTGGAATCCACATTATGTATAAAATTTCTAGAGTTTTCTTCTTTTGTTCATAAAATGTCATCATCTGCTCTTTGAATTCTAATCCTATAGACACAATGTACTATATCAGAAGCAGCAACAGCATAAATATCAAGAATAAAATTGAGTTACACTAGCAGTTAGCCATATGGTATAATTAAGTTGTATCATAGTCCAGTTACAATATTATAACTCTTGCCAAATAAGCTGAAAAGTATCATGTGGTTCGACGGAGGTCTTCCCCACTTTAGCACTTAATCTGATTCAACTTATTATTGTCACCTCCTTTGTTTCATGCATCTATTCTGAGTAAAACTAGCAGTAGTGGAAAGTTCCATACAGTTCAAATTGTCTTTGTTAATCCTCAGAGCCGCGAGTATTATAGTAGTGCATGCACTGAATTGACCTTAAAACAAAATATAAAGCTAAAAATTGGTATACATATAGGTACATTTAAGTATGCTGAATATGTAGAGTTGGGAGGGTTGCGGGGTAGTGGGAGACTGTGAGTGGTGTTTAAAGGACAGGTCCCGCTGAGCTTCACTTAATAATTCATATCGGCTGCGGTTCACCAACCAAAAATATTAACTACTTCTTACTTTTCAGTGCACAATTTTTTGTACACTTTCTTTTAGAGGGTTTTGATATAACCAGTTTGTACCTGTTTATAGAAAAAATAATAATAGGAAAACTTTATTTTTTTTGTTTCAAATGGCTAATTCTTAAAATGTTTGATATATTTTTATGAATTTTGCCCCCGGCTCTTTGTCAATATTGAATAATTTGTTATCTTTTCAATGGATTTGTGATAGATTATGGAAGAGAAAACAGGGGCAAAGTAATCCTTTATTTTACCACCCATATTTCCTATTTAATAAAACCAATTGAAAAAATTATGACTACTTCACTTAGATATATTAAATAAGTAACTATATGCTAAATTACAGTGACACAGGTGGATTATTTACATAGAAAATGGGAATAGTAATGAGAGAATATTTTGTGCACGAAAGAGTCTGAGATTTGGTATAGTTTGGTAAGTTTATATCAAGATCTAGAATAAGTCTCTCTTCTTAGTCGTTCTTAACAGAGCAGTCGTGGTCAATCATGGCGGTCCACAGCGCGACGCACCTTGTATTGACTCACCATGGTTGACTTTCTTGAGAAGAATAGTGCGGTGGTTTCCCCTTGCCTTCTGCACCAGACATTTTGAGACTATTTAGGTCTTCAGGCTCGCTGTAGCCTCTTCCAGTCAGTTTCCTATCTAGGTGTATGGTTATACCGCCATTGCTCGGTCGCCATAGCCTCGTTTGTTATCTAGCAGAGGGTACCAAGCATGCAGGTGAGGATGACATTTGGGGTCAGATAGATCTTATTCCGTTCTCCCCCTTACCCCCTTTCTCTACCCCTCTAATAGTAATATCCCCATACAAATTTTGGATAAAGGGCTTTTAATTCAATCCGTATAGAAAAATTACGGAATTATACATAACGATCCAATAAATTATTCTAATTTTTTAGAAAAAAAATTTACCTATTTTTGTCATAATTTGCAAAATTTCTTCAAAACGGCACAAGCTAGTTACGATACAATACAGTTATACAATTAAATAAGGGCTTTAGGAGGGCTATAAAAATAAAATAAAATATTTAGGTAGGGGAGGTAATAGAGGGCTATAGTAGAGCTAAAATAGTCAAGTCTTTGTGACAGTATTCGTCTACAAAGACGATAAAATTTGTTAATTACCTCCTTGATGATACTTTACAGCACTTAAGGTGACAACTTTATATGTGCTTAAGTATGTAGGTTGCATATTTTTTATATATTCAAACTATTATGTCATATAAATAAATGTCATTAAAATGTTGACAATTTTTTTGAAAATACTTTTAAATTATAGCTGCAAGATTTATTATACCTAATAAAATAATTAGAAATTTTATATTTGTATTTTCATATAAATATCATGGTTTTAATTTTAATCCCCGCGAAAACTATGATGACGTCACATCTAGCAAGCCAACAAAATTATGGTCACAGATTAGATAAAATAACAAGAAAATAACTTAGTCAGTGACAGATTGACAGACGGTTATTATAATATAGTTACTAGTCTGTGCTTATTTATTTGACATTTACTTAGAAATTACGTCACTTACCGTTTGTGGTCACACTGGTCACGTGACCGGAAGTATGAATTAAATATTTTTAATTTAGATATTAAAAAAGAAATAAAAAATAAATAAACATTATTTTCTTTGATTATACGTTATAGACTATATAAAAAATATGATTGTGTATTTATTTTTTTTCACTGTCAACATCCCTATTGTGGTGCATTATAGTGAAGACGGATAAATAATTTTGCAAAGTTTTCTGGTGGTTTTAATCTACGAGTAACGTTTAATAACAACACGTGGAATTTTGTTTGCGAAGGTAAGTACACTGTAAATAAGTATATGTATTATTAACAAATAATTGAAGGGCCTGTCGTCTGGTGCCTATTACTTAGTCGAAATGAAACATATTTTATTAACTTGTGGGTCCATATAATTTTTGTATATATCTAACATAACCAAGTCTATCCCAGTTTTGAAGTATGTAGTAGTAGTATTAGAATACAAATGAGTAAAATAGTTCATTAAATTGGCGTTATAGGTTTAGCTCATAAATGAGAATATTATAACTTCTCTAAATACTGTATGGTGGTAACGAGCGCTCCTCTACAACGTATGCACTTATAATACTGCCGAGTTAGCATACATTTTGACAGCGACACTTTCGTTTCGGTCGAATGGCTTTGAACAGGCCAAAACGTTCATGTCCAACAAGGACCGGCCAGAGATAGCCCGGACCGGGCATGCCCTGCACAAGAATGCCGAGCAATTTGCTTGGCCGGACACAGAATTTTCCCGCACATTGTTGGGCCGGACCTCTCGGCCCCGGGCTATCTCTGGCCGGTCCTTGTTGGACATGAACGTTTTGGCCTGTTCAAGGCCATTCGACCGAAACGAAAGTGTCGCTGTCAAAATGTATGCTAACCCCACTGGTATTGCAGAGTTATTCATTGACTTAGCAGTTAAAAGAGACGTATCAACAACATACAGCGTTTGAAGATCGCATGATCTTAGGGATCCGTACTTATCGCTCAAACCCTAAATCGAGTAAAATTTACGAAGTACAAAAACCAAGCGTTTTACAGGGATAATGAGATTGGAATAGTCATATTTAAAAGCAATATTAATATCTACTTAATTCCTCTCCGTCCACTTGGCTCCCCTCGTTTGGATCCCCTGGGAGATCCATGTGGATTCCAATTGATTTGATTTATAGGTAACCATTATTAGTAGAGCCTAATCATGTCTTCCACTGGGTACCCTGAGGCCGGAAACGGTTCCCGGGCGGAAAGCTAGTACTTATATTATAGTAATTTATTTGTCTAATTTGATCGTATATCAATTGTTCTTATTACTAATTACATATAAACCCAGCTAGCAAATAAAAGAATCAGGCAGTTGTATATTAGTGATATGAGCAGTCATATATCCATGATAGAAACGTTTCTATCATTGCAAAGTGGCCCCAGTTTTACAGCTGTTCGATGATATATTGTGTGTATTTTAGCACCGGTTATTACTATTTTGTTACATATCTGTGATAATCTTGATCACAATATCAATAAATGATGATATAATAGCTACCGCGACGCTTATATTCAGCTATTTGTTGTTATGTTGGTGATTGCGATTCTCTTTTATTACATAACATAATTTCGAATGGCGTACGTGCTTGACTAAGTGTTTAAATTGATAAAAACAAAGTAAATAAGTACAAAATATTGGAAAGTAATTATTGTTCATTTCGCTGTAGGTATATTTATTATGTTGCTATTATAAAGAATCGTCTCTACTCTTCATAGTTGCTATATAGAACCAAGCCACACAGCATCCCGTCTTATGCCCGCGCCGCCTAACGACCATGAAGCACAGATCTGACTCCGCTGCTCCTCCTGCAGCTGCATCACCAGCAAAATGTCAGTTTGACTCTAGTTACCATGATGGAGTGTGTCCCGATAATTTAAAAAAAATTGACCCTGGCGCTGTAACTTTTTTAGACCTTTTTATTACATGTTTTATTTATATTATTTAACCGTCATTGCATTCATTGCATTGCATTTCAGCCGGAAAATTCACCCAGTATTCTTGCCATTATTCCACGCGGACCTGGTTAATTTAGTTATTTTTAATGTTTAGATTAGATTTAAGGTTTTTATATTGTTGTGTAAATAATAAAAATTAACAAAAACCTACTTGTTAATAAAAAGTATCTTAGTGTGTTCTTTTCCACGACGCAAAGACTTTATGTATGTAGAAGAAAAATTACAGCGTACGTTAAACGCCTGTGAAAAAAAATAGCAAGTTTCTATTTATTATTTGATAGGCGTTATATTGAAATGCATTATTATCTTATAATCGTAAATTTAATAAATGAGACTTACGCATAAGAAACACGCACGCCACCGTCAACGTGCGATTTACCAGTATGGGAACAGGGTAGGCTAAGGCGCGCCAGGATTCCTTTGATTTCCTCTGGTGAATAACTCTCGGTATATGCAGCGGCCGGACTTGATGTAATATCCCCTTGCGTAATACATACTTCTGTAACTTCTAACTTATTTATAATAAGGTCCTATAGCCATTAATCACCACCATGGACCATTGGTGGTCAGGCTTTGCTACTAGCCCATGTACACGCTGGAAATGTCCTAATCTGGGCCATAGAAGACTTCACAGGATTAAAGTGGAATGACACAACTTTTAGTTGAGTGATATCAAAAATGTGAAATAAAAATCAAAAGATTATCGTGGAACTGCTGCATATATGTATAATTAGTATGGGTGCGAATGTGAGGCGTCGACATACAATAAAATGACTGGAAGGGAACTTAAAATTGACGATTGGTTTAAAAGATAATTAAGTTATAATAATATGTCTTTTTTTCAGATTAAGCAATAGTAGTTTCTACGCTGAGAAGTAGAACTTATATGTAAGTACCAGTACGTATAAATAATATATGTAGGTATAAGTAGTAACAGCACACAGTAATAGTCGCGTCATGGTTTCACTGTAGGTAGTAATAATAGCATCGCAGTTTATGTCTAACTATGTCTGTTGCTCAGTCTGACTGTCCGTCTGTCTGTCACGGGCATCTAGCTTCTAAACGAAATGATAGGGCCACGCATAATATGTGTAACCGAGACTCAAAGACTGAGAAAGTAACAAAATATTAAATAATTATAATAAATAGAAAATAAAAACATTGTGTAACAAAGTGTGCGAAGGTGGTAATTACAGTCGAGGCAGAAAGTATAAGGTTGAACCGAGGCAAAGCCTAAAGCGAGTATTTTACAGACCCGAGACTCTAATTACCATCGCACACGTGTTTCATACGATCCTGAAGAAAAATTAAAACATCCATTATCAATTTTATATATTTCAAAACTGCAACGTCCTGCCCTCAGCAAGTTCATAGATTAGTTGAGTACCTACCGAGAGTAGGTATATGCTGCAGGTCCAACTATCTTTTTTGCCTAACATACAAAAAAAATTAATAAAAAACTCAAATTGCAAATGTCAAAAAATGTGACGGATGCGTCACTAATCAAATAATATAAGAGATAAATATATAAATGAACGTTGCCCTTATGTCTACTAGAAATTCAAGCGATATTCAACCTTATGATGACGAACCTTTTTATTCCACCACTGTACATAAGATATAAAATTACGTTCTATAACTATTCATTTGCTATAATTTTTTTTAAACCTAATATCGATATCTGTAATTTTCAAAATCACTATTACCAAATATATAAAATTAAATTATATAATTATTCATTTGCTATAATTTTTCTTTTGTCTAAAATCGATATCCGTAAATTTCAAAATCACTATTATTAAAATATATAATATTAAATGATATAATAGGTATATAATTTGCTATAATTTTCGTTTTATCTAAAATTGTTTTCTATAATTTTGAAGATATCTAAATTATCAAAAGGTACAATACAACATTTAATTATCTAATGAGTGTTAGTGTTAACATAGCTTTTTCCAAAGAGGTATCATATCCGTTATCAACAAGTGATGGTTGTTTAGCTAGTTTCTGTTTTAGCACTATACGAACCACGCTCGTCGCTACGCTCCTCGCTAACCTATTTTTGTTTACAAATTAGAGGAATAGCAATCGAAAATTACTGCAACAGGTTAAGATTAACAAAAACCAACTGTACATTTTAATAATAGTACTTATTTAAATTGATTTCATTATAGAAAATTATTTTTTATTCTTAATTGTAAATGTAAATATAATGAAGTTATACTTTTAAAAATATAGTGAGTACCTACAATTATTTTAACAATCCATTAAATCAACTGATATTATGGATTATTAATAAATTTATAGAAAATGAATTTATATATTTAGAAAAATATAATAACTGCAATTATATAAAAGTAGCCATTAGTGTAATTGAAATTAGAGATTATAAAAATTATAAGACTTGAGATTATATATTTTCAAAATTATAGTAACAGCAATTATATAAAAGTAGCCATTAGTGCAATTGAAATTAGAGATTATAAAAATTATAAGACTTGAGATTATATATTTATTTTCAAAATTATAGTAACAGCAATTATATAAAAGTAGCCATTAGTGCAATTGAAATAAGACATTATAAAAGTTATAGAACTTGAAATTATAGATTTTGAAAATTATGGGAACTGCCATTATAGAAAACAATACGTTATAGGAATTAATATTATAGATTTAAAAAAATATATCAAAGACATTTATAGATTTTTTAAATTACAGGATCTAAGTTCATAGAAAATTAATATTTATAGCAACTAAAATTATAGCTTCTGAAATTATATATATTTTTTTAGAGCACTTGAAAGGATACCTTTTCAAAAACTTTTGATTTCGAATTATGAATTTTCCAATTTCTTCTCGCATTTATCGTTCAAAAGTGCAACCAGCTTCTGCGCTCTTGTTCTGAAGATGCAATTAATACCGCATCGTCAGCATATAACAGACAGCAAACCTTATAGGATTTCTATCCCTAAGGAACATTGTTGTAATTTGGCCAAACAACTATCGAGATACAGATTGAACGGACAAGGTGACATTACACAGCCATTTTAACACCACAATGTATTTTAAACGGGGTTATGCATAGTCCACCCACTATAACAACGGCAGTACAGCCATCTTATAATGACTGTACACTGCCCCTAAGATTTTTTTATTTTATGTTCGTTTCTTCATATTAACCGTAAGCCTCCTTAGATATTTCTAATATTATTATGTAGATATGTAACACTTTTGCAAAGAATAACTGTTATTTTCCCTGAATATCGCGTTAATTTTTTTTATAATCTTAGTTTTCAGAGTTGTTTGTTTGTCACTGAAACATACTATAACAGAAAATTAAACTGATAAGGAAACATTGTCTTATAAGGCAAACGTTGTTAATAAATTTATACATTTTTTACAGCAACATCTTACAATGGAGCCTTCAAACTCAGGTGGCAACAATAAAGAACTACCAAATAATGAGTATGATATTGAGGCTGAAAATTATCTAAATTATGACATTAGTGATGACGATGATCCGGTTGTAGAGAACATTGACAACGACGAACTCGGAGAACAAGAAGATGTAGATGAAGATAATGACAGATTACTAAGACTGGGAGCTGAGAGACCCGATGAAGATCTATCAGATGGAATGTCTACAAATAGCAGTTCGTCGTCATCCACTGTAACAAATTACGGGGCTGGAGTCAGCAACGCCTATGTTGGAAGTGTACTCAGACGAGAAGTTCTTTTCAATGTGGGTTTTAGAAATAATATTTGTAGTAATCCTGCCCCAAACTATAATATCCTAGACCATCCACTATCCGCTTCTGCTTTATACAATGAAAGTTCTAAAGCAAGTGTGCCAATTAGATAATGTACACAGTTGAATGACGGTTTAAATTGTCGTTTGTACAGAACAAGAATCGCCATCGACTTCGGCTGTCATTAAAAATGAAAAGTCAGAAAAATATAATAATCATAAAGATAATTTGCCGGAATCGGTGATCATTGATGTTTTGTCTGGTCAATTTAATATGTTGTTTAATTTTGCTTTAATATTGCTAAGTACTAATAGGACTCTTTGTCAGCTCCTGTATGGAGACCCTGCAGATTGTGACCAAAGCATGAAACTTGGTACAGGTTTAGCCTAGGTCAAAAGGTCAAAATAAGCAGATTAAGCCCTGTGTGCTTCCGCGCTATTTTAATAGCTATAACTTTAATGGGCGCCATGTGTTAGAAAAATATTGCTCAAGTTTCTAGACTTGTACAAGTTTTAAAACGTGTGTGGCATGCCGCATTTGTAGTTTCAGTAGTATACTAACCGCCTACTTATACGAACGTCCTGCAGTCGATTTTAAAAGGTGCTACAATGACGAGTGAGATACATGGAGTTCGAGACAATTTGGAGGAGTTTATAAACATTTACAGTATGGAACCCTGTCTTTGGCAAATAAAAAATACATATGGTGATGGTTATGCCAGTCCTTGGGTGCAAATTTCAATTCATTTAAAAACTTTATCTGCCATATAGTTCGGTTTCTCTTGAGTCTTTTGTAGCAAATATTAAGCCAACTATTGCCAAAGCGTCGTCCATCGATACAACCGGATGCTCTGCTCACTTTTATAGAAATGATATCGTTCAAGTATACTTGAGCCGTCTGTGGTCACTAGGGAATAACGTTTATTTGTGCAAGCCAAACTTACGTCTATGGCGGGCTTTAAAGTAGTAAGTTATCATAAAAAATATATATACTTATTACATAAATAATACCAGAAAAATAACCAAAACGCTACGCTACGCAACGTCGAGGTCTAAAGACGCAGTACACCGAAAGATGAGAAACCCTGGTTAAAATTTCACAAATTCGTATTATGGTTAATTTACATTATTTTTATTCTACACTACAATATTATTATAATATAAGGACATTGATGACATGGTCTTCCGCGCCCGCCTTCTTCACTTCACCCCGTAATGGTGGTCTCTACATTGCGCGGCGGTGACCTCAATCGGCTAGGCACTCTTGTGTGGGACATAGGGCATTGTGGACGTGACGTATATATCGGTGTATTGTGCAGTGGGCAGATTATGGTGCATTTATTTAGTGATTGTAGACGTTCGATTAAGTACATAGGTCTAGACTAGGATATATCAGATAATTAGTGACGTGCGTGTCTGTAAGTTAGTTTTAGGTTCTAGTTATGTACCTATCTGCGTTTGGAGATAAGTAAGTAAAATGTGATTAGCCCATACTTGATCATTGTTTTATTTTAATCTTTTTGCCATCTATAATAATATATAAATTATTTTCAAAAAGGTTATAGTAAGAAATGTATTGTAAGTTAATGTGATGGGTGGGCTGGGTTATTAGTTTCCTTTCGTTTGTGCCGATTTCAGGAACAAATTTGGCTGATTCCCACTAAGACCCTGATTTATTGTATCCAAGGCTTCACTTGAACCCTGCGTGAAGAAGGTACCACCGAAGCATGGTCATCATGGATATCTGCAAGAAAAAAGTGAGTTTCATCACAATTCGATCAAAAGCAACCTAACTAAGTTGAAGTCAACATTACTGAAGCGCAACTTACTGAATTACAGGAAACATTACAGCTTAGTGCAGTTCAGCCCTTGTTTTTTACAACTGCACCTGTTACTGCATTGCTGTTTACATTTGCATCGTATCTAGCTCTAAATAAGCACCTACACATTTTCAAGTTTTTTACAGACCTAGTCTTCAGGACTGGGTAAGTTTTGTTGAACTGTCGTTTGCCCCCACACAAAGACTTCTTGGTATACAGCCCTTTTCAAATGCTGGTGGAGAGCATCTTCGGTTGGTGGGATGTCCTCAAACTGAAGATCATTTTTGGTAAACTTTGTATAATGGAATCAGCATGATCGTCTATTTCTACAGACGACATTAGCATTTGAGAAATACTTGTCACCTCCGGGTAAGCTTCTAAAGTAGTCTTTTTGCATCTCCCATGTAACGCAGATACAGTATCGCATCCAGTAAACGCGTGAAATAGGGGCAAAACGTTTACCTTGGCTGGTGCTAAAAAAATGGTAACATTACGAGTCTTAATTCTTATGAATTAAAATATGATTAGTGTATTAGAAACAAACTGTAACCTAATGCGGATGCGATGACATGACAAGAGAGAAACTGATGTTTTTTTTTCCAGTTCCCAGGTATACATAATGCTTCTTCACTTGAGGATGTTTTGATACACAGGACACTGCCAAAACCAATACATCATTGTCGACCGATCTTATTGATACGCAGGTGTGTCCCTGTGCTACAGCATCGGTGACGTGAACCATTATCAGCGTCTCAGCTTCTTCGTACACGGCTGTAAAATAGGCTTAGCTCGGTCTTTTTTGTTAAGCACAAGATCACCATCTGTGATGTTTAGTCCTTTGGTCTCTGATAGTTGTTAATGTTTAGCAACGAACGCTGAGAAAATGGAATAGCTCTTCTTTATTGGCCGTATCCCGAAGAAAGTTATACTAACTTTTGGTGTTTGAGTTCATCCGTGTACGATCACTAGCACCACGTTTTTGTCTTGTCATATTTTTTAAACTGTTGCCGTCATATTTATCTCAAACAACGTCTTGCCGTGTCGAGTTTTATAGCTCTCACCGTAAAAAGGGAGTAAAGGCGAAGGTTTTGACAGCCCAGGGTTTAACATGTGAACGAAATCTTTTTGATCTTTTCTACTTCAGAACTATAAGTAATTAACACTCAAGTTTAATCGCTCACATCTTTAATTTTAGGTCTAGCCAATTTGAAAAGGTATACCAAGGCGTCTTTGTTTGGGGGCAATCGGCAGCTCAACAAAATTTACCCAGTCCTGAAGACTAGGGCTTAAAAAAAACTTAAAAATGGTTTCGGTGCCTGGACTGGACTCCAACTCCACCTGTTGCTGCGCGAGCTTGTTTAGAGCTAGTACGATGCAAATGCAAACAGCAATGTAGTGACACGGTGCAGTTGTAAAAAACAAGGGCTGAACTGCACTGTGCTGTGTATGTGCAGTCGAAAATGTTTCCTGTAATTCAGTTAGTTGCGCTTCAGTAATGTTGACTTTAACTTAGTTAGGTTACTTTTGATCGAGTTTTGATGAAACTCACTTTTTTCTTGCAGATATCCACGACGACATGCTTCGGTGGTACCTTCTTTACGCAGATGTCCAAGTGAAGCCTTGGATACACTAAATCAGGGTATAAGTGGGAATCTAATAGTCCAGCCCACCCATCACATTAATTAACAATACATTTCTTACTATATTACCTTTTTTGAAAATAATTTATATATAATAATATTGTAGTGTAGGATAAAAATATTGTAAATCCCTAATAAATTAACCATAATACGAATTTGTGAAATTTTAACCAGGGTTTCTCATCTTTTAGTGTACCGCGTCTTTTGTCCTCGACGTCACGTAGCGTTACGGATTTTTATTTTGACCTAGGCTACACATGTACCAAGTTTCATGCTTTGGTAACTATCTGCAGGGTTCGTGTCAAGAGAACTTCTACTATAATAGATAATTTATCTCACAAGTAACTCTTCACAATTCCTTACCAAAAAATATTTTTAGGGATTATGTCCTTTTGACGATGCCTTAACATATGAGGAATATCATCGAAAATATTTGTGTTCCTGCATCTTCTCCAATACAGTAAGTGTTATTAGAACAACATCCCGACTTAGCTTTCCCTCATATTTCTCCTAATTAATTGTATATTTTATTAACAGACTTCAAAAAAAAAGGAGAAAGTTCACAATTCGGACCGTATTATTCTTTTTTTTTTTCAATATAATGTGTAAATAAACATAACGTTCTACGGTTGCATGGCTATTTTTAATTGAAAATAATTAAATTAAAAGTTTTCAATGATTCGTTTTCCTGAAAATGTTAGTACCTAAGATTTTATAAGACGATGCGTGGCCCGCCTCTACTAGATGTGTTCCGCTCACTATAAGATCGTGCCAGAGAGTTGTCTTCTAAGACAACTATACGCGTCAGTCTGCATTGTCGTCTGACGTTTGCACGCTTTCTAAAATTTTACTGTAAAAATTGTTTTTCTTTGATAATATTGCCGTACTGTTCTATTATTACGTGTATACATCATAGAGGGACAATTAATTTATCAAATTATGGTGTGTCATACCACAAGTAAGTAATTTTAAAATTGTTTTATTTGTTTTTATTTATGTAGATTTCACGCACGCCATTTCGGCCGTAGTGCTGTTAGTCGCCATACGAATTTTATCGATATCGATTTCATGCGTTTATAAAAAAGTGTTTAGAAATATTCACTTTTAAAGTATTAATTACTTTGAGGTATAATAGAATTCATAGAATCATAAAAAAACAGCACAATTTGCTTCAAACATTTTGAAGAACAACTATATTTACCAGGAAAAAATCGTCGAATACTTCCTGGTGCAAAGTAATCTAAACATTAATTTTTAATTTACACTTAAATAGTTTGGGTTAAAATATTTTTATATACGTTAAATTGATTGTCCACTTTACAGGTCACCCCTCAAGAAACTCCAGCATTATGCACTACACCTACAACTGGCATAAACCTAGAAAATAAACTAGATGACACACCTAAAAAAAGGAAATTACGTGCATACCTTTTTAAATAATATAAAGAAGCGAAAGAGGTTTGTCAGAATCGTAATAAATAGCATTCGATTGTATCTGCCTGTCCCCCTTGGGATAAAAGGCATGATAATAGATAGATATATATTATTAAAAAGCAAAACTTTCCGTTAAGAAACTTCGTGAGATAAGTAGACGAGATTCGAAGAAAATTGCACTATTCAGTGAAAAAATATAATTTGCAAGATGAAGAAATGTCTGTTTTAAAGAGTACAAAAATAAAGAAAACCATTTATATATTAATAAAGATAAAAGAAATGTAAGCAAATCCGGACAATAGCCCCCTGAAGTTAGGTCCTTTGCTTTAACACTTCATTTTTTATTCACCAAAAACATACAATTATAATATTAGAAAACAATTTGATACATTGTATGTGTGCCACACCCATAGAGTACTAAGCCTATGGAGGGGCCATAGACGGGCTCCCCCTTTCGCCAATTTTTTCCCCTTTGACCAGTTATACTGACCAGGTGCGCAGTAATAAGTTACCTTAGATTTCCGTTGGTATCGTTTTGTGTCGCGAGACAGAGCTCTAGGAAAATAGTTAATTGTGATGTTTTAAACGGGAAAGGCGATCTAGGGCGTCAAACTTAGTGTTTCCAATCATTAATTATAATTATTATGTTTGTATTTTAACATAATCATCATGTAACGTAAAATCCGTTGCGACAATAACACGACATAAAAATACAGTGGTACAGGGGCTAGTACTAGACGTTTACCTTCTCCCCCCCCCCCCCGCCAAAAGTGGCAGAAAAAAATGTTCGGTCATTTATACCCTTCACGTCTCCTTTGGTAAATACTCAAAGGCCACACCCCAGGACTCTATAAAAATAGTACTCTAGTATTGATGCAGAGGCTGGATTTACTGAAGAAGCAATAATAGTTATTACCTACCGCTAAAGTATTTGTTATTATTTTGACAAATAAATAATAAATAAGTATGTATCTATTTGCATTTATTTCCTACCTAAAATGTTTAGTAAAAATAACTATGACAAATGACATAAAAATATCGATATTAATTTTTATCGATAGTGGTCAATGCCTAGTGTATAATTGCAAATTAAAGTTGTGTGCGTGTGTGACAAAGGGACACGTTTGTTTGTTCTAAACAACACATCTAGTAGGGGCGTCGTCTTGCAAAATCTTAGGTTAGTACCAATCGATAGTAAAAGAAGTAAAGAAAACGCCAAAGTAGGGTTTGCCTAACCTTTTTCCAGTCCGGATTGATTTAAACTTTATGTTTATTTACACATTTAATTAGGAAAAATGATGAGGAAGGGCGACCTAAGTCGGGATCTTATACTATATGTAGTAAGTATATATTATTTAAGAGGTGAAAAAAATTCCTGCGAAAAACGTTTACACCGAAGCCGTGTAGAGATGAACAACTATCTGCCCTGCAAGCATGACAGTTTTCTGAAAAACTATAACTAAACATAATACCTACTTACCGACTAGAAAATATGTCATCGATATATAACTGGCGGAGATATAACTTACTGTATTTCTGAAAAAAAAAACTGAACCAATTTGACAAGCCATTTTGTGAGACAATTCGAAAGAATAAGTCGTTCAATTAAAAAATACGACATTGAAATTTTTTCATATTTAAATCACATTTTGTGAAATACCTTTTTGCAAAATGCCTGAAAAATTCCTAATCGGTTTCCAACCCCATTTCTCCGTTAATTACGAACCGATTAGAAAAGGGCTGGTCTCAGTTTTTTAAAGTCTCTTAATAATATACAACTATAATAGAAGAAAATTAAGAAATAAAACTGTTTCTAATATAATATTTGCTTTTAAATATCGTTACACATATAATTTCTAACCCATTTATATAATACAGGACACCAGTGATGAAGAATCCAACGAGGAGAATGATGAAGAGAACGAGGAGAATGATGAAGAGAACAATGAGAATGATGATGACAGTCAATACAATAACCATTATAAGAATGCAGAAAGTGCTACGGTAAGACTATATCTATATTTTTAGTATACTGTATCAACGTTTGTATAATATGGAACACTTAAACCACTTACTTGCCTTTCTGTTTCAAGATTCTCTATCAGAGATCTTTTGACGTAGAACAATTAGTTTTTGTCAAAATATACTATCTACCAATAAAAAGATTTTATATATACGAACGAAACCGCAATTTTTTTTAATAAAACCCCCCACAAATTACAGATCTTGTGTGTCTACCGTTTGTGTATGCTCGGAAGCACAGAATGTGTGTGGGCCCCATTATATTTTTCCGCGACCAACTAGTTCGAACGCGAATATTGTATGAATAAAATTACTGGCAGGTAAAAACTAAGACGGGCGATGCTCTGGCTGAATTAAAAAAATCTACGTCCCATTCTGTTTGTTTACGGATAGTTGACAATTCGAAATAATTGAAAAGTTGTTACTTTCTATACTATACTAATACGACTTCAAATAAATATATTCATGAGTTGTACCTAAAAGCACCTCTTATTTATTTTTCTCATAGAGAGGAATGAAAAGTAGAGTGTATGACTCGGCCGCAAAATATTTTTTTCCTCGGGCGGTATACTTTGAATACCTCGCTATGCTTAGGATTCTACTCTAGAATCCTTCGCTCCGCTCTGTTTTAAAAAAAGCGCCATCGCCGTAACAATACTATTTTGCTCCCTTGTGATACAATCTACTATTATACTACTACAATCCTACGAGGAAAATACAAGAAATTCTGTTTCAACAAAGCTACACGCGCGCCATTTTAACTTGCAAAAATAGTACCATCCTACCCAAAAAGTACCTTTTGATGTAATTTAAAAAAGTACCTCACTACCAGAAAAAGTATCTTCTGATAAACAGCACGCTTTGGCCTGAAAATATTAAAGACTTGGCTATTTGTAATAAGATTGTAATTTACCTTTGCATTTTTCAAATGTAATAAATACTAAGACAAAAAAAAAAAGTCATCAGCACGTTGAAAGTGGGAAAGTCATTGCCATTGACAGTCGGACACTTGCTGAGTAGGGCCGAAAGTATTTTTTCATATGAATTTTCTTCTCGCATATTTATATGACCGCAATTACGTTTTTATTATAAATTAGTACTTTTCGAGCAGCTGTAGTATAAACATATATTTGTCCACCAAAATTGTGTGCCTGAGTTTTTTTTCCATTCACAAATCTCACACGTGAATCTCCTCTTTTTAGGGTTCAGTAAACGCGGCCCAAAGCATTTACATAACAAAAGTTAAATATTTTTACCTACTCTTGTTAAAATAGCACTTCGAGTAGATTACAAAAATGCTTTTATTGTATTTATTTAACAATTTGGGGGACCGTCTAAGTCAAGGTTTTTAGACGCATTTTGTTACCAGGTCTATAAGAAAAATGCCTTTACTAGTCCGCAAATTACGTACAACATTACTCATGTCCTGCAGTTAAGACGAGGAACGACTCAGAAATTTTTAATCATAAGCCATGCCCTAAACTCGTGGTTCGGGCCCATGAGTGGTTCGAGCGCAACGATCACGTCATGTAAGTAAACGACGGCGCTTTGTCCGTTCTAACTGCAGAAGTGAGAAGGGCATAATGTGTCGCTTCTCGGAATAAATGACGTAAGCGGCACATTACAAATAAATAATTTATTAAAAAACCAAAAAACGATCAAATGCAGGGAAAAATCTTCTTAATCAATACTAGGTACTGAAATTACATATAGATTCGTATAAAATTTAAACGTAAATCCCTTTAGAGTATGGTCGTATGACTAAAAAGGTGTTTTTGAAGAGGTGATTTCAAAAATTTAAGTTATCTAGAAAATTTTCACAATCATGTTTTCATCCTACACAATACTAGATAAAATCCTCTAGTTTTCGATGCCCAAATTGTATGTTCATAGCATTCGTAGAATTCGGGAATTTCAGTTCAGCAATCAACCAAAATTTCGTTCATCCCCTTAAACATCAAATATTAAAATTAATAAATTATTAGAAAAAAATAGTAATTAAAACAAGCAAAAATATCACAAAGTAGCTTTTGTAGTTGCGTTGCGTACCAGGACGGAACGATGTCTAGCTTTCACAGCCTCTAGCTTCTAAACGAAATTATATACCTATATAGGGACTTGAAATTCACAATTTCACTGATACGAGTACCTATAATACGCAGGCTAAAGTCGAAGAGAGTAAAAAAAGATTTTAAAGCATCCGTAAATTATTGACCTTACCCTTGCGTGGTTGACACGCGATACGCACCTGGCCCCGTGAAATATTCACCTAAGTATAGTCACGAGTAAGAGAAACAACTTTTTGATAGCATATTTCTTATTCAACAATGACCCACAACATTGAATGAAAGTACCTACTTAGGTAAAGTGTGGCGTTCTACACAAGACATTTTGTCTGTGAATTTTCATGAAAATCTACTCGTGTTTCATAAAAATAATAATTTTAATTTAATATACACTAGCGACCCCGCTCCAGGCTTCGCACGTGTACAACAACATGAGTTTACAATTACAGCTAATTAGAGATAGATATATGCTACCGCAGACGACTTTTTTGTGGACCATTTTAGTCTACACAATTCTTTCCTTCATCATTTAATATATCTGACGGATTAGACAACATACACAATGAAAAACTTTTTCCCGACTTGATTCGCATATACTGTTAATGCTCAGCTCCTAAACATAATTGGTCCATGTTTAATACTCCCGTGAATCAACCGGTGAACCAATCTAATAATGAAAACCGCAATAAAATCTATTCAGCAGTTTTTGCGTGAAAGGTCACAGACAGAGGCGGCGGGGGACTTAATAATATTATAGTGATTAAGAATCGTCAGCTTGTACGTTCTTTTAAATATAAATAGTAGGTACGCAAGATTATATGGATAACATAGTACATGCCTATTATTTTATTATTATAGTATTTATTATTATAGTATATAGTATGAGCCTCCATTTTAGTCAATTAAATTTGCCAGTATCCGCATATTTTCAGCTTCGTTTTTCCGAGAAACCTTTCAATGAAGACATTGTTTTTACTTTTCTAATGAAATTTTAATTCCCTTGCAGAAGAAACGTCCTCTAGGTAATGGAGACAACCAGAATTCCGCCAAGAGATTGTGTGTGGCAGAACCGTCCCGTACTATGCATTGTGGTCTGATCGACATTTCGTGTGTAGCTGATGGACCATCCCAGGCTGTACATGTAGATATACAGTGCGTATTGGAACCGAAAGCTTTAAAAAATACCAAGAAGAAACGAAGTAGAGATGGCGACGAGGAATTATTAAGTATAGTGGCCTCAACATTCGGTATACAGGCTGATAAGCAGAGATACCTGCTTGATATTTTAAGAGCATCGCGCTCTTTACGTTATTACAACAGGAATTCCTCGTCACAATCTGACGATGTGGTATATGATGGCGAGCCACCGTTTCAAATATCTATTTACGTGGGAAATTCGTCAGACGATGAAGACATCGATATCCGTGTTAAAGATCTTTCAACCCGACTGGCGAATAGGCCCGCGATTATTCCAAATTGGCTGGAAAGGTAGGTCATCGTTCGACATAATTATAATAATATATATTTATATACCTATGTTGAAGAGTTCGCAAGTTCTGAATTGCTTTAAATTGTCTACTAAGTTATTTAGCTGTAATTAGAACGCATCGACATGTTTACGATTTTTTACAATCTCGTTGTTCTGACTTTAATGCTACGCGTTTAATCCCGGGAATATAGATATATTGATCATTACCCCGGGAAAATTTAACATTTTTGTTAACAAATTTTCTACCCTTGCAATTCCGGGGCTACTAGTATTATTTAAACTAGAATTTTATAAAAAGTTCTCAATTATTAATTTATTTTAATATTTATATTTTTCTTTCAGTTTTTTAAACATGTCCAAGGACGCCCAAAATGACATTTTACACAATCTGTTAAATTATTGCGCATCTGTTCAATTATCCCAAATTATTCTGACTATTAAGCCGAATTTTAAACGAGACTTCATATCGTTTTTGCCTAAGGAAGTAGCCTTAATACTTCTGACGTATTTAGAAGCGGAGGACTTGTCGAAAGCCGCACTGATTTGCCGGAAATGGAGGTGAGTCTTATATTAATTATCTTGTAAATACTTTATTTATTTATTTGATTACATTGTAGGGTGGAGTAGTCAATGACAGCCGGGCACGGTGATCAGACGTGGCGCGTGGTATCGAGCCGATACTTATATCTAGTCTAACCTATTAATCGATTCACTCAAAACATACAAACATAGTGCACACTACATACATAGATATAGCGACGCCGTCACAACATGTCAAAAAAAACAGTATTGCTCTACCCACCATACAATGTCAATGTCCGTCATGTATGTGTGCGTACGTTGTTTAATCTTGCGCGACGCTCTAGCTATAGACAGACAGGTATAAAAAATCAATGATTTATTTATTTGAATTTGCCGAGGAGGTGAAGCTTTTATAACCCAATTATTATTGGTGCACTCTGCATTGTTATCCTGCAAAGGCGAGTACTAAGACTAACGACGTGGAATTGACGTGGAACGCCAATTTTTTTGGTCATTTGGACAAAAGTTTGTCCATTAAATTATTCGTTGGTAGTATTACATACCTACTCTTTGGCGTCAAAAATTAATTTTTTGATAAGGGGACGTGGAAGATAATTACAAAAAGATGGCACAATGTTAAGACTATTCCTTAGGGGTTACGTTTTGGTGAAAACATCTTACGCGAAAAAAGTTCGTGAATTTTCTTCAGCCATCATAGTTTGGAGCCGGGCCCTGTACTCTAGTTGAAGCTTGTTATGACCATGTTGAATTTTTCTATCGAAAGCTATGCATTTACAACGATTTCGTTCCATTTTGGCATGGTCACATAACCTTTTAAAAAAAAGTGTACCAACTTCAAAAATTTGCACTGAAAAGTAAGAAATAATCAATATTTCGTCGTAGAATTTGAAGACGGTTGGTGCCAAATTGGAAACAACTTACTTCCAAAATTCACTAATCTAGACAATTAATTAGGAACCTACGATCATCAGTACAAACATAGTTAATATTGAACAGATCGTTATCTTCTTCTGGCCGAGTCCACACAGCAGGTGCTTCGCTTGGAGCTACGCTAAGCTAGGCGCCTAGATATATACTGGCCACACAGAACTTGTTTCCTATTTCATTTCGCTTTTGCCATGTACACATCTTTGACAATCTTTCATCCTTCAATATTTCAACCTGTCTAAACCAGAGTTTACACAAATATAAAAGAGCGCCCTCAATCAGGTAACAGTATAGTTAGTATATAGATTTGGTGTGTCTAGTTATTAATATGAAACTTGAATTTTAGAATGCTTTCCAATGATAACCTGCTTTGGAAAGAAAAGTGCAGGAGCATTGGGATTTACCGAACGATGAGGACACCGAGATATCTTCTTACTGACAGCCCATGGAAGTCCACATATAAGAAACATTTCCTGATTGACAACAACTGGATTAAAAAATCTACCAATAATCCAGTTGTAATGATTGGACATGACAACCATGTCATCACATGCTTGGAATTTAAAGATAATTTCGTTTTGACTGGATCCGACGACTGCACACTGAAAATGTGGTCTGCTTGTAGTGGCAGGGTGCGTTACACATATTTCTGATCTATTTTCCTGTTTACCTACCACTGTAAAAAATACCAAAGTTACTTTTATTTATTGTCATAGTTTCACTTTTTTTTTAAAAGTGCCAGTAAAAAGTTTAAATAGTTTTACTAGGGAAAGTTTAACACAATGAATGGATGGATGTAAAGGTTTATTTTTGATTAATACTTGTATAATTGCAGATGCTCCACGATATGGTGGGTCATAGCGGAGGTGTCTGGTCGGCACAGATGGCCGGAAATAGAGTTGTGAGCGGTTCCACTGATCGTTCCTTACGTGTTTGGGACAGGGAAACAGGAGAATGCCTGAGTATCCTTTTAGGACATTCTTCGACTGTGCGATGTCTGCAAATGTATGAGGACAAGTAAGTGGTATAACATATAGGTATCAATGAAAGTTTTAAGAATAGGCCACTCATCGGTGCTTATGTGTTGTATTTTTTGTTTTTTTACTCGTAATTTAATGAATACAATAAATGAAATTTACCATAGCGCAGACAATTTATAATGGTAATGTAATATACATTTCGTTTTGTTGGTAACAAAAAAAGTAGTCAAATGTGAGCGAAATACAAGAAAAAAATATTTTTTTATTTAGGAGAAATAACAATGGTAGACAGACAAATATTATATAAATACACAAAATGTAGATTCTGCCCGCCCACCACCCCTCTACATTCTCTCAAAGTTTTACATTTCGAGTCGAGAAAAAAAAAACAGTAAATAATAAATATATAGTAGGTACATACCTACCTATATAGAGGACATACACCAAAAAAATTTATGAATTAAAATTAATTATATCTAGCTATCAGTATTTTATATACGTTTTAAAAAGTTTCTTCTTGTTACAAAAAATGCTAACCGAGAGGTAGTGATTGTTGTAATCGTCACAAATTCTGATAAGCGGAGCACGCACGCATTTTCGGCCAAAACTGTATTGTATTATTACATTATTTCTTTCAGTTTCATATTTTTAATATTTTACCTATTTTTAATGTTACTACCTAACTAATAAAACAATATTGTATATTACATTACCATTATAAATCGTCTGCGCTATGTTTTGATTTGATTCATAAAATTACGCGTAAAAAAATAAAAAACCAAAAATACGATATTAGTGCCATTTGGTATCTAGGTGAGAAACGCTCAGCATTAATAATTTAATGTGTATTTTTTAGAAATATTTTGGCGTCATTTTTATAACGTCATTAACTCTAATTTAACTGTAGAAAATTAGGCTCTATGATTTTTTTCAACTCGCTGTGAGAGAGCGCGGTCGAATTAAGGGTCCAACTCAGTAAAAAAGTTATGCAGATACTTTAATTAGCATTTGTTGATGAAGACCCATCTCGTAACTTTGTGTACAATTTGTGCCCATGACGGATTTCGTGAAGGCCTGCCGTAATAATTGATGCTCTACGAATTAAATTGAAGATACATGTTTAGCGACGTAATACATGCCAATTCCTAAATTGGCATCAGTCAAGTGACACATTTTTTGCACGAACTTCTGAAACATCAGAAGATTTCAGCGAAATAAATAATTAGTTAATGTTTGATGAAACACAACAGTGTGTATTCTACGTAGAATTGTTATAGTTAAATGGTACAAAAATATGGCAGAGGACAATAATGTGTGTGAAATCTTGACAAATGATGGAAATTGAGTTTTTCGGCAGATCAAGACTTTTCTTTTAAAGTAAGAAAAATCGAAACACTGGTAAAAAGTAACTGTTATTATTTTTATCTAAGTTTAAAAATGAAAATCTCGTTGGAAATAAGATTTTGTTAAAAATAACTTCAGCTGCTTAAATTTCTCACTATAAAGGGTTATCATCTATCCAACAATTTGACTCAAAAAGGAACATTTTTGATTCAAACTGTGACAGTGATTGTTTGACGTTAATTCAAAAAACTGCATTTTTGAGGAGTGACGTGTTTGATGCGATTTTTAAAGTCCTACGTATGGACAGAAAATGTTTGACTTAAACATTCCATCAAAAGGCTTTAAACAACACATAAATTGACACAATATTTCAGTGAAGCTGTTTGATCGTCTTGGGTGTGCTTTACTTTGAATCGATTCTTACTAAAAACTTGATTGAATAATGAAAAGTTTGTGTTTGTAAGAAAAGGGAACGCTTGATCAACTTATCAACCATCAAAATCAGATTTTCAGACAAAAAACAAAGATCTAGGAACATAATAATAATTATTTTAAGAAACTGCAATGTTTTGAACTTCAGGGTCGTATCTGGATCACGTGATGCCACTGTACGCATTTGGTCTTTAAGAAATGGATCATGCATACGCGTTCTGAGAGGCCACTCCGCTGCTGTACGCTGCATTCAATACGACGGGATCTATCTAGTATCAGGAAGCTACGATCACTGCGTCAAAGTGTGGAATCCGCTGAATGGGAACTGCATCCATACTCTTGCTGGCCACACCAACAAAATATATAGTCTTTTGGTAAGATACTCTTCGCTTCTCAGTCACTACGCTATATTTAATTTTATTATATTCTCATTCTCTTTTGATTTGATGCTACAAAATAAGGAGTAGGTATATTTTGGCATTTACTGTCGGCGCCACCATCTATGTAATATGAAACATATCAGAAAGAAATATAGTTCTATTTTTCGCTACGTGCTAAAAGATTCTTGTCTGACTGTATTTTTTTAATCAAATTAGTGAAGTATCTACGCAGCATTATATAGTGATCGATGTTCATGTATGAAATGATATACGGCTGTCCATTTCTTACTTACTTTACTTAAATATTATAGGTATACAAGCTGTTTTCTAACTCAGAATTATATAATGTATATTTAAGTAAAGTAAGATGCTAAGTAATAAGCTGCAATTGTGACTGGATTAAGCATAGGATTACAAATGGATGACGCCATTAAACTGTGCAAACATATTAATATATATTAATGTATATTTTCAGTTTGATGGCAAGAACGTGGTGAGCGGTTCATTGGACACGTCTATCAAGGTATGGGATGTGAAAACTGGTGCACTGAAGCAAACTTTGCTGGGGCACCTGTCGCTGACCTCCGGAATGGAGCTAAGAAACGACATTTTGATATCTGGAAATGCTGACTCGACTATCAAGTTGTGGAATATACACAATGGGCGTTGTATCCGCACGCTTGGCGGACCTAACCAACACCAATCCGCCGTCACTTGCCTGCAGACTACAAACCGCTTTATTATATCATCCTCGGACGACGGCACTGTGAAGCTGTGGGACATGCGCACTGGCAATTTTATTCGTAATCTTGTCGAGCTGGAGAATGGGGGAGCCGGAGCTGTAGTATGGCGTATTCGGGCCTCCGGTACTAGGCTGGTCTGTGCTGTGGGTTCCCGCAATTTAGTCCAGGATACACAAGTTCTTTCCTATGGCTTTAATATTCCCGGGACCTGCATCTTCTGTAACGAATAGCGCCAACATTTGCGGCAACATCATGTATACCCTGAAAGCCGCTATAAGCACCTGTACACTCTGTGGGGATGGTAAGTAAATATTACCTTGATAAGCAGTTATCAATGTTCAATTCAAAACATATTTACTTTAATTTTATTTAGTATTTAACTTAAGTGTAGTTGAATGTTTCTAGTATTTGATGTTCATACAAGTTAGCGTTACCTATGTAAGATTTCTGTCTTATGTCTACTTATTTCTAGTTTTTGTTTTTAAGATGGAATGTGTCGACCGTAATAGCACTAGTGTCGTATTTATTGGTTATTTTTATTTTTTTACGCGAAATTTAACGAATAAAATCAAACAAATCTATAGCCATGGCGCAGACAGAATATTATTTTATTCGTAAATTTGTTAGTAACATTGAAACTAGGCAAAATAATTAAAATGTTCACAAAAACAAATGCAACATTACCGGCGTTAGAATCGACACGTTCCACCTTAAGCGTAGCCGTGCGGTGACCGGCTAAGAATAGCACCGACGCGTTTCTTACCGGCGTGTCGTAGAAGGCGACTGAGGGTTAAGTGGTTTGGTATTAATATTCAGAGTTTTATTTAACCGGGACAGTGGATGAGTTCTTATCTAGAAAACGATATAAGTCAAATACGAGATCATTTTTCTTTTTAATTGAAATTTTAACATATTTTATTTCAGATAATAAAGAAATAAATTTTATATCACTTTTAGATAAGGCTGCCCCCATACAGTCCCTCTTAAATAAAAAAAACATGAGAATTGTGATTCTGTAACCTAAAACCATTAGTACAAATACCACAATATCTTGAAAGTCCCTCCACCAATTTTCTAAAGGTGGTTTGGGCATGTGCAATGTGCATCCTCTCAGAGCTCTGCCTACCTAAGAGCTTACATTTATTTTTTTCTTTTATCTATAAATAATATATGTCTACTATATCTAATGGAAGTATTTAATCTCAATATTATATACATTTATAGTCTTTCCAATACATCATATTACATAATAAGTAAATGCATAACGTGAACTAATTATATTCATTCATATTTAGTAGTACTTAAGTGAACATTGATAACTAAATGAAGTCCCCACGGTGCGGTTCTGAAGTCAATCCACAGTATTGACAGTATACAATTTATTTTAAACAGTAGCGATACTGAACGTACTTTTCGTATTTGATGTTCGTTCTAAATGCATATCATTTAAAGGTGCGCCGGTGGCCGAGTGGTTAAGACGTCTGGTATTAACTAGGCAAACCCCGGTTTCGATCCCGGATCCCGGCCATGTACAAATGGGTTTTTTTAATTAAAAACTTATGTACATAATCCGACAAACCACATTTAAAGGCTTTTCTATCTAAATATATCTCAACAGAACTAGCCACTAGCCTCACAAATACCATCGGCTAAACAAGGGAGACTTGGTCTTCCGCTGGGTACGCTGGAACCGTAACACGGTTTCGGAAGCTGTAAGAAAAAAAAAAAAAATAAAAAAAATATCATTTCAAAGGTCAAATATTCGTTTAAGTAAGTTTATTTTATTTAGGTATTATAAATTATTTGAAGTTGCATACATATATTTTATGGCCTAAATTATATTTTATTGATCTTGGTTTTGAAATGTAAGGTTTCTGATTATCTCTTAAGTATTAATATAATCTCATATACCTAGTCGTAAACCAGGATATAATTTATAAACGTGACCTCCTATAACTTGGACATTTGTAAATCCTAATTAATGTAAATGCGAAAGTGTGTTTGTTCGTATATTTGTCCTTATTTCACGTCAATACAGAGCAACGGATTAAAGTGATTTGCACAGTATCATGGCATGCAAGTAGGTTTTCTTGGAATTGCGATGGATAATATAAGGCTGGCCAGAAGACAAGGCTGAAAATACATTCCCTTCTTTATATCTGGGATTAAAAATGTAATAACAAAGACTGAGGCCTAGATATAATGAATAAAAGTGCTATCATGTCCCTAATGCGTAACAAGACGCTGAATGTCAGTAATTTAAAAAAATCTGATGCAGCTTCTTAATTAAATTGTTTAAGTTTTTGTAATTATTTTTTTATTTTTTACTTGCTAAAACATTGTTTGTAAAATGACTGCTTTTTATTCTTCTCTCTTTAAAGGTATTACGATAACGTTAATCCGTAAGATTTAGAATTAGTTAATATATAATCCATTGTTAGTTATAAGTTGGTACCGTCAAATAAGTTGAACTCTAAACTTATTTGGCATGAATTATACGTAGCCATAATCCCGTACCTAACACATATTATATTATAGTAGACATAAACTTTTATGCTGCCAAAAACTCTTTAAGTGGGAGCCTCTCAAACCCATTAGATGGCACTAGTGTCGTATTTTGGGTTGTTTTGAATGTAATTTTTGAATGAATTTTCATGAAACATAAATTTGCGTGTAAAACAAAAAATACACACTAGCGCCATTAGGATCAAACTCCACCTTATTCAGAATGATCTCCCTTATTGTGGATATGTGTGTTGTCCTTACTTCCATGCCAAATATAATTTGTACTGATGCCATTATTGCGTCTATAATAAGGAACCGCACATGTATTAAACTTGTCTTGTTTTATAGTCTTTTTAAGTATACTATTGATATTGTGAACTCGTAGAAAGAGTCTTATTCGATGTGTAGTTTCAGATTCATAAATTTAAATAAATTATTTTCTATTTTTTGTTAAGTTAAAAGGTGCGTCGGTGGCCGAGTGGTTAAGACGTCTAGTATTAACAGGTTCGATCTCGGATCCCGGCCATGTACCAATGTGGTTTTTAATTAAAAACTTATCATCAATAACATAATCATACAAGCCACACCTATCTAAATATTTCTCAACAGAATTGGCCATTCGTTAGGTATAGCCTTACAAATACCATCGGCTAAACGCCCTGAGACTTGAGTCTTCCGTTGGGTATAAATATTGTCAACCAAAGACGACTTACAATGTCAATATATATACAATATTGTTTTGTTCATACATTTTTAAGTACCATATACATCTGGCAACTAATATTATATATGTAACGTGCTTGTTGTCCAAATTTTTATTATTGTTCATACTTCAAATTTACAAATTAAACAATATTGTATATTAAAATATTACCATTGTAAATCGTCTTCGCTTGACAATATTTAGTTTAGTGGAGCGTTTCACAACTAGCTTCCAATAGATGGCACTTATGTCGTATTTTTTAATTTTTACGCGTAATTTAATGATTTGAATGAAACATAAAATTACGCGTAAAACAAAAAATACACACTAACGCCATTATTCTGATTAAGGTGGAGTCGATCACCTTAATCAGAATAATTACGATTATCTCTTTTGTGGATATGTTGTTGTTGTCCTTAGTTCCATACCAAATATAATATTATACTCACTATAATTTGTACTGATGCCATTATTGCGTCTATAATAAGGAACCGCACATGTATTAAACTTGTGTGGTTTTCTAGTCTTTAAGTATACTAATATTGATATTGTCAACTCGTAGAAAGAGTCTTATTCGATGTGTAGTTACAGATTCTTAAATCTGAATAATTAGTATCTATTTATCATAAGGTTTAAAAAATATATTAAGGGGGAACGTCTAGATGGAGCTAGTTTTCAGTTTATTAGTTTTCTTTATTTTTTTATTATTAGGTACCATTGTAAATCGTCTTCGCTTTACAATATTTCGTTTGATTTGATTTATTAATTTTCGACTAAATCATCATCAATGGATCTACCAAGCGTGGCGTCTTAATGGCGCCTCCTGTCTTAAATACTCAAAGACCGAGCCGAAAGCCTTTGCGCCGGCTATGTCTCGAGGGGCGTTGCCCATTGGTGTCTTCTTTAGATCCGGGCACTTAGGACCCAGTCGATCCTGCTACTAGAGACTCGACAGGATATAGTAGGTAGCTTTGTTGAGCTTTCGAGTACAAAAATTAAAAACTAATAACTAGCTCCATGTACTGCAAGACGTCCCCCCTTAAATTAGGAATTTACTAATTTATTTACGTTAACTTTTATCATTATAGTGAAAAGTTTCACACCTAGCTACCAATAGATGGCACTACACTCTATTCATTATATGAAGAGGTTTGTGACACATCCGTTTGTTACGTTTCGTTAAACTGATATTATGTTATAAACATAAATTATGAGCATTACTTAAATATCATTCAAAAAATTTAAATACCATTTTATTGTGAAACTCGTCTTCACAGGAAAATCGTGGCATTATAATCCTTTAAATAAAGTGCTTTTTACAAACAATGATTCTTTGCCCTCACAATTACGTGACACATTTGGGTTGCTTAAATTAGTGATGCGACTATTGAAAAATAAATATAGGCAATTCAAAATCGAATCGATGAAATAAATCGGACCTTATTTACGTAAATAGCTCGTTTGTTGGTACTAAAAACTGGTAAAATGTCTTAATAAATAATAATTTGCCGCCATTTTGTTTCTAGCGTCCGTCGGTCGGCTCCAGTTGAAAATGTGTATGCGTGAAAATAAGGACATAATAAGTATTTTAAACATGAACTTTCAATTCATATATAATAGTGCACATCTCTAAAGTAAAAAATATGTTTAAAAAATAAGTGTCACAAACCCCTTGATATAATCAATAGAGTATAGTGACGTATTTTTGGTTTTTATTTATTACGAGTAATTTAATGCCATAACGCAAACGATCTATAATGGTAATGTAATATACCTACAATATTGTTTTATTCATATTATGCGTAAAAAAATTAAAAGCAAAAATACGACACGTATGGCCGTTTTCACCAAACTCTTAAGTCGATTCTTAACGGCAATTCCTTTTTTAAATATTTAATATGGTTAAGGAATTGCTTACCGTTAAGAATCGACTTAAAAGTTTGGTGAAAACGACCATTAGTGTCATCTATTGTGTGTTAGGGCCAAGACGTTCAGCCTTAAGTTAATGATCCGTTTTTTATCTTATGTATTTTTGTTAGCTTCTTTAATATAAATCGCCATATAAAGTACCTAGGTATATATTTTTAGTTTTAAATTATACACGATTTTGTGAAACTCCTTTTTAAACTCTTAATAAATGTTCGTCAGTCATAGGTGTTTTTATTTGTTCGATTCCCCGTTCAATGATGAGCTTAGGGATTGGAGAGACATGGGTTCGAAGGGATTAGGATACTGTTGAGGTTAGTTACCATCGATGTGTTAAATTTATGAATTTATGGGTGTGATGAAAATCTAAATATTAAAAATAACTAAATAAACAAGAAGCTCGTGGAATAGTGGCAAGAATACTGACGGAAGGAGACAGCCCTCTTGTCACAAGATGACATGATCAGTCGTGAGGATATTTATTTAATAAACTTTTGGCATTTCATCCCTACGGACCTAGAGCATCTAGAGTATCTACACAAAGCGGCACAAATTTTTAGATTTCTATCATTTAATTAAATTAGCGCCATTTGTTAGACTTTGCGGTTCTACCGCAGCTTTGATTATTGTTTCCCTGAGATTAGTGGCTGTGTCCACGCGCGTAGCATCCTATACAAGGGTCTGACCTCGCTCCCAGGGACCAGGGAATCGGAATCAAAGCTATTCAGAGATGTTACTGCATGTAAATAGTTATTGTAGGTAATGAACTTACTATTATATTGATTACATCTGTACTTACCACTTATGGGAAACGGGGCATAATGATAAATCCAAGTGGACGGGATGATTTCAGTTATTATGAGCAAAATGTGATCTATGTGAAAGTGAGATAAAGTTATACGATCAGCGGTACCTCTTTGATTGCCTGCACGTATACAAAAAAACCATACAGTAGATCAAATTGGACTCATTATTTACGTCATAACAAGGATGCGTTATTTTGTGTTTAATCTGTGGTCAGTAAGTACCAGTAGTAGCACAGACTTACAGACCGCGCCTACGCGAATTTGTGCGGCCATTAATGGAACTACATAGTCCAAAATGTATTAAAACGATGAGACGCGGACTCTATAATAGGGATTAATAGGTATGCATCATTCATTTAATCACGTCGAACCTTTGCTCTGTTTTGACCTGACAGAAGGACGACAAACAAACATAAAAACACACCAAAATACATGATGCATATTTTCGCGATTTATAAGGACGCCATCTATTAGTAGGTAGGTAAAAGAATGTGTGTACCTACACTGGTATTTTGAAACATAACTAACAGATGTCGCTGTCATTAGGATCGAAAGTTTTGTTTTATTTCTACACTGGTTGCTGTACAGCTCCCGAAACCGAAAAGCTTTCATAGCTTAGAATAACGAGGGACTTCAATTTCTTTGTCTTCTAGTTTCACAGGGCAGGCACGTGCATAATAAACAGAATATACCAACTGAGTTTTGACAATTGTATAACTAATCTATGATTAGCAATCATAGGACTAGACTTTCAGACATTTGACGTTAGAAATCGCTATCAAAAGTTTTTTTAACAAATCAGAGATAGCTCTCAAAACTCAGTTGGTAGATTTTGTTATATTATGCAGCGGTTGTCTATACACCCGGCACCCAGGTTGATATATAGGTAATGCAACATTTCTTACTCGTAGGTAGGTAAAATCTGTGATGGTAATCTTGATGATCTCAGGGAACAGAAGACAATCTTCATTTGGCTGATTTCCGTTTGCTAGGGTCAGTACCTAATACCTATATACCTAGGTATGCACTTGCTTTTAGCTCCGGCTTCGTCCGTGGTTTTTCTAAGATTCTCTTGTTTTAGTTAGTTTGTATATTATTTTTATTTGTATATTATAAGTATTTATATATCTTACAGAAGCCTTACTTTATTTTCACTAAATTATATATTCTATCTGGCATAATATGGCTTCCTAACAGCTTAGTAAAAGTATTTTTCAAATTAGATCAGTAGATTTTGATTTAATATCTAACAAATAAAAAGCAAACAATCTCAGTGTGAGTTTATAAATAATATTTATATTTATTATATTTATTTCATGAATAATTTTTCTCTGGGAATTAAGCCGTTCGAAGCATAAGATCGAATTAGCAAAACGCCTCGAGTTAGCAAGGATAACTAAGTTACAGATTACTATACCTACCTACCCTGAAATTAAAGTGGAGAAGAAATTTTATATTGGAACTTCGTCATACTTATTCGTTCATTATAATATTTAGGTACCTTTTGTTAGGTAGTGAAATAAAACTATATTTATTTTTTAATCTATATTACAGAATTATCAGACAACGGTACATTTTGACATTAACGATAAAATGAAATCAAATTGAAATATGGATAACTAAAAATGTTGATATCGACATAAAATCAATAAGCACAAATAACTAGGTACAATTTAATATTCTTATAATTGCAAATCCGTTCACTTTGTCTCAAGTTGTACTTGAAAAACAACATAACTAAAATAATACATGGTTACATACAGTTACAAAATTAAATTAATAATTATACAATAGAAAAAGCTTCATAACTGACAATAACAAAGTAATTCGATAGGAACAAAGAAATAATATCTTAACAAATGAATACAGTATTATAATAAATTAAAAATTAATATATTATATTAACATTTAGGTAGACACATATATAATGATATGCAATTTAAATGTTGCATTTTCTAATAATTATCAATTTACTAAGGTATACTTGTATTACATCAAGGGTGATATAGACATTAATTTAATTGATAATAACATGATTTCACTACGTTACACAGTTCAGTATCGAGTAAAGTATTCACAGTATTAAGTTAAATACTTCCTAGGGGCTAATTTTCTCATTTTGAATTTTAAATAGTTTCAAATATGACTACATTGTTTGTTTTACATTCAATATTATTCTTAATTTATCATTATTATTTGTAAACTACAAGTTCGTATACAGTGTATAGGTAGACCTTGAATGTAAGCCTCTAGGATTGAAATAAGTATTTGAGATTCTCCAGTAGTTGTGAATATACTCGCAGGTACTGACAGAATATTCAACATATTATATTTTATTATATTCTCTACAGTTTAATGCATATAGAGTGTGGCATCAACGTTAAGCGATAGTGCTAATCTTTAATTAATGTATCTAGAACGTACTTTCATAAATTAATCTCTATTTTATAAATTACAAACCAAAAATCGCCACATGCTTCAATACTATAGCTACATGTGTAAATATTTCCTTAACTATCACGAAAATAAAAGTACTTAAACATTAATAGAAATTTTGGATTCCACTCAATAAATTAATTGTTTATAACTACACAGGTATAATTTAAAAAATACATACATAATAATGAACTGGGACAGAAATCAGTTCAAACAAATGGCACGAAGCAAATGTTTTTGCATTGTATACATTTGGACTTACTAGGTATTTTTATAAAGAAATATAATTAATTTTGACGCCGAATCGTCAACAATGCTTGCCAGTCAGGGTATATCAATGAAATATATAAGTCTACCTTTATAGGTATATATTTTTTTCTATATAAACATACGTTTTAAAATTTTGTATATAATAATTTTGAATTTATTAATCTAAACGTTTATAATTAAGCGCAATGAGCTTGCATCTTAGTGTCAGCAGGAAGTTTAAGTGAGGTTCAGTACCTAGTAGATAATTGATGACCTGCATTATATGTTCTTGCTGGCACTAACACACATGACCTACTGAGCTGATCTTAGCTGATCTTTGCCTCTAGCATCCCAACACCTATCGTGGCCAAAAATTTGGAAGGCACTTTCTACTTTTTCAAAATTTTAAATTTTTTCATTATTTTTGAACACATTAGCCTAGACTTAGACAATAGAGCATATTAACAGTTACCAAAATTTTTTGCCGAAATCTTATAGGTTTCCTTACCTATATTAAGTTTTTTTAATGGAAATTTTTTAGCCAAAATTCAACATTAATTTTGAATTTCATTTTATAATTTGGTCTTTCCTTTACATACTAATTCCAAACTTTAACCGAAATCCATAATCCAATTTCCAAATCAATGAAGTATCAAGGCCACTTGGAGACTTATTTTATAACATGTTTCTCATCATGTTCCGAAGAAATCTTGACCTACTTTGAGTCCTTACCCCCGTCCTCACACAAGGCACGAGCGCAAGAACTACATACCATAACATTCCACCTAAATATATATTATGAATAAATCGCCAACGAGTTGTCGCCAACAATATTATAAAACGGTATACCCTTGCGGCAAGAGGACTATACATTCGAAATTTTATGCCGAGACTGTAAAAATGAACTAAAAACGATCGGAGAGTAAGGTATCAAACCAAATTTGTACATATTAATACCTTATTAAAAATTCAACATCACACTAACAACACTAAAAGGATCACAAAAATATCTTTAATTTAAATGTTCGTGGTGGACACGCCAGAATAAGAAGATAAAAGTCATTATATTACCGTATGCTCGCTACACAACAACACGTAAAGCTATACATCCTACTAGCTTTGTTATATGGGAGTAAATAATCATCAAGTCGTTTCATCTCTCGTACAATCACAAAGACAGACTCCCTTCTTGGTGTTCGCTCCCGAGACGTAATGCATGACTTACGATGATTAGGTACCTACTATTTGGCGTTAACATTAGAAATCTAACAGTCACAGTTAAATACGAAATAATATTTAATATATTACTTATGTATTTGGTGAGAGTGACAACCGTGACGCAGTAGACAGAATAGAGCCAGAACATCTAACTATTAATACTAGCCTACTTGGAACAACCTCTAATGACTAATGATATATTTTTATTTTTAAATAGACAATATTAAATTTGGCGGTTGCTATTTCTTCACTCACGTATAATAATTTCAACGTGAAAGATGTGTTTTATGTTTCAAACACCCGATGTATGCTGAACGAGAATAGAACTGCAAATTTTTTTTTCTTAAAGCTAACACACATCAAATACTACAAAGATATTTAGACGATATAACATCGACCAGATGACAGAATGCTACATAGACACAATGTGGAACAACGGATTAAATATATGATACTACCTTATGAACCTAAAGCCTATGTTACCTTACAGATAGGTAACTATGCTACACAATGCTGCGTCAATAATGAATAGGTATACCGAACAGTCTTTTTGAAACTGGCCAAAACATTCAATTTTGAATCCTATATCAACAAATAAACGTCACATAGTACAATAATATAGTACCTACATCAAAGTTACAATTACTAAGTTCGACACCTACACACAAATAGACGATACAATAGATAGCGCTTCATTCTATAATATATATATTATTTGAATTAAAACATAGGTATGTAAGTATTAACAAAAAATTTGCATTTTGCGCAAACGTAGTACTACAATAATAAAAACAAACTTTGTATATTTCTAAACAATTAAATCAACTAAAATAACAAGCTTTATTGCACTAAGCAAAGTCCTCTTAAATCGAACGTAATATAAAGTAGGCCACACATTGGTCCGGCATCGCACCAAAAATTTTCCATACCGGCCGCCAGATGATCTAGGCGGACCGTTCGTTACAGGAATTGAACGAATCTGTGGTCGGTTTCGGTAGATCGTACGGCGACGCGCCGGGGATTGGACAAATGTGTGGCCACCTTGAAAGAAAACGTAAACGGTACACGGATATTATACGTTTATGACCGGGCGCTTAGAAGTAGCCGATGGGGTTGCGGGTCGGGAAGAAGTACGGGTATGCGGGCAGCGGCAGGTACGCGCCCGCGGCCGCACTTCACATGTGCTCTATGCGCGCCTCGCCGCCCAGCTCGAGCTTCACGGGCAGCGGGCTCGGTGGCTGCTCCTTGCCGTTCTTAGTGATCAATCCGATGGGGGTCTTCGGGGGACCCATCTCTGTGTCTGTCGGCTCGCGTTCCAGAATGTAGCGACTATCCGGGCGCGGGGAGGCGAAGGGCCTGAACGGGTCGGTAGATTTGGGAGGTTCGAGAGCGTGGCCGGGCGGCGGCGGAGAGCACAGCGGAGATTCGAGTCCCGTGGACATCGGGGACGGCAGGCGCGGAGATTGCAGCGGCAGCGGGGGCAGGGTGAGGTGTGCGGGGTGCTCGCCCGGTCTCTGGGCAGCTACCACCATGTTGCACATCTGACGGCGCAGACCGTGAGCGACGGCCGCGACTGCTGCGGCGGCTGCCGCGTTCGGTGACAATCCGCCTTCGCGTCCGTTGCCGCACACCGCCATGCCGCCGTAAGTGTTGGGTACGGTTATGCCGTCCTGGAAATTATAGTGTTGACATTGTATAATCCTGTCACTTCAGGGTAATAGCGCCAGCTTACGTATTTATAGCACCGTTATTATAATGATTATAAGGACAAATATGTTGAAATAAGTTCAAAAAGGACTAAACGGTTAAATAATAATACAAATGTAAATGTTCTCCTTTTTCCAGATGTTTGTGTTACACATAGTCGGCAATTAATAATTCTTACAAATAAATCGCACATGGATAGCACTACAGAATATACTAACCGTGATCGCCGGGTAAACAGGCAATGACTCCTCTTTGATATGATGTGGAGTATGGGGAGTATGAGTATCACGGAAGACAACAGTCCTGATCACGCTTCTGATATGTTCATCGGGCCACACGCCCAGCAGAATACGTTGGGGTCGTCCGCGGCCTTTGGGTCTCAAATCTGTAATAGCACGCAATAATAAACCGTGAACAGATAAACTATTATTGCTATAAATATGTGTGTCGATTAATTTAAATTAGACATCTAAAATAAGTTTTCAACAGTGTACATTAGTCGGAGGATAAAACCATAAAGGGAACTAATACCACTAGGTGATAAAAAATTGTAGCGTAACATAGGAAAACAGTATAACACTTTCTCACTTTACTTAATACTTTTTGGTATTTACTCAAACGGTTACGATGCTCGTATAATTCCTTAAACCTAATAAACCGTAAACAATACGCGCTTTATATAGAGGCCTGCTCAGAAAAAATTACAATAACATCAAAATTAGAAGCAATTACTACAAATTTTATAGCCAGAAGGCCAAGAATGTAGCATGAAACTGCCAAATGTTTAGTTAGACTAAATTATATTATCACAATTCTTAAAAAAATCTAATTTAAATGCCTAAAATAATTAAAAAAAATTATATCTAAAATATCTAAAAACAAAACAATGTCGATTGATATATTATACCGTTATGTCAAAAGTATCGGTTTACGCAGTTTTATTTCGAAAAAATCCTAAACAAGAACTAATGCAAAAAATCGGCCAAGTGCGAGTCGGACTCGCGCACGAATGGTTCCATAACATTATATATATAAAAACGGCAAAAAATCACGTTTCTTGTATGGGAGCCCCCCTTAAATATTAATTTTATTTTGATTTCAATATTTATTTTTAAAGTGAATATATATGACTAAATTTCTGTGAATATTTCAAGCGTCTACCTGTTGCCGTTATCAATATCGAGCAAAAACGAGCAAAAAAAATCACGTTTGTTGTATGGGAGCCCCCTTAAATATTTATTTTATTCTGTTTTTTAGTATGTCTTGTTATAGCGGCAACAGAATTACATCATCTGTGAAAATTTCAACTGTCTAACTATCACGGTTCATGAGACACAGCCTGGTGACAGACGGACGGACGGACAGCGGCGCCTTAGAAATAGGGTTTCCGTTTTTACCCTTTGGTTACGAAACCCTAAAAAGGAATATGTACCAACTTAAATATCTCTATAAACAATTCGGCCGGAAATACTAGACCTACTTATAATGGTTTTTATAGAACTTATTATTTATAATAATTGCATGCTGAAATTTGCAATTGCATTAAAATAGAAAATTTATTCTAATAACAATATGTGCACAAAAGCTTAATTTAAAATAGGAATAGTGAAAAATGACCCCTATGTTTAAAAAAGTAATTTAGTTTTAAAAAACAAGTTTTCATAACTTTACATTACTAATTTGATAGTAATGATATATGAAATTTCTCAGCGAAATACCTCATAAAACATTGTTCCTATTAAAATACGGACACAAAATTAATATTAGAAATCGCAATGCAGTTCTACACACACAATTAAGCAGAACATAAAATAATTTAATTGCTTTTATCTTTTGTTTTGCTTATAGTACCAAAACCACTGATATAATTTGTTGCTAATACTTAGGCTAAAACCGAAGGGTTTAAGTACAAAATAAAAAAATACGACCTGAATTGAGAACATCCTCCTTTTTTTTAAATCGGTTAAAAATAATAGATACAGTGGATGCCGTAGGCCGATCGTAGAATTCGCCATTTCATGAAATGGCCAACTAAAATCCGTCATATCGTTGAATTCATATACAAAAAAGCAAATTTAACATAACAAAGTTGCTAAGTAATTTATTTTAGATTCTTATAAAAAATTCTATACATTATGATATTGCCAAGTGTGATAGACTCATTGACAAACATTAATAAAATTATTTACCGATATGGCAGATATGAGTTGGACATATCATAAGAAGCCCGTATTCTACGATCGTCCTACGACATATCTATGTGAACTATTCTATATTACCTTCCGAATATGTTCTGTTATTTGGTACTTAAACCCTAGTGAACTCTTCTTCAACAACTACTTTGATAACGGACCATGGGAAAATTTAATAAATAATAAATAATGGATATTATTATATTATAGTGGAATAGACTTATAGTTAGACAATAATTATCAATATAAAACAATTCATGATTCATAATATATTTAATTATAGATAGATATTAATATTAGTTTTAGATTTTAATTTGTAATTTTCTTAAGTACCTACTTAAGATACATTTTTTAACCGACTTCCAAAAAAAGAAGGAGAAGGTTCTCAATTCGGACCGTATTTTTTTAAATTTTTTTTTATGTATGTATGTACATCGATAACTCCGCCAATTGTGAACCGATTTTGATGGTTTCTTTTTTAATCGACAGATAATTTTTCCGGATTGGTCCCATTTTTATCTCATAAAAATTTGTTCATTAGTTTTTCAGAAATTTTGAAAAAACTGACTTTACAAGTACATTTTTCTTGATATCTCGATAAAATATGTACCGTTTTTGACAACTTATTTTTTTCAAGACATAATAATTTCTCGAAATTATCTCACAGACATATGAGGAAAATCGGTTCAGTAGTTTTTCAGAAATTCAGTAATTAATTTCTGTTTACGGCTGAAATTATGTATCAGAAAAAGCCTTAGCAACGGTTGCTATTAACACGAAGTTGTCAATTTTCGTGACGATGGTCTAGCGGTTAAATGTAATGGGGTGCATAGGATGCACAAGCACATTACATGGTTCAAATTAGACAAATAATAACGCAACTTAAAAAATATTGATGGAAAATTAGTAAAAAGTTTTTCTAATTTTCCATCAATATTTTTTAAGTTGCGTTATTATTTGTCTCTCAATTAATTTTGTATCCTAATTTGGCACCAACCGTCTTCAAATTCTACGACGAAATATTTATTATTTCTTACTTTTCAGTGCAAATTTTTGAAGTCGGTGTACTTTTTTTTAAAAGGTTTATTAATGTCAATATACAAATTATATATATATCAGATTAAAAAAATTACATCTTAGATGTGAAAATATTGGATATCGTATGTTTTCCTAGACGACAACGGATCAAAAATTTTGAAAACTTTAATGTATCAGGAGGCCCTGTTTCATTAAAATGTTTGAGTAAGTACTTCTAGTAAGTAGTTCTAGGAAGCAATAAGTTTGGGTGCGACCTGGTATTACCATCATTCAAAAATTCATATTAAAAAATTAATCCTTACACCTCAAAGTCTACGGGGTTCCTAGAAAGCTGAAAATTTGTATGCGGGCTGGGATTACAGTCCATGTAATGAGAAATTTAATCCCTCAACCCACAACCGCTTAAGAAGTGCAGATTTCTATGAAAAAATATTAAGACGGCCCCCTTTTACTTTCGCGTCCAGACGATTCCATGATAATCTTAAGTCGAAAGTTCAAAATAAATTATTCAAGTTACCAAGTAACAAGTATCACCATATTATTATCATAAAAAATAAAATAATTTACAATTATGTAAAAGACACCCGACGCAAAATATGAACATACATAAAAATCAATGTTTGTTTGTTCGTATTCGATAGACTCAAAAACTACTGAACCGATTTTGTTACTGCTGGTAGATATCTACCATTACATAGTGGTTCACGGGGAAGGTTAGGTTAGGTTAGGTTAGCCTATATATAGCCTATATAGGCCAGTCTGTGTAACTTTTTTTTGGATCAAAACCATTTATACAGCAAACGAAGATATGTAGAATTAAATGCAATATTTTTAAAACAACTGACATTAGGGGGTCTTATAGAAAATGGGGGCAAAGTTGGAAAAACCACTTTAATTCGTTTTAAAAAAAATAGGCTTTATATTAAAAAAAGTTTCGTACAAAAATTGTGCAACTATTTATTTCGGATCGATCTAGCCCAGTCCAATGTCATAATATTGTAAAATAAATTATTTATTTAAAAAAAACTGTTAAAAATCGCATTATTTTGAAACTTTGAATCTTTGAAAAACCTTTTTTTAATGATACAAGTAAGCCCTTAACAAGCCAAGACAGTGCGTATTTTCAAATTTGAAAAATATCGATTTTTCGACCGATATTTTCGCATATTACTGATCAATTAATGAAGCGCGCAGTACTTGCACATGTTACGGCAGCTATTGTCTAATTTTAATCTCAGAAACGTTTATAAAAATCACGAGTTTATGATTTATTGGAATTTTAAAAATAACGCTTTTTTATGAAAAAATTCAAATTTGCAATAGCGCTAAGTTTCGTTAAAAAAATGTTTTTTCAAAGAGATACGATTAAAATAATAATAAGTAATAATGTTTTTTTAATAAATAATATATTTTACAATTTATTGACATCGGACTGGGCTATACCGATCCGAAATAATTTTTTTCAATACAAAGCCTATTTTTTTAACGAAATAAAGTGTTTTTCACCAACTTTGACCGCTATTTACTATAATACCCCCTAATGTCAGTTGTTTTAAAAATATTGCATTGAATTCTACGGAAAATTTCCGATTTCTTACATATCTTCGTTTACTGGATAATGGTTACGGAAAATTTACATAGAGCTCAAAATAGACAAACTGGTCTAATATAACATCACGCTACGTCCTTTGGGAGCGGAGCAGTAACCAAAATGTCAATGTTCCTTATTCGTCGAATGGTGTCAATGGGGGTCGGGTGAGCATGTGATATTAAAATATAACACATTTTTATTTCTTTTCACATTCATACAGGGCGGGATTTTATTTTGGTCTTAAAAGTATTCGATATAGATACATGGTCTCATAAATATTTGAGAACAAACTAGAAATCGCTGTCTTTACCGCAAACGCATATACCTATCGTCTCCGTTCCGCCGTGGGTAAAATACTATTTTGCAAATCTTAACTAACTAAATATTAAAAATATCTCCATCGTTGTCCATTTTGTCCAGATCCAGAAAAGTTTTATCTAAATTCTATGATGCTCTGAACATAATGTAATTTTACGCGTATTTTGTACTGACATAATTCTAGTAAGTAACATATTTACAAAACTACAAATGTTAAAATTTTTTTTTCACCTATTTTTTAGTATTGGTCTAGATTTTAATTAATGTAAAAATATATTATAATTCCATCTACAACTTGCTTTTTGTAGTAAGTTTTGTACAATCACGGATATAATACCAAATTCCGTTTCAAGCATTTTCTCAAGACAGGTTTTGTTAGAAAAGAAATACGGGCAAAATAATTCACGCCTTTCACAGAGTTCGTTACACTGTGATGTTGGGCCTTAAGAACTTAGTTCGCAAATATAACCGAGAGTACTTTAGAAGATGAAAAATAAAGAAAATAATAACACGTCCAAAAAGTGTTGTAATCTTCTCAAAACATGAATGAAACGAAACTTTAAAAAGTAGTATACCGACTTCAAAAATGATGCACTGAAAAGTAAGAAATAATTAATATTTTGTCTTAGAATTTGAAGAAGTGCCAAATTAGGATACAAAATTAAGTAAATCTTTAAAAAGATAAAAGTCTGTTCAATATTATCTTACTGATCATACCCACCTTGTCTAGATTAGTGAAATTGGTGATTAGTGGTTGTTTTTAATTTAGCACCAACCGTCTTCAAATTCTACTACAAAATACTAATTATTTCTTACATATCAGTGCATAATTTTCAAAGTAGAATATTTTTAACGTTTGTCCCATACTAATTACATGTTAGTTACAGCTATCTGCTAAATTGTTTTCTAAATATAGATATATTAAACATCAAATTCAGTTGCACAAAAGTTTTATGAAGCCCTGAAATTCTTTAACCGACTTCCAAAAAAAGAAGGAGAGAATTCGGACCTTTTTTTATGTGTCTATGAACATTGATTACTCCGCCAGTTGTAAACCGATTTTCATGATTTCTTTTTTATTCGACATATATTTCTTTCGAATTAGTTCCATTTTTTTCTCATAAAAAATAGATTCACTGGTTATTCAGAAATTTTGAATAAACTTACTTTAAAAGTAAATTTTGCTTATTATCTCAATGAAATATGTACCGATGTTGACGACTTGTTTTCGACATTATCTCACTGATATTTTATATTTTAATAGCAGTACTTCTCGCTCACATCTATTTAAAGAGATATGGACAATATAAGTCGCGCGTAAAACTGAGTTCGTTGCGCTGTGTGATTTTGCTGCCCTGAGAGACAAATAGTTGAGAGCGATACGAACATTGACAACTTGATATTGACGCGTCACATATAATGTAACCCTTGCTAAGGCTTTTTCTCTGATACATAATTCTCAGCACAAACTACTAAATTCCTGAAAAACTACTGAACTGATTTATACGACAATGTCTGTGTGATAATGTCGACAATTATTATACCCTTAAATAAATAAGTCGTCAAATCAGTGCAAATAGTTCCTCGAGACTTTAGAAAAAATATAACTGGATAACCTGTGAACCTATTTTCATGGACCAATCTAATGAATTATATGCCGAATAAAAAAAAAATCTTATAAATCGGTTGACTTATGGTGGAGTAATCGGTGTAATCTATTACTAATAATAAAGCTGATGAGTTTCTTTGTTGGAACTACCAGTCGGATTTGAAAAAAAAATTTGCATTTGATTCTTGAGAAAGATTGTTATAGCGATACGATCTAAAGTGGCGGAGCAGTAACTATGAACGCGGGTGCCGCCAACGCAAGGCACAGAGCTAGTATATACAAAAAAAACCAGCCAAGTGCGAGTATGGGAGCCCCCTAAAATATTAATTTTATTTTAATATAATTATTTATTTTTAAAGTGAATATATAACTAAATATTCTGTGAATATTTCAAGCGTCTACCTGTTGCCGTTATCAATATCGAGCAAAAACGAGCAAAAATAAATCACGTTTGTTGTATAGGAGCCCCCTTATTTATTTTATTCAACAGAAATACATCATCTGTGAAAATTTCATTGGGAACTAAATTGTTTCTAATTTGGCACCAACCGTCTTCAAATTCTACCACGAAATATTTATTGTTTCTTACTTTTCAGTACAAATTCCCTTTCAAGTGATTACAAGTATCATTACAAATATAAATAATTGAAATCGGCTTGGCATTTCATCGAGTTATGACAAAAATTGACTTAGAAATAAGTTTTATTTCAAAACTACAGAACCAATTTTCACTAAAATAAAATGGGACCACACGGGAAGCACCAGCTTTTAAATAAAAAATAATCATCAAAATAGGTTCACTCAGACGAAAGTTCTGAGGTAACAAACATAAAAAAAATACAGTCGAATTGAGAACCTCCTCCTTTTTTTGAAGTCGTTTAAACAGAACATGAACTTGCAAAAATCATAGGAAAATATTGGTTATCGACTACTGACGATAATTATTGGAGTAAGTTAAGTTTGGTCTGAATTCAGGCTCTTGAAAGATCCATTTCGAAATACCAAAATAGAGTTATGAAAAAAATATCCATGGGCACTATAAAATATAAATCTATACCTGTGAAGATATATATGCTAATATGGAGTCAAAAATAATAATGTAGAGTTTTTTAATTATGTTATTCTAATTCTGTTATAAATCATCATATGAAGCAATATAATGTATAGGCTATATTATATCTGACCTTTATGGGAAACAGGCATAAAGGTAAGTATGTAAGTTAACCTTTTTGTTTATGTGTAGTTCGTATAAGAAACATTCGCTAAACTTTGACAATTCGCAAAATACGTTTTTAATATTGACTGAGTTGCATCAAAATAGGTATATAGATATTATTATTGTTTATTTTTATTGAACTGGACAGAAACAAGTTAAATTATGGTATATAAAAAAATACGGTCCGAATTGAAAACCTTCTTCTTCTTTTTTTCGAAGTCGGTTAATAAATATGTTTTGTAGTTAAATGATAAAAAATAAACTATGGAAGACTTTTGGAAACATAGGAGATTATTTGCCAGAGCCTCATTTGAAACATCTCCAAAAAAATTGATTTTACCATATTTGATGCAACTCGGCCTAATATGATCGAGAAACGATTAAACAAACTCTTTAGAAAAGGTGGCTTAATGAAATGTTACAAAGTACATATTTGAATTGAATTTAATTGTTTCTCGATAAATAGAAGTTGGAATAAATATTTAAAGTTAGTTACCTGCTCCACCGTCAGCGCTCGGGCCCAGCAAATTATGAACTCTGTTGGCATACAGGACGAACGTCGGGTATGGGATGTCATATTTTCGAGCAGCCTGAGACAGCGAAAGTCCTTCTTTAAGCACGGAGAATATAGCCTCAGCCATTGTCTCTGGTCGCCAAGATTTCAGAGGTCCACGCTCCCTGAACCGTAGGTTGTGAACCAAACTTTGGTTTGTATTCCAGCATTTTTGCCACATAGACTGAAGCTGATACTGATAGCTATCTGCTGAAAATAAAAACGAATATATTATTTTATACATTAATTTAAAATAATTACCTTTACCGCTCCCGGCAATCGTTTAACCGGGTATCTCTACTCGTTCGTTGGATATTATTTTCGTTGAGGTGTTTTGAGGTCGAGAAGTTCTCTTATTTTTTGTCAGATAATGTACAACAGTGTCCAACTAAAATTGATAAATGTTTGTTGTGGATTTGAAACATTGTAGCCTATGATGTGCTGCGGTTCTTAATTCCATCAACTGACTAAATTTACAAAAATCTGCCTAAATACTGATTTACTTGTTGATTGATTTAGCCCTAATTTTGACAAGGACACCGAAAACAACAATATGACAGTACAAATAATTTCTCTATGCAATTTGGTAAAATTATTTTCCTCGATCTGGAATTCGAAATTGAGACCGTCTGCTTCATATTAGCATCACCAATCACTACTATAATATGTAAACCAGATAAAATGGAGAAAACCCGTATGCAATATTCAGAACATATCATTGGAAATTTTCTTATAAAGTCTATACCTTCTTCAATATGCCTTTGTTATCAACCTGTTCAGTTGAATAGGGCTACACACAATGTGAAGACGTACAAATCTATTATATTTTTAAGAGATCAAAAGAATGAAATATTCAACATGAATACCAACATCTATTTATTTAAATAATCCTTTAGTATCGTATTGCGGTAAATATCATTTCTATACAGTAGTTTATGAACTGAATCGGGCACAGCACAGACACACTCAATACAGACGACCGACACGAACTTCAACCGTCTTCAAATTCTACGACGAAATATTTATTATTTCTTACTTTTCAGTGCAATTTTTTTTAAGTCGGTACACTTTTTTTAAAAGTTAATTTATATAATAAATGTAGTGATTGTGAAACTCTCTTACTTATAAACTTCTTCTGATTTATTAAATCTTTCATTGATTAAATATGGGAACTAGAATGTTGTTATAGTTACCTAGCATATTTAATACAATTGACCACTTTTTTTTCTTCACGGGTTGCTTTACAGCTCCCGAAACCGTGTTATGGTTCCAGGGTACCCAGCGGAAGACCAAGGTCTCCCTCGTTTAGCCGATGGTATTTGTGAGGCTATACCTAACGAGTGGCTAGTTCTGTTGAGATATATCCACTTAAGATATTTAAAATGATAACTGACCTGCGATTGAGGATGTTGAAGCCCCCAACCAGGCATGCGAATTCTCCAGCAGCTTAGCCTATGAACAAAAATAAATAAAATTACTTTAAGATAAACGTTCGCAGATTACAGTATTGCGATGAATTATTTGATACATGGCAAAACACCAATTTTCTTTATGCTCCTGCTTCAATGGGCTCGATATTTTTATAATAACAATATAAACTAAAAAATAAATCTAAACATTATGAATAATTAAAATAAGAAAGTGCATAAAAAAAGAAGTTGCAACTCTAGGCCCCTAAGTATCATATGGGAAACTGGCTACATCTGGATATTGTTACTGACTTCAATTCTAAGTTCAACGTCAATAAAATAAAATACTATTAAATATATCTACTATGATATATATACAAATAAACCTATAAATAAAAAAAAATATCAAGATCACTGCCTTCTGGGAGAGTGCCCATAAGGCTGGCTGCGTTGTCACGTTGGATGACGATACTGATTCTTTGACCCAAAAATGAGCCAGCTCTTTGATCGTGGGACACCTCTACTAATCTTATGGCGATTTCTTTATATAGGTGTCGTGCGCTATATCCACACGGGCCGAGTGCTTCTACCCCAAACGCCCCAAATATGTTTCTTCAGGTAGAGATGCGTATTTGCGACGTTTGGCAGTTTCGGCTATGCAAGCGGCAGCCTCAGCTTTATTTGATGTGCATGGAAGATGATAGGGAGCCAGGGTATCCACACATGTTGCGTCCCATACCAATGGTCGCCCCGTCTTCCAAGGAGCAAGAGTCATTCCATCGGGCTTTTTGCCATCTTTTCGTGCCAGCCCTTTAGGTTCTAAATATAAACCATGTAGCTTACGAGTTATTAATATAACTAAATTCGAAGGATATGAGATGTACCCTAGAGATTCGTACCAATAACACAATATTGACGAAGTCTGAGCACCCTTGCTCCCAAATGTTTGAAACAATGCATGTAACAGTCAACGCCCAAATAATTGAAACAAAAAATATAGCTTTATTCATTGACAGCTGTCAAAGTATACTAAAATCTGAACTGTCACATGGTTCAAGTCAAGCTACATTTTATTTTTTTGATGCTAATTGTATCTATGTTGATAATACTGCCAATGAACTCAAAATAATATATGTTATTTAATTTTACGGTGTAACGAAGTGAAAATTTCATTATTTGATTGTATTAACGTAATCGCGATTGTTGTTTTGTGTCGGTAGATTCGCTACCAATCGTTGAAAACAACCAGTGTTCTATGGCTCCCGATATATGATTAACTTCTAAGGTGCCCAATGTCAATATAAGTCATCTTTGACATAAAAACGTTTATATTTTGTTTAATAAGTACCTATACATAAAGTTATTCCTCTATATCTACATAATAATAAAGATATGTAACTATTTATGGTGTATCTCACAACTTCAATCTGCTAAAACCAGTAACTTTTCTATGTTGCTGTACAGTGAACTATTTACACAAAGAAATCTCTGAAGTCTGTAATGAAATTTTATCGCACTTTAAATTGTAAAAGAGAAGACAGACAGATATAGCCGTTTGGTGTACTAATAACGCAAAGCAGTCGTCGCCGGTCAATCTTCAAATAAAAGTTTTATTAAGTTAGGTGTAGAAGGCGGAGGAACACGCATTAAACTGGTTGCATTTGCTGAGAAGAGAAGCAACCGACTCGCACGTGTCGGCTGCACTAAGTACTGAAACGCCTATGTATTGTTTGTTTACCCGAATAAAACACTAAAATCCAATCCAATAACAAAGAATTAAAGATCCCGAAATAAAATTTATTGCTCGAGTACGATAAAATAGATTTATGAACGGCAGTAGCTTGAAACGTTAGTTACCAATAATGTTACCGCGTTATTATACGAGGACGTATGCGAAGGCGCCGGCGCGGGTTTGCTTTTAATAATACATTTTATTGTTCTTTATTAATAATCTCGAGAAATTACCTCTAAGGAATGTGTTCCTATCGAGTTTATATTCGTCCGATGTATCAACATGGCAAAACTTTCAAAAACATGCAAATAATAATCAATGCAGTAGAGGATTGGATCGGGCTAATCCAATGCCTGTGATTTCTGCTCTGCTTTTGCGAATGTCCCGTGATTTCTACCCCGGACTATCCGTGAAATAACAAAACCCGAGATCAGCCCTTTTTCCTGAACATACCAGACATAAAGAAATTTCAGAAAACCTTTCAGGCGTTTCATCTTGAAATAATGTCTATCTTAAACTAGGTAACTTGGACGTTTTAATATTGTGTTTGCTACGGCAGCGTATTATTCTCTAAAATCCTACTATGTAATATTATAAACACGAAAGTTTGTCAGGATGGATTGATGTTTGTTACTCCTTCACGCAAAAATTACTCAACGGATTTTGATGAAACTTTACAATGTTATAGTTTATACATCAGAATAGCTAATAGACAAAAAAGTCCGCTGTAGCATATATCTGTAGCATACCATATTGTACCCGTGCGACACCGGGGGCGGGGTCACTAGTCAAATAATTATAAATAAGAAGATTTTTGATAGATTTAAGCATATTTTAGATTCAGTACTTTTAGAAATGAGCACAGTTTCTTATATTTTTAGTCACAATTTAGTCAAAAAGAAGATAAAATAGCCGACCATGACGAAAATCATTTATAAGTTTGTATATTAATTTCAACAAATACACAAATTGATGAACACACCCAAACGCTGCAAATGACAGATTAATTTAGTGAGTGACATAATAGAAGTTATATACAGAGATGTCTATATATGAAAATCAATTGTCGTGCGTTAGTCTCGCAAAAACTCGAAATTAGCTCGACCAATTTTGATAATTTTTTTGTGTGTGCTTGAGTGAGTCCCTGGATGGCTTAGATACACATTTGGACCCGGTAGGTGGCGCTGCAATCGGGTTCTAGGTTTCTTTTCATACGGACGAAGCCGGGGGCGAACAGCTAGTCATTAATATAATTGAATATGTAAGTAGGTACTGCTCGTAAAAAATATATGGAATCTAATAAAGCAAGTAATGTCAATAAGATCTTTGAAGATCACGTTTGAAGCCACTTAGCATTACATAATTTAATATGATACAATTTAATATGAATTTTCGATGTAGCATATTTAAATGTTTGTTATGTTATCTGCCAGATACAAAATCGGAAAACCTGACATGACTGTCAATTTAGCCGGACATTGGCTTCCAAAAACCTGAGTACCTGACATTTATTAAAATAAAAAAAATACTTCTTAAATATTCATATAAACGACTACCTTTCCACCCCAATTGTGGCCAATTATATTATTAATTCGCAAGTAAACTGCCGCCGAATATCCTGAGACCAATTCGCTTAATTATAAAAAAAATAACAATTTTTACTTTATAATTAGAAGACTTAAAATTTATTTTTAACTAGTATTTTAAAAACGTAATATTTTTTATACTATGCCGAACCAATAATAATAATGAAAGCCTTTATTCAAACAGTGTACATATTTTAGAAAATTAATCCTAGTCAGTCAGCATATAGTATTACATCGATAACACGGTGTTTGTGTGTCGTTTGGTAAAGGCCTCCAATGCTTCCAATGTCGCCTTTTCTGAGCCAACCTGGTCCACGTTCTTTTACCACCGCCATAATCTCATCTTCCCATCTTCTAAATTGTCGTTCTCTTTTTCTTTTGTTTTCTCTTGGAACCAATGTGTTATAATTTTGTTCCACTTGTATTATCTCTAACTGTATGGCCCATCTCCATTTCGATTGTTTAGTTTTTGTCGTTACATCTTCTACTTCAGTTGTTTGTCTGAGCGTTTCTTTTCTCAGCTGTTGTTTTTCTTATTCTCAGTCGTAGGGCTCTTGACAGAGCAGTCGTGGTCAATCATGGCGGTCCAAAGCGCGACACACAACCCTGCGCGATGTCTCTCTCGCCGAGGACTGCCTTTCACAGTCATTCAAGGAAGTGTTAGTTTTATTTGGTCGGTCCAGCGCAAGGGAGAACGTCTTCGTGATCTGCCGCCATCAACTCTGCTGTTGTGTTTACTTATTTTTAATTACATAAAACGGTAACTATTTAAATCGTGTCTAATTCATATTTACGAATAAATTCCTATGGAACCTTTCTTTCGGCGTTTATTCATTAATTTACTGAATTAGTGTTTGTAAATTCTATTAGATATAGTGTTTAATTGAGTATTCCGTCTTTGTGCATTTTTTCTAGTTTTTTACATATTATGAAGTGTCATTAATTTTAACATCAAAGTAGTATTTCGGCTCATATGGCCTTAGTAGGTCAATAAAAATAAAAATATCTCCGAGTCGCCTGTCGGTGTGCAATAGTGCAAAAAAGCCTAGATACTAAAAGCCGGACCGGCTGGACATACAAACCCTGGCAGCCCTAGCTGCAGGCAGTATATTATATATGTGACCAACCGTTATGAATAATATGAAAAATCTCAAATTGTGGACATTGTCACCACTGTAACTGGTTAAACCGCAAGGTATAATACTACGACAATGCGATTAACACAATTTTTTATGGTTCCGTCGCCAAATAGCGAAACGGAGCTCTTAACAAGTTCGTCATGTCCGTCCCTCCGTCTGTATGACTTAGTTCACAGAAATATGTCGTAAGTGAAACGCCATAGCATTTTGAAATTAAAATATGTAAATATTTATTTTTGACTTGTTTCTTTGCATTTTTTTGTAAGCCTTTCTAATTATTAAACCATATTAATAAAACATGTGAAAAAATCAGGATCTTAGTGTATCTATATTGTTGTCAAAAATTATTTTGGGCAAGATACTGTAATCGGTAATTTTTAGTTACAAACAAACATAATTTTGCAGATCGTGAATTTAATCATAATGTGCATACTATTTATGATGAACTTGATTCTTACTTACTTGCAACTTTACTTGTAACTTGGCAAATTATTTTCATTTTTATAAATTGGGCGTATCAACTATATTTGCGTACCCCTGCCGCGATAAAAGGCGTGAAGATAGATAGATAACTACGCCAAAATACTTATTATACATAGCTTTCCGCCCCCGCTGCGCCCGTGGAATTTTGATATCACTCCTCACCCGTTAAAATATTATTTTTTTAGATATCGAAATGAAACAAAAGTCGAATTCTACGTCTAATCCCTGAAGGCTTCAGCCAAAATTCATTGGACAGTTTCGGAGCCTATTATGGACAGATATACAGACAGACAGACAAAAATTAAAAAAAAACTGTCATATAGTATCGTGTAAATACCTATCCCACTCAGATGTCATTTAAATCATAGACACGAACTTCAAATTGAATTATGTAAGTATAGAATATTTTAAAACTACAGTTAAAGAGTCGGATCTTCCAACACATTTGGGAATTAGTCACAGATTTTCACAAATTTCAAGATACACTATTTAATTTGAGCTATGAACAAGATTACTCACATATTCACATAATTGCGGCTCAATGCGGAAGTTTAATATACCATTTACATGCGGAGGAAAGTTTCGATTAAAGGCTTGAACCGTTTCTGTACTCGTCTGTACTAATCTCGATGGTGACCGCGAAATAACATAAATAATAAGCAATGTTTGTAAATTGCGCTTACTTCTGATGGAATAAGTGATCTAGGGAGTGGAGGTTACCTCAATTATAGAGACTCGATTTTAAAGTAATTTTAGATTAACACTGTACCAAAACAATAATGTTATAAAATATGACTGTGAGTTTGTCGGTTTAGTTTGTTAAATCTACAGTACAAAATTACTGAGACAAAAGAGAGAGAAAAAACTAGCCATCCACCACGCGTTCATGGAATTTTATGAAATGTGACATGAGAATTTATCCCGAAGGGGATAAAAAGTAGCCTATGTCACCCTTCGGCCCTCAAACAATCTTTGTGCAAAAAATCACGTCGATCTGTTGCTCTGTTTTGAAATGAAAGGAGTATATACAAACAAAAAGAATAAAACACACTTTCGCATTTAGAATTAGTCAGGATTTCTTGTATTTATACTTTGGGCCACATACTTTAATAGTGCAAAGGTTAGAGAAGGACTGAACGAATTACTATATTCACTAGAACAGGAGATCCCTAACTGTGAGTCGCGGCTCTATCCTAAGGGTATGCGGTCGCCACACGTCATCGTAAAATGAATAACTTTCTTCAAATAAAACTAAAATAATTTTAGTAAAATGTGTTGAAAAGCAAGCTCATCCTTCGTTATTTACTATTATGTTATATAATAAATAAAAATAATTAAGATTCTACATTCTTTTAGAAAGTCGTCGCAAAAAAATACAGCCTGTAAAGGAAGTCGCAGTATAAAAAAGATTGGAAACCCCTGCACTAGAAGCTTCAAAGTGCTACGACAACCTTAAATAACCTAAAATAATGGCTTAATGTTGAGATTGTTACCGGTGTCTCTGGGCATCTTCACCATGTTGTAATCTTAGTATTTGATGAAAACTAATCACTTAACTTTATTGAATTAAATTATCACGAAATAAATTTTCTTTAATGTGTATGAATCAGCGGAAGAAACATATTACAACTTAACCAAATTTCATTTGGATTATTGATCCGGTAGCAAGTTTGCTTCGACGCAGACCTATGTTATTTGTAATATGAATTTTTTATTTAGTTTGCATAAGAATGGCGGCGACTGCCTCCCTGACCACCCCCTGTATTAATAACCTAAGCGCCTACTAAATGATACTCCCTGTGTAATAACGGCTCTCGAAATGGCCTGCGCGAATGAAACTGCTTGCTTTATGTGAATATTTACATCTATATACACTCACGCAGTTATGTTCTTGTACAATTAATGTTCTAACAAGGTACAGCTGTGTACAAAATTATATAAAAAATAATGTTATTTAATTTACCGAAATTGTCAAGCCTGCTTCTTTAGTGTAAACGCATATCTCTTAACATTATATACATTTAGAGGACACTGTCGACTTATTAAACAATACAAATAATAAAAATAATAATATTTTGAACATTTAGGGTGAGTGAAATGAACTTACAGTTCAGTCTATCAATGCATTGGGTTTGTATTTAAGGCTCTATATGAAGACAGGCTATACGAGACGAAGCTAAACCATTTAGACAAATTATTACTCCCTCGTGCTAACTGACTATTAAGCAGTAAATACATTACATAAAAAGTATTGATGAGAGTAGGCTGGTTGTGCATATTGATTTTATTACATGCATTTTACAAATGGTAGCCTAGTTCGATACAAAGGAATGATAGGTTAGTAAAAGAAAAAATATGAAAAGAGAAAGTATTGACGTATAAATTGTTATCTATTTAACTACAATTTGATGATATAACAACACTTCTGAGTAAATTACTATGAATTTTATATAAAGGAGGAATTGTTTCTATGTTACCGACATAGTAATCGACTACTCTTTAGTGGATTAGGGCCTCGGTATAAAAATAATTTAAATTTAACTTTTTCTAAACAAATTCTGTTATATACTGCGACTGATATTGAAGCGTGACGAAGTACTCGTAAATATTTAAAAATATTTATTATGTGGAGCCATGCTATCAATTATTTAGAAAGGGTACATATTAAATAATTATTGTGTTTGCTGTGAGTGAATGTAGGTAATACAAAGTTTACAAACTGTTTGTTTCATATTTTGTGATAAATGATATTTACTTAAAGGTAAACCGAATTCTCCACTATTTATACTTACAAAAATAGTCACTAAATAACTAAGTAAGTAATATCATGTTTCCCGAACCAATTTTATGTACTTTTGTCTATTGGACGAAGGGTCTAGTCTGTCTAGTGGTTCTGGATTGGAACCGTGGAGTATCAAATATTTATTTTTGTTTATTTTTTATTTAATATTATTTATTATTTGTTTTTGTTTCTTAAATAAATAATTTATTATATTTCTATAAATGAAATAAATAAAAGTTTAATATTAGATCTCACTATTCATGTTTTCAGTAAATTTCCGTTGATAATTAAAAAAATATGAATGTAAAAATATATAATCTCCAAAAGGTTTTCGAATTTTGATATCTTGCTAAAAATTAAATGGTATCCATGTGTTTGCAGTCTAAAAAAAATATTAGATGGCTAAAAAAGCAAATGGTTTTCACATTGTATTTCATTTACATTCATTTTGTATGAAAATTGCGAGCTTCAACTTCCAAACCGTCATTATTTTAAAATAGCGGTTGGCCGCGACTTCGTACGCGTTGTATTAGGAATCTCTGTACGTAGACAAAATATCTATACTAATAATAATAAAGCTGATGAGTTTGATTGTTTGTTTAAACGCGCAAATCTCTGGAAGTAGGTACCAGTCGGATTTGAAATATTCGCCACCGTTTGATGCGGTTGAAAATTTTTGTATGGAATTTTTTTTGTTTTAGTTTCCTTTTTTTCTAAAACCATCTTCGCATTTTAGCCTTTCAAATGAAACCGCGATTTGGGGCACATCGGTTGGATGGTTTCAAAGTCTATAATGAACATAGGTAGATTTTTTTTGTGTTTTATGTATATACCTATTTAGATAATAGCATTTAATATGTACCTAACCTTATACTGTATATTTTATGACTCAATAAAAAAAATTACAACCTGTGTTTTTATTAAAATTACTTTTTGCGTGAATTTTGGGAAACCCTTTACTATCCTCTAACAATAATTTTATACTAGGTATAACGCAATCGTTTTTTCGAAAACGAATCTAATAACGATTTTTCGGGTGTTTTAAAGTTGATAAATCGATCTATACATACAGCTTCATAGTTAAGTTGTTAGTTAAGTGTCTTTGATGAGGCTTAAGTTGCCGTTGACTCCTAACTCGGAACTTAACTAATGCAAATCCCTTTAGTAGCAAAAAGAAGTTCAATTACTCATCCACAGATGGCGTACATTTAACTTTTCCCAAAGAAAAGCTTAGTAGAACAGGTACTAAAAAACACCACATGTTCTATCTACAAATAGCAGATTACCGTAAATGCTAACTAGGTGAATGTGTAAAATGTCAAAAAGAAAAACGGAACCCTAATTGGATTAGCCATTCATTCGTTCGTCCGAATTTCCGTTTTTGCCCAATTTCTCTGTGTGCCTACCGAGTACCTAAAGCATGAACTGCAAGCTTATTCAATTGTTATAAATTCAGAATTAGCCTTATAATTTGCTTTTATTACAGCTCGATGTCATTCAGTATTTTAGGCTAGATCGGCAGAATCTAGATATTATTGCGGTAGTTTTAATATACCTATTTTGACCAGGTTATCTGTATGAATCGAATGCAAGATTTTAAAGTTATATGTTGAAACTTTTAATATGAGGCATGCTTTCACTCCAGTACTCATTATTAAGCCACATGCATCCATTGTATGCCCCATAATATCCATTTCCATATTGCCACCTTTTGTTCTGCGTATAATGATTGTTTAAACGAGCGTCAATGCGATGTCCAATGGCATTTTTTTATTTCTTACCTTTTATACTTCACAAGCTTTGATAACGTTGAAACAGTAGATTATTTATTAATTGATAATTTGATGTTGCTTCTTTTGTGATGTAAGTAAACTTCCGTAATTATTAAGCCTATCTACAAACTTAAGGAACCCTATCTCTAATAGGGACATCTAATGTCCATCATCAAGTATACGAAAATAAACTGTTCGTGTGACATCCTTATTAGACATGACAAAATTGTAGTGAATTTTCAATGTTCAACGCGTGACTCAAATAGACTCATTTCGTGGGTTCAAATTGGCTGAATTCTACAAATTAACATTAAAAATTAAATACTTAGCCGGATTCACTTAAAACTGGGCATATAACAAAAATAATGAAACACTTGTTGTATGATCTGTTTGTGAAAATATAAAAACGCTAATATTTATAATTTTTGTCTTGATTTAAAAATTATAAAATTTTCGCAATTTTCACTAAAAAACTAACTAATTATTCGTTCCGTGAAAAAGGTAAGCCATAAGTTTGATAATTAAAAGGTTAGTATTTGTCTACTAGCTTTCCGCACCCGGCTTCGCCCGTGGATATTTTCGAATAAAATAAAATATAGCCTATGACACTCACATATAATGTGGCTTTCTATTGGTAAAATAAATTTCAAAATAGGTTCAGTAGATCCAGAGATTACCCCCTACAACCTCACAAACTTTACCTCTTTATAATATTAGTATACATTAGTTGATCCTAAGTTGATACGCGTATTCGATACACACTTGTTTAGTGGTATTATTATTTCACCTATTAATATTTTCTACGGACGTAACCGGAGACAGGAAACTATTAGCGTGACAAAATGGAAGTAGAGATGTGAAGAAAACTTAGTCGCAGTCATAACCGGTAGATAATAGTTCCTATTGTCAGCAAATATAGAATTATTCTACGTTCGATCATACATTTTATCTCTTAAATATATATACAGGTAAATAGCTAGGTATACTGATTCATATGGTCGAAACATATGCCCATAATTTTCTGAGTGCACATATAAGAAATTTTGAAATCGTACTATAATATAAATGCAAACAGTAAACAACGTGGAGGTAGGCGCAGCTGCATATGATTTAAAAGATTTATTTTCAGTAATAACTGCTTCTGTTCGTAAATCTCGTATTGTGAATTATTAGCAAAACAATTATTCAAACACGTGCAATCGATCTCTACGACTATGAATTTTAAAGAAGAACGGAATTGAGTGTTGAAGAGTGGAATATTAAAAGTTTCCACATTAATTACTGAGAACAAGCGACCGAGACAGTATTAAAGACAAACATTAGTGAACGCGTACTTATGCAAAACGAGACAGAATTTATTTGACTTGAGCGTAGTTTCAGTGCCGACGACGACGTAAGCAAGACAAACATGTTAATTTTCACCACCCTCGGTCGAATCACCCTCCTCCCTGACACGTTGGTCCAAGTGGGAGAAAGCGACGACGCCATAAAATTACTGAATCATTCATTAGCAACTTTGACGTATATTTAACTTATCACTAAAACGTATGTTTTATTATCCGTTGTTAAAACAAGCACTTTGTTGGATGGTTATTATATAAAAACTCTGCATTTAAATCATCCGCTTACAGTTTGCTGGAAGTTATAGGTAAACATATTTAATTGAGAAATAGTCGATTGTATAATAAGGGAGCAAAATAATATTTTTAAGGCAAGAACGCTATTTTGAGTCGAGAGCACAGTGAGGATTCAAAATACACCGCCCGAGGAAAAAATTTTGCGGCCGCGTGATACACTCTACTGTCATTTCCCTCTATGAGAAAAATGAATAAGAGTATAAGAGGCGCTTATAGGTACATCTCATTAATAAATTGTTTGAAATTGTATTAGAATTAGAAAGTAACAATATTGCAAGGATTGGACGTATTCGCGCGTTTTTAATTTGTTTTTTTAATTCACGTCCATCTTATATTCATACAATATTTGAGATCGATCTCTTTGGTCGCGGAACAAACATTATAGACGTTCCAAATTCAAAACTCTTGGAGAAAAGACGTACCTACTTTGCTCGCACGTTTCTCGAATAGATGGTATGAAATAGTAGATTGTATTACAAGTGAGCAAAATAATATTTTACGTCGAGGGCGCTATTTTGAATCCAGAGTGGACCGAAGGATTCTGAGTATAATTTAGTAGTGTTAGTTTGTAATCTGCTTGTCTTTCAACTACAATAAAATTATGTATATCATTTTCCCCGAAGCCCGCCAAACGTCTTTCGCACCGAAAATATTTTATCGTTTTTTTTGTTACACCTCTCCATTTTGACTTGACGGAAGGCCTTTGCCTTACAGGCTAGCCATACAGCCTATGTTTATCGAATGTTAGGTTGCTTTGAAAACACAAGTGCAACAAGTAGTAAGCCATTCTCAGCAAGGTTCTCAATCAGTTTTTCTTTCAGCGTGAAATTTGATAAAAAAGAAACCAGTATCAACAAAGCATTACGGCGCCATATGCAAAAAGTACTTCTGTTTATAATAAAATTATTTTACGTTGAACAGAAAAATAACCTAATTAAAAAAAACAAGAGTGGGATGTTATGGATTTTCATAGAAAAGTAGCTCTTTCTGATCACTATATTGACAAGTAATGGGGAAATTATAGCGTAGTTGGAAGGAAAAAATATTAATCACGATTTTTTTTTCTTTCTTCACGGGTGCCCTTACAGCTCCCGAAACCGTGTTACGTGTTTACATTAATAAAATTGTGATACTACAAAATAAAATTTAATTTCTATATTGTTCCATATGTACATAAATAATACAGAAAATGCATACCATACGACAAAATGAGGAAGCGATATAAATTAAATAGTAATTAAGTTATATGTCGTACCTGTAAGCGGCATGTTTGGGTCGCAACATCACCCTCCATGGTAGGTAATAGTTCAAATTGAATGTTAACACAATCAGAAATCGCCTGTTAAGACGGTATCCGAGGAATTTTCCGCTTGCGCCTGTTTATAATTAATTTAGAACATTAATAACACATGTACAGTTCGCTGTCTATTGTGTTATGTTTCCATAATGCGCGTCGAGAGTGGCGTATCTCTCTGTTTTGTTAAAATCATCGTTGTGTTATTCGTAAATTTCTTGAGGAGCTCGTATGTTTGTCTTGTATATTAGGTAATTGTTGTTATATAAAACTTTGCTCTAAATCCTTTAGAGTTTTCGGCACTCAAATACTCTTTAATATATATATAAAATAATGTTGTCTGTGTTGTAAAGTTGTATTATTTTTGAAACCTAACCAAAGTGTCCTTTCACTATAATTGAAATAGAAATGTGAAAACCGACGGCTTATCTATATAATTTGTTAAGGAATTGCATGATTTGTTAACGCGATATAAGAGGATGAGATGTCTCGATGTAGGATTGTGCGATGTGTCGTTGCTAACAATAGCGTTACGCCGTGTTCTTCTAACAATAAAGGTAGATATATGTTTATATTCGTTGTTCTATTTCCTTTGAACGCGCATGTGGGCCCGAGGAAACGTAAAATAAACAGAACTTTCTCGTAATGTTTAATTAAATTAATCAGCCGGTTGATTAGTCGATGCTTCTCGGGCGCGAGGCGCGGCGTAAACAAAGGGTATCCCAGCGGCGTCGGTACTCGCAGCGCTTTCCTTTGATCTAGCTGGTACTGAGTCTTACTTTCTGTTGTTATATATTTGTAAAGATTTTCCGACTGACGCCAGCCGGCTCTCGGCGCCTACTCGACATGTGACGCGCCTGATTTGTTTAGTTCGTCTTCAGCACTTCACTCTTTATGTTGTTTCCATATGTGTTGATGTACTGCAGCCGAACTTTCACTCACTATCAACTGAAACTTACCGAGGAGCAATAAAAAACTTCTTATATTTAATAATACTTGTGCAAAAAGACATATTTAATAACTACCTTCATGTTGTCAAGGTTTTTTTATAAATATTTTTATTTAAAGTCCTTAGCGACTACTGTAAATATAAGTATACATGAGCTAGTAGACAACATTTTGTATACACCGATCTCTTTAACATATTCTATAGTTTGAGACATGAAGGTAATTTACATTTACTTTTTTCAGTCTCAAACTCTAAACATTCCACCAATAAATGCATTACAGTCAAATCCAAGCTGCATTTGCTACATTTTTTTTTTCATTTTGTCATGGTTTTATTAATAGGCACGAATTAGGTTTGTGGAATCCATTAGTACGAGATTCAATACTTTTGTGAATTGAAGTTCATATCACAGTGGCCATTTTTGGGATATCGGATTCGGTTTTCCATCTCCGGCTAATGCAGTGGTGGTGGCTATGAAACTAATACACTCCTACCCCCTGCCCGGAGGCTAGCCGCAGAGGTATGGCCTCGTCGCGTCGGTGTGACATGTGGGGCCTTAACCCCACCGGAGCCTGTTCTGGCACTTAATCACACCAGATTAGGGAGATCGAAAGAATAATTCAGCTGGGTTGGGCAGCTTTTGGAAAACTCGGTGACGTATTGAAGTCTAGAGATCTGCCCCAATGTCTGAAGACAAAATTATTTGATGAGTGCGTACTTCCCACCATGACATACGCGTCAGAAACACGGTCACTGACAAATGAGGTTGTTCGGAAGATATAGGTGGCACAAAGGTCTATGACGAGTAGGATCAGTGATCGAATACCCAATATTCAAATAAGACAGAAGACAAGAGTGATGAACATTGGAACTAGAATTGTGACACTGAAGTGGAGATGGGCGGGACACGTAGCTCGAAGACACGATGGTAGATGGACGTCAAGGGTTACTGAGTGGAGACCTAGAATGGTCCATAGAAGTGTTGGCTTACCACCAGCGAGATGGAGTGACGACCTCGTGAAGAGAGGGGGTAGAGCGTGGAGGAGAACTGCGGAGGATAGGGAGAAGTGGCGCAATGCTGAGAAGGCCTACGTCTAGCAGTGGACGGATACAGACTGAAGAAGAAGAAGAAGAACGTAACCAAATTGATGTGTAACCATATGATTCTGCGAGGTTATAAAAAAATAACCCTGACCTATAGGTTTATGTGCGGTTATAAAAAGGCGGTATTCAGGAATTTATTTCGGTGTTCACTCAACTTTAAAAGAAACATAGATTAGTTAACCTAAAATAAAAATAAAATGTCGGGATTTCGGAGGAGTCTGCACCCGCCAAATACCCCTAGATACGGCCATACCTAATCTACCTAGGATTATGTGTCTTATTGGATATCTAGGATTGTCGGTGCATTCGGGCTAAGAATTTTCGGGCAAACGATTTTCGGCCAAATGATTTCTTGGCAAACCATTGTATCCGATATTTTTTATGTCCGTCCGTCCATGGCTACGGGCAAGCTCATAACTGAGCCTTCTTTACATCTATAATAACATGTGAACCAACATACAACTTTGTGGTTTGAATTTAAATATTTTTAGGTATGGATTTTCATGTTAGGCAAAGTTTACCGTTTAATAGAATATGCAACGTTTAGCCATATAGACCTAGATATGTAACAAAATCATAATACTTATAATAATAAATTTTAAATAGGTAAAATTTATTTCTTTGCTTGTATATAGAAGATAATCTCTGGAACTACCAAACCGATTCGAAAAAAATCTTTCACTAATATAAACAAATGTGGGTTTCGTAACACATAACACTTGTAACAACCGGAGAATAGCAATTAAATTGGCGACCGATCTATTCAAAAATCGAGGTGAAAAACTAGTCGGAAATAATCCACAAAGGGCCGCGGTAGCATAATATGTATGTATATTTATCTTTAATAGGGAATAACAGTAATATGTGCTTATTAGGGTTTCGTAACCAATTGGCGAAAACGAAGTGCTTATAAACTTATAATGTCATGTCCGTCCGTCTATACGTCACAGGCTTTTATTTTAGCTGTCTTTCTGTCGATTCTTGAGAATGGAATATTGGTGGCAAATAGTGAAATAACTTTTTTTTAGGGGTAGCTCTCCATAGATAGAACTGGAGAATAAAAAAATGGTTTTTCGTATATCCCATCATTTGGCATACCTATTGTTGAATCTCTTATAATGCTGTAGAGATTTCTAGAATATTATTTGGTTATTTGATAGATAGATAGATAGAAGATATAAAGATGTCTGTCTAACTACAGCATTTTGTAGTGAAATTATAAAAAATAATGCTGTATGTGTAGCTCTCCATACATAGAACTAGAGAAAACTGGAAGAATAAAAAATAGTTATTTGTTGAACAAGTGAGCAAAGTTAATTTTTGATGCGAGTGCTGACTTCAAATCACGAACTAGCGTAGTAGTCTAGAATTTAATCACTAGCGTTGCGAGAGAGACTACTGAGCACAAAGAGTAACTTAAAGGGACGAGACATAAAAAAAATTTGCTCTCGTGTGAAACATACAACTTTTCACCTCTACCAGCGAGAACAGTGTTATAATTATAATGTAAGAAAAACAATTACGACAAAGACAAAGTAAACAACAATACAATACCTACCACAATAATAGTTCGAAAGACCAAATGCTGAAAAAATTTGATTCGCGCTATTTCGTTTTATAAAATTATTTTTTATTTAGATGTTGCGTTCGGAAACTGCACTTCTTGACATTTTTATGAAAACCAAACATGATATTTTTAAATAAGCGATATTAATGTTTATATTTTTTGGTGTTTATGTTTTATTTTAAATATTACATCCTTAAAAAGGCAGTAGATCAATTTATTTGTAAACTTAAATTTCAATAAATACGGAATTGTTTTTCCTATGAGTAAAATTGCTAGACCAAAATAAGTTTCTGAACGAACCATCGCCTAGTTTATTTTTTCCAGCGCAGAATAATTAAAAGGTGGTGTTCGAAATTTGAGAGTTATTACGCACCAAAAGCGCCCTTTTCGTGCTGGAGAGGTGAAATACATATTTATTATTCCAGGGGTTTACATATGCCTCGATTCGATGGAACGGAACCCTCAGCGTGCGAGCCGTATTCGCAACTTGCCAATTACATTCAATTTATTTTTCGTGTATAAAGTAAATTAAAATGTACCTGTATATATAAACAGACCTAGCCGCTATTATTGATTTTTTGAAATTTAATACATTAAAAGAAATTATATTTTTCAGTAGAAAATTGATATGAACGAGTACCAAATATGAAAGGGGCGTAGTTGATCAATATCTGACAGTTAGATTGCTCTGTCATTTTCTAACTGATAACATTCTTGGGATTCTAAAATTATTATATACATATTAAGTATCATTGTTTCTTTGATTACAATTAATTACAACATGTTACAAAGTTTATTTTATAATATAGATAGGTACATATAAATGTACGTGGCCTCTGAAGCAGGAGAAAATAAAACACATTTTCTTAGCATTTTTGGCACGACGAGATTTGAACCCGGTCGAGTCCAAGCTCTACCAACTACTATAGTACAATTTCAGATCTGATATTATGCAGCGAAAGGCTTGCCAGGTATTTCTGTTTATATTAATCAACTGGGTAAACGTGGATATTGTGAAACAGCTTCAGTGACTGAATGTTTTCATGGTGCGTACGTAATTGATTTGTTCACGAACTGCAAAATAATTAAGCTTGCTGGTAACTGGAGTATCTTGCTTGCTATTTTATTTTTTTATTCAGTTGGATTAAAAATTTAAAAGAGAACTGTATTGACGCCTGTAGGAGCTCATCCAAAAATATTAAAATTTTACCCACTGGATTCATTTAACGTCATTTGAAACTGAGATGGACTGTCAAGGAGACGCGTAAAATAAAAACTTATATTAACCTTGCTGCGGGTAATTTGTTTATATGTTTGCTATGTACGTGTATATAATATAAGTACTGGCTTTCCGCCCCGGCTTCGTGGAGTATTTTCAATAGTGACACAAGATTTATCCTGAAGGATTTTCACTATAAAAAGTAGCCTATCTCAGTGTATAAAAAATCTTGTCGACCCGTTTCTCTGATTTTACTCTGAATTACACACGATATAACAAATAAACACTTTCGCATTTATAATATTAGTTAAAATACAAAAAGCAACGTATTATTTTTTACAAAACAAAATACAAAGCATTATCATACAAAAACGATCTCAGGCTAAATGAATTTATGGTATGATGGACTATCTGTAGACCCAAAGTAAGAGTATGTACATGTTTTGATTAAAATAAATATAAACATTATACCAGAAAATACAAGTTGAATAACTGCGAACATTTTAATATCCGTAATTAATATAATTAAGCTCCAACTTTTTAATTAACATTTTAAAATGTGATACATACATTAAATAAAATGGTAAATTAAAATAAGTGGTTTTTGGAAATAAAATTAATTTCGTCTAGTATTTCGCAGTTTACGTATTGAGTGTCTATTTGATAGTTTTGGTATCGCATTTATTGTGCCGCCCCAGTGTTATATGTTAAACAAAATTTATTATTAGCGAGCTTTAACGAGGATGATCTCAGTCGGCGCCATTGTCGTAATGCCGACGCCTGGCCCCGCCGACCCATTATCTTAATAATATACAAAAGAGGCAAACTATTATTGTACACATTTGTTCGCGTACGATCGTGCCCAATACAATAATAAATAACAAACAATCAAGTCTAATATCGATAAATTATTGTTATCATTTCTCGCGCTTTCTTTTCAAATGTTCTACTTTATTTGTATTATTGGGTACGTGAATGAAGTGTGGTGTGCTACATCCACTGCACAGTAATTTGTTAAACAGATATGATTACCATAGTGCCTACTATAGACTAGACGTTTAGTCATGAAGCAGATGGGCCCCGGTTCGAATCCCAAGTTAACGAAAGTTTTATGAAAAAGTGCAGGTACCTATTCGTCTCTGTGTTTTAGATAATATGACACAATTTTCTGTATACAAAATGTCATAAATCAATAGATAACTCTATAAAAGTTAAGAATGAAATAGGAATAAAAGCCACACATCCAAATCTTCTGACGCCCGACAAAGTATGAGAACAAAATGCAAGACATTCGTTACTTGATGCCAAAGTGTATTCTAGCCAGCGGCTATATAGCCATTCCATAAGAGCAAGTTTACTTCGTATGCATGTTTTCAGTAACTATTTAATTGGTGACAGTGTCCTTTGTAAAGAGGAATTTTTTTTTAGTTATTCGAATACAAGTCTGTACTACACTGTCATACCAGAGAAGATTGTGATTATAATATGTTCATGTTTATGGTCCCAAAACTAAATGGCATGGTTTTTAAAAGTCTTGTTTTAGATTTATTACTAGCGACCTGCTTCGCTCGAATACAATAATTTTATTCTACTCAATTATTTCCTACGTCATTATGTTATACCTATTTCTGACGCGTTAGACCGCATACGCCATGAAAACACACTCCAATATTTTTTTACCCTATCATCCTCCTCCATAGTCGGTCCTTCATTGCTGAGGATCGTGACCCCGCCTCATCAGCTTCTCCTCAATTATTTTCTTCCATCGGCTGCGGTCCTCTGCCCGATGAAAGGCTGTGGTAATACTGGTGTCCAGGTTTTCGGACACTTGATCGGACCATCGTTTGGGGCTTCGATTCCTCATAAATAAACCTATCTATTAGTGGACACCGCAACGAAATCCGTTCAGTAGTTTTTGCCTGAAAAGGGCACAGGCAGACAGACGCGAGAGTGACTATGTTTTATAATATGTAATAATAACAATGATACGTTCGTTTATCATATGGATTAAAACTATTATAAGTCTTTCAAAGTTTCAATTCACGAACAGTTAGATGAAGGCGATACAATAATCTACAACATAGGTATAACAATACAACTTAGTTAAGTACTACAGCCTAATTGATATTTACTTCGTAGAAAAAAAACACAATTACGGTAATTTATTCCGTCGCCAGAATAAAAGTGAGTGAAATTTCGATCATGGTTGGGTAGCTATGTAAAATTCCAATGGCCACGACGCCGTCTCAAACGACGTATTGTTAGTGCGATATTAACATTATTTATAACTCAGTGCAATGTGGCCAGTTCCACCCGCTTTTGCCTGTGAGGTATAAGGTCAACGTGCTAATTGAAACTAAATCTAATTTAGTGACCCACGGCTGAAGCTATGATCAGAAATCACCGTTCTGCAAAAGTACCGTAAGGAAAGTAAGTGTTTAATTAATTAGTATCTCCAAGATTCTTCCAGTGGGATTTCGAAAGCACTTTTGCAAGGTGCCGTTTTTGCAGAACAATTCGCAATCTTATACGTTTTGATTAGTGTTAGCTTCAATTTATTTCGCTAATTGGTAATAGGTATTATGTGGACGGATACAACGAATACTATACTTTATTTTATTTATTACATGACTTGTTTATCTAATTAGTTTGTTTTTCTTAATATATTATTTATTATACTGATTAGCTTATATAACATACCTTATTCGTTTTCAAATCTTATTTAGAAGAAAAAATCTTTAATACATTGAATTTTATGAATTTCATATTACATTAAATTAAATTAATACCTTTAACTGGCCACTCGTTAGGTATAGCCTCACAAATACCTTCGGAAGTCGTACGGCAACCCGTGAAGAAAAAAATCTAACTAAACTACATATGAAAAATTACAAAACTGAATTAAGATATGAGATAAAACATATTTTAGAATGCACAGTTCAAACCAACAAGTCTCGTCATTATGCGAAATACGCTAAGTGGAATCAACCACACGGAAAATTGCCGAGAGAACGGCGAAAATTGTGAAAATATGTATCAGGGTTTATCTAGACGGAACACCGGAACAAGTTGCGGCCTATAACAATAGCGTTGATTTGCGTAAGTAAGTAACAACTACGTACAACCACAGAGGTTCCGAGAATTAGAAAATTTATTTAAATCTATGTTTGCAAAATATTGTTGCGTCGTTTTAGCGTCCACGACTGCTTATAATATCTTTATAAAAATCGTTTCCAGAATCCTTAGAACATGTTTTTTGTAGACAATTATGAATTATGTTATACAAAAAGTCTGGAGACAGGTTTGCCACCTTTTATGTTTAATATAGGAAATAAGCTAACTGTGAATATACATAGTTATTAAGCTGCATGTCACGAAGGCAAGACAACTGACCATGTGTCTATCACTAAAAAATAAAAAGGAAAAAGGCAAATGAAGATATTTTTTTTATTTCGATTTGGGATCTCTGAAAGGAACCTACCAAAGTTACATCTAATTGCAATATATATGATTTCTATCTCACTTATCAACGTAAACCACCTACATACTTAATTGTTTATTTTAACGCTACTTATTCATCACCATGACAATGTTCTAATATTATGTCAATAAATTCACAGACAGCGATGAATATTTAACAGAACTATGTACAAGTTATCAGATATTTCCCAATTCCCCTTGGTCCTTAGCTTATATTATCTACATAAAAGTTTGAATCCAAACAAATTAACTTAAAATTGGTCATATTTTAGTCTATGTCTAGGACCATGACCTAGTTGGGTTTGACTCCTATCGTTGTTACAAAATATCTAACCTACAGTACATGTATACAAAGATTTTAATAGAAAATATTCTAAAATGTTTCAAGCTATTAGTCTCAGTAATTGTGTCTAAAGAACAAATTTGTCGAATAAGCTATGGCAGTTTACATAAATCAACATTTTTGCTTCTTAATCGTACATCAAAATTTACACAGGTCTTGCAAAAAATAACTATTTCCTCGACTGCAAGATATTTAAAGTAGTTTGCATAAATGCATTAAGTGTTATACAGGAAGTCTGTGTATTGGAGGTAAAAGGTACAGTTGAGGAAAGTAATGAACGCTCTGTTAAGATAATTTATTTTATGTATAAATGTATTATTTTTAAAATCAAAGTTCTCTTTTCAATAGAATTAGTTCTAACATAATAATTTCTAACTTGATAGGCTGGTAGTTATATTTCTGGGTCAAAGTGCTCGCACTGTGAGCTATTTCATTATAAAGTTTATATATAGTTAGCGAACCGCCCTGGCTGTGCACAGGTAGAAAAGTTGTTTATGGAAAATTACAATTTCCCGGAGGTATGATATAATTTCCTGGGCTAAAAATAGCCTATATCACTCTCCAGCTCTCCGTATTGTCGTCAAATAAGGACAAACAAATACACTTTCATAGAAGTATTGATACATAAAACTTAATTAATTGAATTATAAGGTGCGTCGGTGGCCGAGTGGTTAAGACGTGCGATATTAACTAGGCATACCACGGGTTCGATCCCGGATCCCGGCCATGTACCAGTGAGAAAAATGTATGTACATAATCCGACAAACCACACTTAGAGGCTTTTCCATCTAAATATACTTACATACCTCAACAGAACCGGTCAATGAGAAAAACGTACCCCCTGGCCCCTAAAGTATCACTATGCAAAAAATCATGTGGATAGTGTGAAAAACAAAAACAAATCTATCCCACGGGAACCATAAATTTGTCCGGGATAAAAAGTGGCCTACGTGCTACAAATATAATCTCTATGCCAAATTTCATCCAGATCCGTTCAGCCGTTCTGGCGTGATTGAGTAACAAACATACATACAAAAAAAGTCCATACAAACTTTCGCGTTTATAACATTAGTAGGATAAAAAAAACATATTTTATATTTTTAATTATATTTTTATATTAACTTAATAATTTAATTTTTAATTTTTATATTAACTTAATAATTAAATCCTACATAATTTTATTTTTCATATTGAGATTTTCTGTTAAAAAAGAACATTATTAGTGTAAATAATTAGAGGAAGTGTGTTAATATTAAAAAAATATTAACTTTTACTATGTAATTAAATTGATGACAAATACCTACACCTATATGTGCAAAATGTTCTTTTATTTAATACACATAACAATATAAAAACCTTAAATGTAATTAAACATTAAAAATATATAAATAAACCAGGTATTAATTTAATATTTTTTGACAATTTTAATTATTACAGCAATGTATCCTAATCCTTATTATATACTCAATCGTATGTTTATAAACGGAGTAATCTTAAATAATTTTGTTCACGACTGTAACCACCTGAAGATATAAAGCACAGTTTTTGTTGTCACGTGAAATACAAAATAGCTAATTCAACATGTTCCATAATGACGTGTCTCGACAACAGCGCTATACGAAAAATATTTCAGAAGTAACTGGCTATATTCAAGTAGACATTTCCGTATCACGTAGTTTCACTTTGAATAGTTTACCATCAAATGAATATTCCGGTTATTTCTTTTTCAACAGGTATATGGTGCAACCCAGTGAAAAGTGAAAAAAAGAAGGAGAAGTTTCTCAATTCGGACCGTATATTTTTTAACATGTAGGTATGTAAATCGATTTTGATGATTTCTTTTTTATTCCATAGATAATTTTTCCTGAATGGTCCCATTTTTTCTCAAAGAATTGGTTAACTGATTTTTAGCAATTTTGAAAAGACTTTATAATCTTAATATCTCGATGAAATAATGTACCGATTTTGACGACTTATTTTTTAAGGTTTTCTTGACATTATCTCACAGACATTAAACTGAAAAATCTGTTCAGTAGTTTTTCAGAAACTCAGTAATTTGACTCTGTTTACGGTTGAAAATTATATATCAGAGAAAAGCCTACGAAAAGTAAAGAAAAGCAAACGGTTGGTTTGGCAATTAGAATCGACGCGGGTCTAGCGGTTAAACGTATGGGGTGCAGCGCAGGATGCAAATAGTTCAAATCCCATCCACAGCGTTTATTCCATTTTTTTTATTTGTCTCTCAGGGCAGCAAAATCTCTTAAAAGGGATAAATAAACCTTTTAAAAAAAGGGTACAGACTTCAAAAATTGTGCACTGAACCGTAAAAAATAATTAATATTTCGTCGCAGAATTTGAAGACGGTTGGTGCCAAATTAAATACAACCCAATTTCCCTACTCTAGACAATTAATTAGGTACCTACCATGATTAGTATAAACATAGGTAATAAAATTTTTGTATCTTAATTTGGCACCAACCGTCTTCAAATTCTACGACGAAATATTAATTATTTCTTACTTTGCAGTGTTTTTAAAGTCGGTACACTTTTATTAAAAATGTTTTATGAATTTGGGTAGAACCTTTTCGTATTTTATACTCAGACTATTTCCGGCTACTTCATACTCAAAACTCGATTATGACACCCAAGTCCCTATTAGTGAAGGCACATGTTTGATTTCCGTTCTGATGGAAAAGTAATTTACGAACATTTTACAACATATAGACAAACTTTAAGAGTAGGGTGTGTTTTAAAAAATGTAGATACGATGTGCGTATGTACTTTACAACCCCTAAATTTGTCACCGTCCGCGGGGGTTGAATTTTGAGAAATTTGCTACCATTAGGTTTAGACAGATTGATATAAGTTTGATGATAACTTTATTATTTTTTTATAAGTTCACAACAGGTAGAGTCGTATGTGAGCTCAGTTTCGTGTAGATTCAAACAGATATGTGTATAGCACTACGCAATAAACAATTTTGAACCGCTTTGTAAGCAACAAATAGGCACAACAATCAGTGAGCCATCCCTGGAAAATAAAATAAATAAAATGCGCCAAAACTGACTGTTACGATTGTTTAATATTTGAATTCGAAAATTGCAAATAATTGCTATAAAACGCAATTGTTTGCCCCAATACCAGTATACACAATAGGGTCAATATAACGTGAGCACAATTTATAGCCATCTAGCGAAACCCACGCGGGTCGCTTGTAAACAATTTCAACCCAATAAATGCTACCGAACAATGAATGCTTTGATCACGAAAAAATCATCGACAAGACAGTCGTGAGGACGTGAGCGCCTGTTACACGAACCAGTAGTCGTGTATGAGCGGATTGAGGCCCGCGGCGGTTAACGAGGACTTAATTTTTATTTTATTGATGCAACTTCGTGAGTTGATATGACGTTTGGTTAGGTATAGGAAATCATCAATTCATTTATCTATACCGCATTATGACAGTAAGTATATTGAAATTGATCAGCGCGAGTCTTTATATTTCAATCTATCTATCATCGCGACTTTTATCATATGAGGGGTAGGCAGAGACAATCGAATGCCATTTGCTACGATCCTAACATACGTCTTTCGCTTCTTTTATATGCATCATACCTTTCTTACATGCTCGCCGACTTTTAATATTGCCTCCGATCAATACATTGCTTATATGCTCAATAAAAGTACACCTAGGTCATCCTCTGCCAGCATTTCCTTTCACTTCAGCCATATAAACCTTTTTAGTCAATCTTTCATCCTTCATTCTTTCAACGTGCCCAAACCAGCGTAAACTACTTTTCTTCATTTTCTTCATTTTCTTCAGTATTCTTCTGTAATGACATCGTTCGTTCATCGTTCATCGTTCAGATTAATTAAATAATCATTCAGTGAGTAACTATAATAAAATAATATGATGAGTATTTACATTAGTGTCGATGCAAATCAAAATACATGACGAAAGATTGTGTTGCGACATGATCCAAAGAAATTTTGTTACTATCTACTTCTTTGAATGAAGACCCTACAATTATTTTGTTCAAAACACAATAGCTATATTTTATAAAATATACAACAGTTTAAATGATAATTTATACTCCATTGTTATTCATTGATGTTATTATATGTATATTTTGCCATTGTTTCAAATCAGAGCATATTTCATGCATATAATGTTTTAGGAAATAATCCACTCGAGATATCTTATGTTCAAATATATCATTTATTTATAGGTAATTTTTTATCCATAATTTGTATGGGGATATTACTATTCCCAATTTATCTGTAAATAATCCACCTGTGTCACTGTAATTTAGCATAGAGTTACTTATTCAATTGTATTAGTAATTGTAATAGTCATTATTTTTTAATTGGTTTTATTGAATAGGAAATATGTGTGGTAAAATAAAGGTTTATTTTGCCCCTGTTTTCTCTTTCATAATCTATCATAAAGCTCTTAAATTTTTTAAAGCGCTGTTTAACAATTAGGTACAATCAAACGTCTTGTGTTTATTGGTAGCTTATTGAAAATTCTAAATAAAAAATATTTTATGATTTTTTAATTGGTCAAAAATAATATATTTAGTAATAATTATTTTGAATTTTCAATAAGCTACAAAAAACGCAAGACGTTTAATTAAAGGATAATACAGAGCTTTAAAAAAATTAAGAGCTTTGTGATAGATTATGAAAATGAAAACGGGGGCAAAGTCTAACCACCCATATTTCCTATTCAATAAAACCAATTGCAAAATAAACAGCTATTTCACTTAGATATTTTAAATAGGTAACTCTATGCTAAATTACAGTGACACAGGGTGGATTATTTACAGAGAAAATGGGAATAGTTTATCCAAGAAAAATTATGGATAATGGAGCCTTATTGAAGAAACTAAAAAACTCTAAAAATAATGGTGATAATCTTAGGTAATCGTAACAGATATTATTTCCGGAAAATAGAATAATACAATTTGTGAACGGTCCACCAGTCGCGTTAGAAGTTATATTTACCAAATAGGTAACTATATTCTGTGCTACGAGCTACAAGTAGGCTACAAATTAATACACGACGATTGAAATAAAACCAATAAAAAATATAATCCTGTGGCTATATAATGCCCCTCCCCCATCCGCTTTTCCGGGATAAAAAAATGCCTATAATATAACTAACTATCCTCAAAGTTTCATTAAAATGCATTCATCCGTTGAGCAACAAACTTTCTTATCTTATAATATTAGTAGGATGTAATGATGTTGGAAGCTTTGATAGCTGACACGTATATTATCGCACTCAGTGGAAAATATACCTCCGCCGCCTTTATTGTTTCGTTACATATAAAAATTTACCGGCTGTTATTTGTATTGTATTTGTATAATATACTAAGATGCAATGGCCTCCAGTCGTCATCTACATTATAGGGTATCTCGAATGTATTAATACAGTGTGTTTAAAATTCAAGAGCAAAGCTTTGTTTAAACTAGCAAAAGGCCCGACTACACACGGGTTCATTAAAGGATAAACATAATTTATCTTTTGAAATTATAGTGATTTTAAATATATAACTATCTCAACCTACTTCTGACTGCCTGATATACATATTATAGCCTCGCTACATTAATGTATCATCTGCTAAATGTAGAAGAAAAAAATATTGCTGGATACACTTGGAGCCAGTAACGTGTAAATAAAATTTACCAAGTTGCGAGTATGATTCGCGCGCTAAGGGTTCCGTACCATTTTATCAGTAAAAAATGTAGGTTTCGGAGATAATGGGGGGGGGGGGGGGAGGTGCGGAACGGTTAATTTTCGTATATTTTTTAAATATAATTTAAACTATGCATTTGCAAATTATAAAAAAATGTATTCATTATAACGAGCCCTTTCATTTAACATGTTGTATGTGAAAAAAAAAAAAAATTTTTACGTTTTTATTTTTCCCTCAAAATTAACCTCCAAAATTGAAAACCGATTATTTACGCTAAATGTCCGTGATTGGGTCAATATACTCTGGGTTAAGATATATGTAAAAGGTTTCAACATTTTTCGTACAGTATATTCGGAGAAAGTAAGCTGTGACAGATGGACAGACAGACACAACATTGATTAACATTCATTAACATTAATTCAGTTAATTTGGAGTCTTTTATGGATAAACATACAGGCAGAGTGATTCGTGTAAATAGCAAATCACGCTTTGATATATTAGGAATCAAAGAAAGTCACTTCAATATTTTGTCGCTGATCATCAAACTGTTTGAGTACTTACAGCTAAAATTTTGTATGCGTACTGGTAATGACTGGTATTATCGTCGAAGTAACAAGAAAAAAATCTACCTCCAACCCCTCAAAGTAGGGATGATAACTAAGATATGGTGCGAGCACCAGAGTTCCTTAGTATTAGGTTAGGTAAATAATGAAACGAAGAAAAAGAGGACGTACAAAAAGTAGTAAAATCTCATTAAAATTATAAATGTAAAAGTTGAATACAACCGTAAAAAGTAGTGAAATCATGTGGACCTAAGTTTAGCGTTTCATTCACAAATCACTCAATATCCACCACTCCAAGTAACTTTAGTTGCAGAATATTTTGCCTCTTGGCAACAGCTACGCTAATCCTTGTAATCCGTCATACGCCATAATATGGCCTCCTTTTTGGTCTTTTTTATAGAAATAATTTTGAATAATGGCTTTATACAATTCGATCGGCATTTCTTGATTGCTGTGGGCCCAATCGAGTTGTGACCGCGACAGGAAACGAGCTAAAAACAATAAGAATAAAAAAGTAATAAATTAATACTTACGTGGAATGGTGGTGCAGTAATCTGAGTGCGGGAGTCCTACAAGAAACAGAAGAGAAACATATTGGATTACGCAAACGATAAATAAAGGCACGAAAATAATGTTTTATATGTAAATACGGGGTATTGTTATAGTAACGAGTCTTGCTAAATCACAATATGAAGTTGATTTATATCTCTATGGTCGGTTTGTTTCGCCGCCGTGGGAGGTGAACCAAGCGGGCCTTGCAAACGGCCGCAATAAAAAACCTGCCCAAATGCAGGAGCTTTGCGTCGACTCCAGACTAACTTCGATGCAATGTGTGAGTTCATAAATTGTTCATTGAATTATAATTGCCCTTTCAAATATGTTCAAAAGACAGGTTTTATTTGAAAATCCTCTCCCGGACGATCGTTAGGGGAAGTTGAAATTTGGGTTTATTTTTAGGATTATTGATTCAAAGGGTATTTACGGTGCCAACAAAGTCTGTCTGATTGTAAATAAAAAAAGATAAAAGTTTCGGAGGGCACATGAATCCGCCGGAGTATATCTGTTCTGTGAAATTGGCCGCATTTAGCCATTATATCTTGTGAGTGGTCAGAGACAATAATAGGTACCAATGTCAATATTGAGGCAGTTGCCCTAAGCAGAACAAGCGGCAAGCCGTCGCTCTATCTATGTAATAGGATGAGCTAGTGCCAGTTTGACGTGCTTTCTGAAACACATATCTATATTGAGTCCTCAAAATATAATAAAAGTTATGTAAATGAGAATGTAAAACCTAGGTTATTGAAATACATTGACAAGTAGAATTACTGTACGATTTGTCGCGGAAATGATTTCATCTTCCGATTGAATCGTTCAAAACGATTTCGAGGAAAGTTCTGAATTGAGCGAGCGCCATTTTAATTTAAATAGGAGGAAATGCAGATAAGGTTAATTTTCAAAACCAAGGCATCGATTTGCATAAAAATATCATAGAGGAATATGCACGTTTTTGTAGGTATATAGTTAAAAACTTTGCTTTAGGTATTAAATTCCATACCTACTTGCTCGTGTTATAAAGTCACTCTGAAACATTCGATAAGAAACTTCCTTTAAATTTATATTAATTTATGTAGTTAAAGTTTAAACATTCAACATAGTTTCTATATACTAAGAACTTGTTTCACAATATGTAGATTAATCGTGCTAGACTTATAAAAAGAAAAACATTAAATGGAAGAACCCTATCCTTTTGTGGCGGTTTTATACAGTGTACACCTATTCCCAACGGATTCGTTCCTATTTCGAGTTTCTGCTCACCCTCCCTTTAACCAAGTGTAAAGACTGTATTTCTCTACTATAAAGTTACTGTTTATAATTTTATATGTTTTTTTCTCCACGGGTTGCCTTACAGCTCCCAAAACCGTGTTATGATCCCAGGGTATCCAGCGGAAGACCAAGTCTATCTCTTTTAGCCCATGGTATTTGTAAGGACTATACCTAAAGAATGCTCAGTGCTGTTGATCTATATTTAGATGGAAATGGTTTGTCAGATTATTATAAACTTTTAAAAATTGAAAACTTTTTAATTTTGGAAAACCCATTGTACACCGGAATCGTTCATAAATCAAGATCTTTTATTCGATAGCGACCTTGTAGACGGATTTATTGAGTTATTAGCTATAAGTAAATTCAATTTATGTTCTCCAATAAAAATATTAAGTTGAGAATTTTTAATGAATTGAGCTTAGATGACATTGAATGGAAAACGCGGGCGGGAATTAATCACGAACGAGCTTTGAGTTCTCTCGGAAATTGAAACATTAGGTCCTTACATATGAAATTGGCGTTTTGTCGAACTGGCTACTTTGGTTTCAAATATCTGGCGTTTGGTTTGAAATTTCAAATACAAATTTATTTCAAATTTAAGCTCATGTATTTGGGTTTTGAATTTAGTGAATTTGTTTAAGCGTCATTTGATTTTTCTTTGACATCGTTCTGTTCACAATATGGAAAACTTAAAATATCGCGTTATTTACGAATACGAGTTCCACCGTGGCAGCCACAGAACTTTAAAAGATCTGTGGTGGCAGCGGTACAGTAACAGCTCGGAGGATTAACAATGTGTATGGGGCAGCTACTGCAGAACAAGTCCCGTGGACGGCCGGAGACTCAAGTTGATTGAATTAAAAATGACCGTGGAAGCGGATCCATCTGAAACAACATCAGAGTTAGCGACAGGAAAAGTGAAAAAGTTTGAAAAATGGATACCGCATGAATTGACTAAAGCGCACCAACAAACACGGGTCGAGTGCTGCGTTACATTACTCAACCGTCGACACAGTAATGAGGGGATCTTGAATTGTATCGTTGCTTGTGATGAAAAATGGTTTCTGTACAATAATCTAAACGCTTATCACAGTGGTTGAACCCAGGAGAACTGGCCAAATCCTGCCCCAAGCGAAAGTTGACTAAAAAAGATACAGCTGAGTGTTTGGTGGACTAGTGCGGGTGTCATTTACTACAGCGTCTTAAGGTCTGGCCAGACAATTACAGCAGATGTGTATTGTCAACAATTGCAAACCATGATTAAAAAGCTAGTCATTAAACGAACCAGGCTGGTCAATTGCTCTAGCCCACTGCTGCTTCAGGAGTTTCAGGACAACGCTAGACCACACACTGCACGACAGACGGTCGCTAAATTAGAGGAATGTTTGGAATGTTTCATATACCCATCATACTCCCGGACCTTGCTCCAATGGATTACCACTTTTTTCGGAATTTGGACAACTTTTTGCAAGTAAAAAAATTTATTTCCGATGAGGCAGTCCAAACCGCTTTCAAAAATTTTATTAATTCTCGCTCCCACAATTTTTTCTGCAAAGGAATCTATGAATTACCTATGAGATGGCAAAAGTGCATAGATAACAATGGTTCATTTTGTTTTTCATATAAAACGCCAATTTCACATTATTAGACCTAATATTTGTTTTTAAAAGGTGTCAATATTTGTCTCTGGCGACATAACTGGTGTTAAAACCAAATTAAAACGAAATTCTATCACACGATATTTTGTGACAACAATTTAACAAGTTAAAGGTTAACAGTTTATAATTGTCAATTATCGATTTCTGGAAGTAGATACCTAGGCACCTATAGTAATTAAATTCTTACTACATAAGTAGGTATACATAATAAAGATATATCCCCTCGACTGATCTCTTCTGGTGACGAAAGGGCTGGCTCCTTCGTCGCTCAACGAATCAGCATCGCGATTCAGCGGGGAAATTAAGCCAGTATTCTTGCCACTGTTCCACGCGGCCCTGGGATTTAGATTAGATTTATATTTTTATGTATATTAATTTAAAAAAAAGTATAGTTAGGTACATACATATTTTGAATAAGGTCTTTGCGACTCCCTGCATCCTAACCAGACTTATTTCAGCCCCGCTCGGTTTTTTTACATACTTTTAAATTAGCTTATAATTTTATTTTATTTTTGTCATAAACTGGTCTACTGCTCAACGCACGCTAGTTATTACAACATTTCCGTAGCATTCACGGTTCCAGCGGTGACAGTCCTGGGTTCGAATCCCAGTTAGAGAAAACTAGGATATAACCTCCTTATATTGATATTGTTGCCTTCAGTTCACTATAGAAGCTCTATCAGTTAATTAGCATGTAATAATAGTGTATACTAAAGTGGTATATATTATATGTGTAGGTCGCAGGTGGTGCCAGGCGCCGGTAGCCCGACCTCGTATCGCCCTAGATATGTTTGACATCTGTCAGTTATTTTAATACAGACAATTACAAGCTCCCGTTGGATAGCGCGGAAAAGTTTGCGTTGAAAATTTGCGGTTTTCTGTGATTAGACACTTCGTCTGCATCGTCTTTAAGTGGAATGAAAATTGCTCGTAAAATGTTGCGGTTTCAGACGAGCGTCTGTTTCACACCATAGGAGCTATACCTTCTAAGTGTATTATAATTTAAGTTTAAAGCAGTAATTATCGTAGTGTGTAAAATCTTTGGTATAAGCATAGAGTAGACAGAGGTACCACAATGTCCTCTAGGAGGAGACATTGTGCGAAAAGGGGCTTTTCTCTTGAGGCTCTCTCAAGAGAAAAGGACATGCCTAGACAGGGTAGGTGTCACTATGTAGGTATTTACGTTTATCCTAATCCTATCTAAATGCTGTTTGTTTGTATATTTGCCCTTCTTTCACGTCTAAATAGTTAGCGGTAGCGGTGAACACAGGGTAGCTATAATATCTCATTCCCGCAGGAAGAATGATTTATCCTTAATAGATATTCTACACCGGAAGCCGTGAATCGCTAGTATTACTTTCTATGATTGTCAAGAAATATTAGAAGTACTAGAATAGTATTTATATTGTATAGGAACTACACTACCAAAGACTAGGAATGTTCAAGGGCGTCATCCTACTGTATCAATTCTTATACTATGATATCAGTGTGTTAGCGGGCGAGAGGTCACCCATTACGGTGCGACCGCAAGCTATTACGCGAAGTTCGGCACTCCTTGCACTAACTCCTCAAGAAGGTATATTCAAGACATTTTATCGCATCTAACGTTGTTTAAGCAGAATACTAGTCTTTGCTGCCTGTCACCGTAGAACATAATATTGAAAGTAATTTATTATACAATTTTTTTTTATTTCTTATTTTTATTTCAATTTCACAATTTGGTTATAAACAAAAATTTTAAATAAGTAACTAAAACTAATTATAAATAAAACTTGATTAGTGAGAAAAGAAAAATAAGAAAAAATAACAAAATATAAATTACCAAAAAAAATAAACAAATTAAATATACTAAATAAAATAGAAGTAAAAAAAACTAAAACCCAACTACGGATAATCTACCTCAGATGAAGGGTAAAATAAAGGCTATTTCAGGCTGGAAACTCTTGTTTTCTTTTTTTTCTGTAAAGATTTCCAGTAGTAGGGTTTTCTTATATTTTATTTCTATATATTTTTGTGCTCAGAATACAATGTGTCTTGGCCGCTTCTGCCAAGTGGGGCCGCGCCGCCCCGTACATTGAGCCATCTTATAATATCGCTTGTGAGACCATTTATTAAGAAATTAAAAACAATTGCATAATATAATATTATTATGCAATGATAAGATAAGCTTGACTTTTCTTTTCATACCAAACATATTTTTGAGTTGTGTAAATTCACCTTTGAAATCCGCCAAGTTGATTTTTTAAAATGCCTAGGAAGAATACACGCGGAGTGATGGCACGAATCCAAAGACACCACTTGTCAAAATCAGTTAAGTGGTTTAGGAGATACACAGGTACAGATGAACATACACACATACATACATACATAGACTGCCAAATCAAAACCCTCCTTTTTCCGTAATCGGGTAAAAATGCATGTTTTAGTTGAGTAAATTGAAACTGTTTGAGTTTGTGTCAATCAAATTAATAAAAGTATAAAAAACAGTTCAGTGGCATATTAAAATTATACACAATAAAAGCAATCAATGATCCGAAGGTGGTAGAAAGCGTAAAAAGGCAGCAATGACAACGTTGGCGGTAAATGTCATGTCAGCACCCACCCGTCAAGTTAATATTCATATAGAAAAATATTAGGGAGCCTAGTGGGGGGTGAGAATGGTGGCGATCGCCGCTCACATCCACTAGAACACGCTCTGCTCGCCTTTAATGAACTTTATGTCACTGTTCCCGAATACGAGTACACTTTTCTTCGCCGCTATCGTACTTTAGTTTTTGAACAAAGCCTGTTTGTGAGTCGGTTGGAAGGGAAGAGCGCGCCACACGTGCTTCTTTTATTGTTTGATATTGCTTATATAGTCAACTTAAATCTACATACAAGATGCTTCAGCTATTTTAACACGTTAAAAATAATTCACGATTTATTAATAATATATTAGTTTCAATATGCCTAGAAAGAATCGAGGGAAACAAGAACAATTAACAATCTATAATTAAATAATATTCTACTGTAATTTCCACATTTTCCAGTATACTTATATTTTCAAAGAAAAAAGTTAATTACAAGTTTATAAATGTGAGAACTCGGCTGAAGATATTTGTTGGTTTAAACCTTATATTTAGTTTGGGTGTGAATACAATTTCTATGTATTATTTTTCAAAGGTGTTTTTTCGTCGGTATCTCCCTTTATACTGTATCAAAGATAATGTTTGATATGCCATTTAGAAGATTAGTGTTCCCTCTAATGACGAAAAATAAACAAAGAAATAATAAACCTTTTAAAAAAAAGTGTACCGACTTCAAAAATTTGCACTGAAAAGTAAGAAATAATAAAAATTTCGTCGTAGAATTTGAAGACGGTTGGTGCCAAATTAGGATACAAAATTAAGTAAACATCTAGGGACATAAAGATCTGTTCAATATTATCTGTGTTTGTACTGATGATCGTAGGTTCCTAATGAATTATCTAGATTAGTGAATTTAGGTACTAAATTATTTCTAATTTGGCACCAACCGTCTTCAAATTCTACGACGAAATTTTTATTATTTCTTACTTTTCAGTGCAAATTTTTGAAGTCGGTACACTTTTTTTTAAAAGGTTTATTTTTCCCTTTTAAGTATTTTGTTGCCCTGTGAAATAAATAATAACGCAACTAAAAAAAAATGATGGAAAATTAAAAAAAATACTGCGGTGGATGGGATTTGAACCTCGAGCAATGTGCGTCCTGCGCTGCATCCCATACCTTTAGCCGCTAGACCACCGTCGCACAAAGGAGTATTTGATATCAAAATCCGGTCAAAATTATTTACTGCTACTTTTTAATTGATTATAATTAAAAAGGCTGTTTTTAATACAATATTGTGTATTTAATGTAACAATATCGAAAAATAATAATAATAAACAAACATGTAATCATATTTCCGTTTTACTATATAAAATGAATATGAAATATACAGCAGTAAATATAAGGTCTTCCTCATTCTGCCAGTTACTTCTCTACTCTTCAACTTAACTTTTCAAACTCTCTTCTACATGCTCTTGAGTATCTACTTGCGAAAATAATTCTACAGTTTCGCGTGAAAAAGGCTGGCTTGTTTTTAGTTTCTGCCGTTTTCGCATACAGCTAAGAAATGGATCTGAACTTAGCAAAAGTCTATTCAGAACATCTTTATTACATATTTGTCTTGAAAATTTTCTCGCAAATTCCAGTCTGTAGGAACGAAAACGTTTGTTTCTGGCTTCAGCAGCCTCCTCGGATTAATCGACAGATAATTCTTCCGGATTGGTCCCATTTTTATTTCATAAAAATTGATTCATTACTTTTTCAGTAATAATATTATAAAGAGGTAAAGTTTGTGAGGTTGTAGGGGGTAATCTCTGGATCTACTGAACCGATTTTAAAAATTCTTTCTCTTAACGTTGGGAACTCATTTTCTGGACATTTCGTTGCTTCCCGGAGGTTCTGTTCCATGTACAATAACTTTTCATCCAGTTTTTTTTTATTGCTGTCTCTGAACATCATGTACAATGATCTTCTAGACATTTGGATGAGCTGAACCTAAAATAAAAAACATCATCTCAATTTAATTACCAAATATAACGAAAAAATACCGACGAAATATAAACTGTCTTTAAAAAAAATGGTGGCAAGATGGGGAAGAAATTTTTGATCAGATAGCATAATTAGAGTGTTTAGTTAACTATAAAAAAATTATGTTTGTCCGATCATGCCCGGAACTATAACAAAAACACCTCTGTTTGAAACTATTTTAATAAAAATATTTACATTTTAGTGTAAGTCAATTGTTATCAGAAAATTATACAATAAATAAAAAAAATAAACATATTTTGGTATCATAACTAAGTACATACCTTGAGTCTCAGTGTCCATAGCAAAAACTTCTCAAAAATCACACTAAATAATTAAAAACAGGAACATCAAATTTGCTAAAAATATAGTGTATCGAGAATATAGACGTGCGTGCGCGTTCAACATCGACTAGATTCCGACTGCCTGTATTGCTGCGGGGCGCGGGGGAATTCCATTTAGAACCGGTATAAGTTACAACGTTTAGTGAGGCGTGCAAACAATGCATATTGGGTGTCTTTTGTTGAAATTCGTATTCCTTACTTTTAACCGGATTTTGATACCAAATACTCCTGTGTGCGTCGATACGAAAATTGACAACTTCGTGTCAATAGCAACCGTTGCTAAGGCTTTTCTCTGATATAATTTTCAGCAGTAAACAGAGACAAATTACTGAATTTCTGAAAAATTACTGAACCGATTTTCGTCATATGACTGTGAGATAATGTCAAGAAATTATTATATCCTTAAAAAAATAAGTCGTCAAAATCGGTACATATTTCATCGAGATATTACGAAAAATTGACTTATAAGGTCATTTTTTTCAAAATTTCTGAAAAACTAAAGAACCAATTTTTATGATATAAAAATGTGACCAATCCGGAAGAATTATCTGTCGATTAAAAAAGAAACCATCAAAATCGGTTCACAACTGGCGGAGTAATCGATGTACATACATACAAAAAAAAAAAAAAAAATACGGTCCGAATTGAGAACCTTCTCCTCCTTTTTTTTTTCGAAGTCGGTTAAAAATGAAATGTTACTTTTAAAATTAGACTAATTTATTTATTTTGTAAAATACGCCAACTGTTAAAAATAACTTGAACTAACGATGCGAAGTTTTCGCACGGGTCATCTAGTCTATACAATTAAATAAAATTAAAGTCTGTACCGATATCTAAGTTGGATAATAAATCATGAATTTTTTTTTGTCTGTCTGTCTGTCCCAATTTTCATCCAGAATGGATTTTGAAAAAGTTTTAGGGATCATTGTGGGTTTAGACTTGGACTCTTCTTCTTCAGATCTGGTGATCTGTAATATTAAAATTCCATTGGCGAAGGCTAAATTAATAATTTTAATAGAATAATCTTAACTAATACTAGTGCGAAAGTGCGTTTGTTTGTCTTTCACAACAAAATAGAACAATTAATCAACGTGATTTTGATAAGCTTATTACTTACAATGTTTTTAGTTACTTTAGGTCAAATCTTACAAGTTTTTGACCCACTTCCTGATGTTGATTGAGCTGTAATTTTGCATACTTATATAAATCGGATGCAATAATATAATGTCACATGTGTCAATGTGTTTGGGCACTTTTGATTTGTCTTCACAAGTACTCTGGTTTTTGCCATTATAATATATAAGCTTGCTTTTTAAATTTTACTTTTATTTATTTAGAAATTTTAATATATTTATTGTTTGATTTGGTAACATTTAGATACAAGTTAATTATTAATTAATTAACTATTAATTACAAGAGCATTCGGTTGGTCACACATCGCGCTGCCAGTAATCCCATTACACCAGTGTTCACCGCACGCCCCTACCGATCCGGCCTGTTCACGTCAACTTTGCGCTTTACTTTCCGAATTAAATTTATAGTTAATAATTTAGTTTCCTTTAGTTATTATTTGTTTTATATCTGTCTCTTTGTTTGTTTGTCTGTTAGGTATATATTTTGCAACTTATAACTTTAAACATAGCTTAGAATTGGGCAAAAAATAATTTACATGTTTTTAAAACAAACTAGTAGGTTAAGTTGCCCGCGGGTTCACCCGTGTGGAAATAGAACAAAGAAGAGAAATAGAAGAAGAAGAAAGAGAAAATAGCCTATATTTTAAACCAGGACAAAAACTAACTATCCTCCAAGTTTTATTTAAATCTGTTCAGTCATTGAAGCGTGCTTGAGCATCTAACATCCAAACATCCAAATATCCAAACTTTTGCATTTTAAATTTATTAGTAAAGTAAATTATTTCTACTTACATTTCATACATGAATTTTATATTATAGGTAATTCTTAATAGACACGCGTTCGTAGCGTATTGAAAAAGTAAAATTTATTCTGTAATGTCTTTAATTAGTAGGCAATTAATAGTAATAATTCTATTTTGTATAATTTTTTTTCTATTCTTGCTGGAAAGTATGTTAAAACGTATATGTATATATCGCATAGATAGAGCAAAGATTAGAACTTTAATCCAAAAGCACCGGGTTCGTTCTTCACTTTCATAAAAAAAGCTAAGGTACAAATTTTCGCGTGTTTCAGAAGACATACTTTATTTAGTGCATTGACACGTCACTTGTTATAGGTAGCATCATAAACAACAATCTAAATGTGGACATTATGTCTTAACACCATCATGACTGTTTATGCCGACAGAAACAAAATTATGAGAAATGCAGTAATTTTTATATTCCACTAAATACTATAATCAAATAATTAAACGTCAGAAATAATGTAATTTAAAATTAATAATTACAAAGAGCTTACGAAATTATCTATCTGAACAAGTAAATTTAGTTTTAAGAAGATTATGGTATTTTGAAGTGGCGTGAGGTAGAAGCCTGTACGTAATGTACACAAGGGGAACAAAGAGATAGGGATGAGTGCGCGGTGACCGGGCATTAGATCGATTCATAACCTTGTTATTATTCAGCTAGTAATTATATATTATACAATGTGTAGCGTACAATACAATATACACTCAGACAGCAAGGCGGCCCTCTTAGCAATCAACTCCTATACTATATCCTCTAAGTTGATGTGATAGATTGGGTTATAAAAACCAAGTTATCCTTAAATGGGTACCCAGGGCACTCAGGGATAGAAGGTAATGAAATTGCCTACTACCTGACACGTACCCTCTGCTAAGGATACACAGTACGGACCTAAACCGTTTTGTGGAATTTCTAAAAGCCTAACTAGAAGGATTATGATAGACAGGTGCAATATGGAATCAGTGTAACACTGGCAAAAGTGCAAAGTTACTTACAAAGGGACACTTTCGAATGAACTTAACTCACTAAGTCGAACAAATCTTCTTAGTGTCACCAGAATTCTTACTGGACACTGAAAATTCAACAGTCATATGTAATCTGAAACTATGCTTCAGGAAGACATGTAGATTCTGCCAAACGAAAGAGGAAACAGCACTACACATTTTGCGGAAGAGATATACTCATCTGGGAGAACATGTATTGAGACCAGCTGCAGTACAAATAATCACTGCAAAACGCCTGCTGAAATTCCTGAAGGGAATAGCTATCTGCAGTCAAAAGGGAGATCACAATAAGCCTATAATGGCTGATACAGCTCTGTATAAGACTGGAATAGCCCTAATCCCAAATAAAAATAATAATAATGTGTAGAGTTTTTGGACGTATAGAGAAACGACGCCACTCAAAAGTGCTTAAAATTGATCGTTTGAGCTTGCTAGAAACCTACCTGCCAATAGTTCGGGCGCTTTTTATTTCTAACAAATGAAGGAAATAAATTTCGCATAAAAAAGAATAATTGGCTATATGGGGAAGCGGACATGCATGTTCTAAGTAGATAACTAATTTAATATTGCTTCCTTTTGTACCTTTCCATGCTATAAATGACAAATAATAATGTAAAATATTACTAACAATTTGCAAACAAGGGGGAACCATACGGGGAGCCATGCGGTCAGCAATACTGTTAAAGCCTATTAGCCTATCGTGGACGACCCTTTTAGATGAAAATTGAAACATCATGTTGTGAAATTTGAGAATATTTGATGTTACCTATCTAATATATTTTGAAAACTCGTATATTCTAGATATTGAACAACATTTTAGTAAAATATATTTAACTTTATTTCCTTTGAGAGATACGCTGAAAATATTGGCTATAAAACTGATATTCGAAAACCAGTGGTACAGGGAAATTGCGTTTCAGAAGAGGTCACATCAAAGGAATCAAATGCATCGAACGTTCTACCAAAACCTTCAGTTTAAATTGGCATAAATGCAAAGAAAATGTCAACGTATTTTCCATTCATTTAATTTTTAGATAGAACAAGAATGTAATAATAACGGGTGTATGATCGGTGTATTTTTCTCCATTGTTGGCCACGTTGAAAGCGCACAGTAGTTCTAGGAAACAACTCCACTGCTGTCCTCTCACGGTCTCTTATAATAACGTACCGTTACTTAATGTTCTTCTACTATGTTCCTACTATTATCATATCATACGAGTACAAACTCGATGAATTACCGTCATTAAATTATTGTAAATTGGTGCTTTTGTTAACCGTATTCATTTTCACTTTCAACTAACGGGCGTGTTTATATTTTACAATAGAAACTTGACTATAAAAATATAGCGTAAGATGGACTTTAACTAGAGGACCCGAGTTCAATTTTCACCTGTTCTACGACATCTATGCGTTAGGTTTGTTTAGGGTTTGCAAGGATAAGAGATAGTTGGAGGGCCGAAAAGTTTATAATAAATATGGAAAACTCTTATTTGAATCTTTAATAATAAAACTGTCTACCCGAGCGAGAGCGGGGACAGGTTGCAACTTTGTTTTTAGAGACGTATCATTGATATAGATAAAATTAGTAAAATTAATACAGTAGAATAGTTGAATTTACGGTCGGAGAACATATAGTAAATATTAGTGAGCCGGCTACAGTATCTAAAGCTTTCCTCCACAGTGGGCTTTTCAAATTTCCGATGCACTAAATCTCAGAAAGGTATAGCTAGAGGGCCGGCCATGCGCAATCAACCGCTTAGTACTCCGAAGCACAGAGCAATTATTCAAAATACATTTGGCGTTATTAGATATGTGTGTGTTCTGCATTTGGAATCAGGTGATATTGTGTAGGGAAGCCCTAGAGAATGGTCTTTGTCATTATAAACGCATTGTAGGACGTAGGTAGATACCCCATAGTACTGGATAAAGTTCCAGTTCTGAACCGATATTGTTATTCAAATGTAAATGCGCATAAAATTGATTCTCATAGAATGTAAATTATTAGTGGTACAGTTACATATGAAAATATTTGCGTCGCTGTCATGAGCGAGCGACTCGACGGTACTCGGTAGGTAAATGTTGAGGATGGCAGAATTAGTGTGAGTGAAGTATTTGTGGTGGTCGGTGCAAGATAACAAACGATGCCCGCAATATGTTTGATTTAAATGAGGCCGCCATCGGTACATTAGTATTCCCTTTGCACAGTTTGGATCCGCGCCGCACATTATTTGTACACGCTAAGCATGAAATGTTGCCAAGCAAACGTGTACTATTTGCGTGGAGGTTTAGAAAGCGGCACAAGGGGAGCCTATAGTCCGGGGTGGCCCCCTTTTTGTATCACCCCGGCCCCGTGCGTAGACGGATGAGAACTACCCGCATCGCCCACTGTGAGGTTTCAATATTCCATATCGAAATGCATTCAATTGCAACATTTTCGTAGAAACAGAAATAAAGGAAAATCGCTGACCGACTAAATTCAATAACGATGAACGCTTGGGAAAGTTTTGGTTCCAAGATAAATAAAATATTGCATCTTTGTGAAGCAAAATTGTGTTTCTGAATGCTTTATCTAAAAGGCAATCATATTCTTAAATTGCTTTCTCAAAATTCATAAAAAATGTAAATAACTTTATTTATTCATTCTTCAGTCAAATTACTGACATACACATTTTATTATATTGAATTAATCAATTTATGGAATATAAATTAAATCTTATAACGAAAACATTGCATGAATAAATTTAGTACAAAAAAGTTAATTTAGTATAAAAAAGTTAATTCTTAAAAGATATATTTCGTCCCCACATTGCGATCGCACGTACAAAACAAATTATGAATATACTTTATACAAATACATATTTAGTATCTACTGCGCTTGAATAACTGAATCTTTTATATAAATGTATCGAGGCAATTCTCTAAGGAAATTCACAGAAAGAGAGCAATTCTTTTTAAGTGAATATAAAATGTGTTTTGTCTATAAGTACCTATAAATAGGATAGTTAATCAATACATTGTTAAAGTTCAATTGTTACGTAAATGCACGCCGGAACAAACTTCAGAAGGAGTACACTTTGCAACACGCCAACTACAGCTTTCGATCGTAGTCAACACCTTACTCGAACTTGTCTGCGGTAAAGTTTACCAACTTACCGCAAGTTTGTGTTCCATTTTAACATGCTAAGATAAAGGAGCAGAATTGTCTACGAGTAATTTAATTACTCTTACAAGTTAATTCTGTCAATTTGAATTTCGTTGTCGGTTTTGATTATATATTTATAGGTAGGTATAAGAAACAAATTGCTAAGCAGTCGCGGCTACAAGGTAATATAGCGATGTTTACAGTTTGATTGAATGCATAAGAATGTAAGGGACTAGAGAATATCATAATGGGACGTGAACCGAGCCGGACGAACGAGTGTGACAAGGTTAGAAGTAGAGATATGTTCGCGCGAGAAAGGGATGATATAAGCAGCGCAATTACCCTGCCGCGAGATTGTTGAATAAATTTACATTCAGTTGATTGAAATAATAATGAAATTGCGATGGCACACTCCAGAGAAATGTACACGATATTTAAATTAATAATAATATCATAATGTAAAACAAATCGTGCATGTGGGTTGAGCGTCATTTCTATGATAATTACGTTGGGTTTTTACTCAATCTTTTTGTTGATTAATGTAAATTGTAGGGAGATATTCAAACAAGGACTACTCGCGTCTCGACGTTTCCTCGGAGCGCACTTTGCAAATTATATACTAAATAAACGTATTCAGACGATGGAACAACCTCTATAATGAAATGTTTTTTTAACATTTCTAGCTGAAAATATGTATTTCCAATATTTTTTATATTTAAATTAATCACTGTAAACCATATCCAAATTGGTACAGCCGTTGTACATTAGTGTTGACAAACGCACAGGGGGCAAACAGACGAAAAATCTTTTACAATTTTAAATTACGTTTTCTACCAATTGTTGTTTATGTATTAACTGAAATTTTAATATCAATACTACTGTACAATTTCCATACAGACATTTCGCAAAACTACAATTCTCACAAAATCAGAAAACCAATCGAGAAAATCTGTCAAACAATTTGTCACATAAACAAATCGGCAGGAAAACACGGAAAGGCCCTTGAAAGGATTAAGAACAGTGTCCTCGCTCGACCATGACCTAGCACAAGAGAGCAAGGGCGGCATTCGGCACCCGGGCCGACCGAACGCCCGCCTCAAGGCGTACGAAGGTCGTTCAACTTGAGCTTATCATTCGTGTAGTATGTTTCTAGGGCAGCCAGAAAAAAGAACAATGACAGTAAATATTATATTGTTGTTAAAATACAACGATACATGATCGCTCCATACACTTCTTTTTCGCGTTTCGTAGTATGGGGTGTAGTAGTAGTCACTTCCCACCATCCCGTACTAAGGTAAGAAATTAACCTATCTGGCTTGGGATAAAAGGCGTGATGATAGATAGATAGATAGATATTAGGATATCATATGTTATGTTTTTTGTATTAGTTCTCAAACTTTAGCACATTCTGCATATGCACCCGCGTTATTTCTTACTGATCCGCTTCATTGGGTCGAAGCGTGATGTTATGTAACCTTTCTCAAGAATTTGGGCTATCAAATGCAAGAATATTTTTTCAAATCCGACAAATCTTTCAAACAAACAAACTCTTCAACTTTATTATTAGGATATATATTATTATTAGTAGAAACTTAATTTTTTCTTTTATAAAACGTAGCATATAATGTGCATTTGTAATAATGTTGCTTTATAATAATGGAATTGGTTTATCAGCTTACTTCCAAACAAACAATCGTCCTATCACGAACCGCTCCAGCCTTGTTCGTGAATATTTTTTCAATACGAAACAATAACAGCCGCTCTGTTTTAGTTAAAATATTGTTATAACTTACGGAACCCTAATTCTATTTTAATAAAACGAACGTAGTTTAATCTAGGTCAATTCTAGGTATTAGTCCGGTCTGAATATACAGATTATTACCAAACAATAGGCTTATGATAATTGAGGCTCAAAATGCAATATCAGAAACCTGCAGTCCGCTAAGCATGAAACTAAAATCACCTACTTAGAAAAGCAGAAAATTTATGCATTTGAGATGTGGTGTTGTAAGGTGTTTTGCAGTAAGGACATATTGCACGAAAGGAGGGCAACAACCTGGAAAAGCTTGTGGTGATTGATGGGCAGGGTGGAAGGAAAGCGATCTCGAGGACTAAACCCCAAACGATGGTCCGATGAAGTGTCCGAAAACCTGGACACCTCTATTACCACGGTGAACGAATTTTTCAAATCGGTCCAGTACCTAGTTTCGGAGCCTATTCAATTCAAACAAATGAAAAAAAAATATCTATATCTCTTTATATGTATATAAAGTCGTGTTTTTTCGAACACTTATAACTCGAGAACGGCTGAACCAATTTTCATGGTTTTTGATTTGTTGTATTTGTCTCCGTCCCGAATAGCAGAATAACTATTAAAATAAAAATTATAAAGAAAATACATTTTCTCATACATTTTCTATGGAACAACTTTTTTGATTTCAGAACGGATTGATGACAGAAACAAAAAATCAACTGTCAAATCGATTTGATCGAGCAGCGGTAGAGGTAGTGGTAGGGGTTGGAGTAGGGGTAGTGGTAGGTAGGAGTAGGGTTAGCAGTAGTGGTAGGGGTAGCGGTAGTGGTAGGGGTAACGGTAGTGGTCTACCACCAGTGGTTGGAGTAGTGGTAGAGGTAGTGGTAGGGGTGGTGGTAGGTAGGAGTAGGGTTAGCAGTAGTGGTAGGGGTAGCGGTAGTGGTAGGGGTAACGGTAGTGTTCTACCACCAGTGGCTGGAGTAGTGGTAGAGGTAGTGGTAGGGGTTGGAGTAGGGGTGGTGGTAGGTAGGAGTAGGGTTAGCAGTAGTGGTAGGGGTAGCGGTAGTGGTAGGGGTAACGGTAGTGGTCTACCACCAGTGGTTGGAGTAGTGGCAAATTATTATTTAATCTATGGTAGTGGTAGAGGTAGTGGTAGGGGTTGGAGTAGGAGTCAATAGCAGGCAAGCTAACGTTTGGGCAGGACAACGTCTGCCGGGTCCACTAGTATTAGTATAGATAAGTCTGTACCTAACATAATGCTGAGTTTATGAGATTTGAGATAGGTTTCGGGTTATTGTAAAAAGTGTCTGTCTGTGATTTCAAAATTAATGCCAATATCTTATCATCTGCTCGTTTATAGTTACCGCTTCGCTCCTTTGGGCGTGATGTTATAATGCTTCGTGTGCGTGTGTGTGCGTACATCGTGCAAATACTACTGAAGATATCGAGATGCGGCTTTATACTGTATAGCCAATTACCTTCTTGAAGAATTGGGCTATCAAATGCAAAAATATATTTTCAAATCCGGCTGGTAGTTCTAGAGATTTGCGCTTTCTGACGGTTTCGCATGTGGGTTGTTTTATATCTATTTACATATTACAGAATAGATGAAAAGCTTTTTTTGGCTACGGAATCCTAAATTACAGATTTCTAAACTATGAAAACTTATAACATACCTTCCCAAAATCAAGGTAAAACCACGTAAAACTGTTTTGCAGACATTGTAAACGGAATATAATGTATAAAGTGGCCCATTACATTACATAAATGTAAAAAAGTAAATCATAAAAACTTAAATCAAAATAGGTACGGAACCAACTGTGTTGATCAAGGACTCTGTTGAACCCTAATTTATTGCGATTGTACGGATATTTGAACGTCCGGCTAGTTTCCTACACTTCCTCGAGTTGGGCCACTTTATACATGATATTCCGTTTATAATGTCTGCAAAACAGTTTTACGTGGTTATACCTTGATTTTGGGAAGGTATGTTATAAGCTTTCCGCCACTGACTTCGGTCGTGGAAAATTTAAAAAATACAAAAGAATATGACGATAAAATAATTGTTTTCTTATTTATGTTGTAGAGTATTTAAGATTGTTTCATGAATACAACTTATTTTTATCTCTTCAGGGGTTTAAACCAAAAACAACAAAAAAAAATCCAATTGTATTGGAGTTGTAGTATATTTATACGTCAAAAATGCAACTACTTGTTTCTTTTTTAACCGACTTCCAAAAAAAGAAGGAGAAGGTTCTCAATTCGGACCGTATTTTTTTTTTATGTATGTATGTACATCGATAACTCCGCCAATTGTGAACCGATTTTGATGGTTTCTTTTTTAATCGTCAGATAATTCTTCCGGATTGGTCCCATTTTTATCTCATAAAAATTGGTTCATTAGTTTTTCAGAAATTTTGAAAAACTGACTTTATAAGTACATTTTTCTTGATATCTCGATAAAATATGTACCGATTTTGACAACTTATTTTTTTCAAGACATAATAATTTCTCGACATTATCTCACAGACATATGACGAAAATCGGTTCAGTAGTTTTTCAGAAATTCAGTAATTAATTTCTGTTTACGGCTGAAAATTATGTATCAGAAAAAGCCTTAGCAACGGTTGCTATTGACACGAAGTTGTCAATTTTCGTGACGATGGTCTAGCGGTTAAATGTAATGGGGTGCATAGGATGCACAAGCACATTAAATGGTTCAAATCACATCCACAGGGGTATTTTTTTTTAATTTTCCATCAATATTTTTTTAGTTGCGATATTATTCGTCTGTCAAGGCAGCAAAATCACTTAAAAGGGTAAAATAAACCTTTTAAAAAAAAGTGCACCGACTTCAAAAATTTGCACTGAAAAGTAAGAAATAATAAATATTTCGTCGTAGAATTTGAAGACGGTTGGTGCCAAATTAGAAACAACTTAGTTCCCAAATTCACTAATATAGACAATTCATTAGCAACCTACGATCATCAGTACATACAAATATAGATAATATTGAACAGATCTTTATCTTCGTAGATATTTACTTAGTATTGTATCCTAATTTGGCACCAACCGTCTTCAAATTCTACGACGAAATATTTATTATTTCTTACTTTTCAGTGCAAATTTTTGAAGTCGGTGCACTTTTTTTTAAAAGGTTTATGCTTTAGTGGTGTCAGCTGGACAGTAATAACTCGGTTAGGACTCAAGACGTATTATTTTAAACAGGTAGTTGTCTGTGCGTATATCAAAAATTACCTTAGCACTATTATAGCATTCACGATATTAATTAATTAGGTTCTTAGATGAATCAAGTGTGTTGTCATAATATGCTGCCTAATCATTTATAGAATATAGGTTAGGTAAACATATTATAAATACGAAAGTGTGATTGTTTGATTGTCCTTATTTCACGGCACATCTGAGCAACAGGCCCACGTGAATTTTTGCACAGGGATAGCTGGAGGGCCGTGAGTGACATAGGATAACTTCAAAATATACGAGATCTATTACGTGAACACCGCGCTTTCATGGCGGAATCTAATCCGTTAGAAATAAAAAAAAGACACGTGTCGCATAAAATGTCCTAGAATAAAATCTGTAATAGCATATATCTATATGTTATAGAAAAATTAATAAGTATGTTTATTATTTAAATTACGTAATTTGCAAGTGTTCAAATTGTTGTACACCGATATTGTAGAAGAAAAGTAGAGGGTGGGTCTTAGTAACATAAAATGTTCGATTTACCTTCAATAGAAATTATAATATCGTACTGAATAGAACCTGGAACGTGATCAGTAGACGAGTGTCGGCTTCTCGACTCCGAGAGTTTTCAAAAAGCATTTCCCGAATACGTCAACTGCTCGAATGTGGAGAGGCGCCCGCGGTGGGTAAGCCACCACATCCCTCACTCCGCTTATTTCTAAAGAGGCGATGCACTTCGAAATTGTTCTTTTATGCCGACAATCGATCACATTGTATTTATTTATTGTTCCAAAAATGTTACTTGCTTTATGAATAATATTAAAAAAATAAATATGTCATGTTGGATCATAATAAATAAATTTATGTATAAAAAAAATGAAACGTATGATAAAGTCCTTTTTTTATTTCTTCAGGATTTCTTCTTTCTCCAGCTCTCGAAACCGTGTTATGGTCCCAGAGTACCAATTTTTAGCCGATGGTATTTAACGAGTGGCCAGTTCTGTTAAGGTATATTTTAGAAGGAAAAGACTCAAACACTCTTATTAAGGGTCCTATACTGGGAATTTGTATGGAGATATTACTATTCCCAATTTCTCTGTAAATACTCCACCTGTGTCAATGTAATTTAGCATATAGTTACTTATTCAATATATCTAAGTGAAATAGTCGTTATTTTTTCAATTGGTTTTGTTTAATAGGAAATATGGGTGGTAGAATAAAGGAATATTCTGCCCCTTCTGTCTCTTTCATAATCTATCACAAAACTCTAAATTTTTTTTAAAGCGCTCTTATACCATTATTCTTTAATTATATATATATCGCTTTTTTTGTAGCTTATTGAAAATTCAAAAAAAAAAAATTTTATGATTTTTTAATTTGGCAAAAATAATAAAATAATTATTATTTTAAATTTTCAATAAGCTACCAAAAAATTCGACATATATAATTGAAGGGTAATGGTATAACAGCGCTTTTAAAAAAATTTAGAGTTTTGTGATAGATTATGAAAGAGACAGCAGGGGCAAAGTTAAACTACTCATATTTCCTATTCAATAAAATCCATGGAAAAAATAAGAGCTATTTCACTTAGATATATTCAATAAGTAACTATATGGTAAATTACAGTGACACAGGTGGATTATTTACAGAGAAATTGGGAATAGTTTATCCCAGAAAAATTCCCAATATAGGACCATTAATAAACTCGAAGAAGCGACGTAAACTGTATTTTGTCTCCGTCTAACAAATCTGCAATTCATTATGATAGACGGAGACGAAACACAGTTTAGTTACTACGTCGCTACTTCGAGTTTATTAATAAGAGTGTAAGTGTGGTTTGTTGAATCCTTTCTCAGGCGATGTTATAATCTAAAAATTACTTATGAAAGTGGTTATACACCCAACTAAGACTTACCTTTGTAGAACTCATAAAGATGTGAACTGAAATATAACTTCCTTACCTGTAACAAAAATAATATTTTTAAATATATTTCTGAAAATATTAAATTGCGGGCACATTATTATGTAGATTTACTACTATTAGGTTAAACTACAGATCAACGTGTGTTTTTCTACTGAGAAGTTGAAATTACGTTGAGTAAACTTAGAGCTTGCTCTGCAACTAAACTGTTGAATAAAGTTAATTTCGAATTATTAGTTATTTTATGTGTTAGATAATATTTGCGCACAATATTTAAATAAACAAAGTAAACACATCTTCATGACTTTTATACCCTGCGGTGTGGTCAGACACACCAGTAACAGTGTTCACTTTTTGCCAGTTGTCCATATTGAACAGAATAGGTGGTCAGCCTGTTGTTGCACTTAATGAACCTAAATATTATGTTTTACAACAGTCTTATTGCAAGTGGTTTTATAATAATTTAAACAAATATTTTAAGTAAAATACAATATATTAAAATCTTCAATTTACAGACATGACTTGACTATGTAGCGTGTCTAGGACAGACTCCAGCGTTTTCCATTTCTCTCTGTCTTGAGCTTGTCCACATTGGACGAGCATTTTTTTTAAATTATCCGACTATCCGGTTTGAATTCCGGTTTCAAGTCAATGCTCTCCTTAATTTATTTATTTACACAATGCAAAACATTTTAGGATTATTATAGTCGCCTGCGCGCTCTTACATATTTTATTTTAATACAACTGTTATTAATATAAGTTTGGCTTAGTAGTTAATGATCCTCACTATGAAAGTTAATATCTCAATTGATTAAAAACGACAGATTTTGGTGTTATTATGTATTAAGTACCTACATACATACTTACATTTTAAATATACACATGTAAATAATAATTAAATTAAACAATCCATCCTCGCATTAAATCTATCGTATAATGAAGTTATAATGTGCAATAGAACAATCAATTATGCTACAAAGTTGCACGAGTAGGTACTTATTTTCTAACAAGTGCCGGTTCTCGCAATATTTATTATAAATAGTGAAAAAATAAGTCAATTGCATTATAAAACAATCCTCAAGTGGAAGCCGACCTCGGTAATAACAACAAAGTACGCTAGCAAATATTCTCTAGGGAAATTTTAAATTAAATTTAATAAGACCAAATTTTTCAACTATAAAAATAACCCTGACATATTATTTGTATACTATGAATCTTATAATAAGATAGAAATTCTATATATACAACTTTGTTTGCAAGTTTGATTTTTGTGGTGGAATTTTTGATTGCTGTTTTATATTATCCATTATATATTATTATGCAAAATCCAATTTTGGCAATTGATATTACTTTTAGATGTGATGTTGGTTTTTAAAAATAAATGATCGACTTATCCTGCTTAGGAGGGCATGTAAAGTGACGTTCGAACTTCTTCTAAAAAATAACAGATACTATATATTAAGAAGTTACATTTGTCAGCAATAGACTTGCCGCGTTCTGTTAAAGTTAAATAGACAACTGGCAATAAGATGATTCTATTACTGTTGTCTAGCACTACATAAACAAGAAAATTTACATAAACCCAGACAGCAAAGCGGCTCCCTTGGCCATCAACTCCTATACTATATCATCTCAGCTGGTCATGAACTGTGTTGATGTACTGAGACTGGGTAGCAAAAACCAAGTTATTCTTAAATAAATGGGTACCAGGGTACTCAGGGAGAGAAGGTTATGAAATTGCCGACTTCCTGGCACGTGCAGGGGCAAAGGACACACAGTATGGACCTGAATTGTTTTGTGGAATTTCTAAAAGCCTAACTAGAAGGATTCTAATAGACAGGTGCAATATGGAATCAGTACAACACTGACACAACTCGTCAGTACCGCACCATAAAGGGACACATGCAAACACTTTCGAATGAACTTAACTCACTCAGTCGAACAAATCTTCGTAGCATCACCAGATTTCTTTTTGGACACTGCAAATTGAACAGTCATATGTTTAATGTAAAACTATGCTCCACAATGGAAGACGAAACAGCACTACACACACATTTTATGTGAATGTGGACCTCTCATGCGGAAAAGATATACTACAACATGTATTGAGACCAGCTGAGGTACAAACAATCACTGCAAAACGCCTGCTGAAATTCCTAAAAGGAGTAGGTAACTGCAGTGAAATTTAACAAAGAAAAAAAGGGAGATCACAATAAGCCTATTTTGGCCGCAGTAATACTGCAGGTTTATACCTTTGCGTGAAGATGAGTGTGCATGTAGCGTTTTATCCCTTTTGATTCAAGTCCAACGCTATAACAATTCCTATGTCAACGGGGTAAAATATTTTTTCACTTCTCCAGCACGAAAAGGTGCGTAAAAACTCGCAGCAAAATAGATTTTTGCTGTGAGCATGAGTAAATGTGATTCAAATTTCGAACACCACCTTTTAATTACTCGGAGCTGAAAAAATAAACTAGGCGATGGTTCGTTCAGAAACTCATTTTGGTCTAGCAATTTTAGTTTATAAATAAATTGTACTATTTTTTAATTTTTTTTATTCTTCACGGCTTGGTTTACAGCCCCCGAGAACCGTTCCCGGCCCCAGGGTACCCAGTGGAAGACAAAGTCTTCCTCATTTAGCCAATTAATAGTACAAATTGCCTTTTTAAGGACGTAATATTTAAAATAAACTAGTAAACATTTGTATCGCTTATTTAAAAATATAATTTCTGGTTTTCATGAAAAGTGCAGTATCCGAACGCAACATCTAAATAAAAAATAAACTTATAAAATGAAATTCCGGGATTCTAATTTTTTCAGAATTTGGTATTTTGAACTATTTTTGTGGTAGGTATTGTATTGACTCGCTACGTTCGTAATTCAATTCTAGACTACTTCGCTAGTTCGTGATTTAAAGTCAGCACTCGCAAGAAAAAATAACTTTGCTCACTTGTTGAACAAATAACTAATATTTATCATTGGCATAGTAGAACTAGGTTTGAGTTTTCATCATTATTTTCCTCAACTTACTACATAACTTTCGAGATTGTTTCTAAATAAATAAATTGCATGTTAAAAGTAAAATAAATCATCGTCATTTGATATGCTAGTTACATATTTCTACATAGTATAAAATTAAGTGCCGGCGCTCATCTGTCTCATCTGTCTGTATGATTGGTTTTCATTCTTCTAAGAACTAAGATCTGATCATTAACAATAGACATTAGCAAAATTTAGTCGAAGAGAAAAGTTTTCCATATGATAATGAACGGTCAGTAAGGAGAACTCTGAAACTGGAGATAAAGAAATAATATGTTCTATGGAACCATGCCGTCGACTTTAAAAATAAGGATAACGTAGATTAAAAAAAAATCTTATATGAATTATTAATAATATGAAAATTATGTCTGAACACCACTGTATCCGTTAGAGATATTAGAAAACCTTGTAGCAATGAATCGTAGAGAATTCAATGATTTACAAAACAGTCTGCAATTGGATTTGATAATGGTAGAACTAGAATTTACCCAGGTGAAATAATGCTCTATATGCTCTGATCTGAGGGTCTGAAACGGCTGAATGAATTTTGATGAAATTTTCATGAATCATTGTGGTGAAAAGCGATATCAATTTTTCTAGTCCTAAGTATAAATTCGAAAAAGTCTTTGTTTGTTTGTTCTTCTACGGATCTAGGTGGTATTTGCACAGAGTTAAATGGAGGAATGTGACAGAAGCTAGGAAATCCTTTTTTAAACATTTCCGAAAATATAGTTTTCAATAAAGAAAATATCAAACTGTAAGTTACACGGCTGGACGGATCTGGTACAAAACTGACATTGGTACGTATTATGCTGAATTAATAAAATTGTAACAGGAAATGCGCTTATCCAATTTGATTCAGTCGTGTATGTATAGCTAGTAGTAAAAATTAACAATAAAGTGTAAAGTATTACCAAGAAAATAACTTATGCATACGGTGATGCCCTAGTTTGAAACGCATATTTTAAAATATAATAACAGTCGATTGTCTCAAGCGTGTGAAATATATAACGCAAATATATTAAAAGAACAACTTTTATACTTTTTTTAGTTTTATGTGTGAATACTAATGGTTTATCAATTGTATTACTTTTATGTCTGTTTTAAAGATAGTTGTGAAGTAATTATGATTATGAACTAGATTTTATTACAGGAAAATGTTTCTTTCTATGTGTAAAACCCTAGTTACGAAATACTTAATATTGTTCAGGACTTCGTCCGCGTGAAATAAAAAGCATATCATTTACAATTTCCGAAATGCTTGTCGGTTTCTTTATCGTCTGATTTCTTCAATAAATGCGCCTAGCGAAATTACACTACTTTGGTACTATAAGCAAGTAGTGTTATCGCAGTTCGCTGCGTCGTCGGTGTGCTAGAAGCGTAAAACGATTGTCATTCGCAAAAGAAAACCACTGTTTTACAGAAAATTATATATACAGTTTTAATGAGTGGATCACAAGTTGTATGTGGTGTAAATTTTAATGAAATTACAAAATTGAATTGATGAATCTGAAACTACGATCGGTACAGAGATTTGTTCTCTGAAATTGTATGGCATTTAATGTATCAATTGTGTTCGATGTATTTATTTTACGTATTTAATATGAATAGGTTATTTTAAATTTTACGCATTATAAATTTTTAGAGGTTTTTTTACACGCTTTATATTAGGGTTTGTAATTTGGTATGTAAAATGGTCGAATTTAACCAACTTCTGATTGTCGTATTGATGTGGCACTATGTAAATGTATGTAACTCGGATGACAATAGAATAATTTGGTACCATCGGTCTGATCTGAGGATGGAGCCAGGATGTGGATCTCTGTAATGAAATGACGTAACCTCATCGACTTTTGGCTCGTTTGATTTGTCTTCACAAGTACTTTGGTCCTAGATGATGCCCAGGGTCCTGATGATGGAGCCGGAAAGTGGCCTCAGGAACCCTGTCGAGTGCATGAGTTAAAAAACCAAAGCGTGTTTTCTGTTTTTTTATAAACTATTTTATAATACCTTCAACAGGGATTTACGGCCGGGAACCTGCAGCGTATCAGCCCCAGGGTTCCCGGGAGAAGATTATCTAACGGTGGCAAAATACAGTCTATTTTAATTTGATTATATTTCCATTTTATTGTCACATTACTATTTTCTAGAAACATAATTCAATATTTGTATTTGTCGCTGTATTTTAACTAACAATTTGCGGGATCTATACTGGAAAATTACAACCACAAATGGTAGATTATTCTAGAAGCAAGGGTACGAAAATTATACACGCACACGTAACAGTATCAAATGTTAGTTCACAGTTATAGCATATAAATGATAGCGCATTAATATTTCATGCGTTATTCATTCATTATCAAATACCTACTCATAAATACAATGTCACAATTATAAATATTATTTCTATAGGAATAAGGAAAATATGTCATGATATTAGAAATTAGTGGAGGTTGTACTTATAAAACTTTGCTCACAAATACATATTTTATTCATTAACTTATTACAGCTTACATAAGTATAATATAAGTACTTCTAATAACTCAACTAGGAAAAGTTGGAAACTATAGGCAATCATTATTTTATATTTGAAATGGATTGATAAGATTGGTTTAACTAAACTTGGACCTATCATGTTTACGAGTTTAGCATGAACAGTTTTAGTGAATAAAATCGAGGAAAGTTAGCGTTTTCATGGCGTATGATGTCTAATTCGTAAGACATATAAGAAAATAATGTAGGAAAGGAATATGTGGAAAAAAATGATCTACAGTACAAATACTTATACAAATAGTTTAAGGGTCTTTATTTACAAGGGAAAAAACAGTGGGTATTAAAATTTTATAAACCTGTAGCCCCGGGTCGCTAGGAATATTTAATTTAGACTAAATTTTAAAAGTAGGTAATGTTCAAACAAACTTCATATTTCACAGTGCTAATATCATTTTGAACAGCAACTCTTTAACAAACGTTTCAAAAACTTTTGAAAAACTGAATTGTAAATATCAAACAGCCAAAGCTCATGTTTCGTGTTGTGATGGTATGTGTCGATGTTTGTCCCCGCACCCTTCTCTGCGTGGTTAATTGCCAAAACAATTAAACCATTTATCAACAATACGAATTTTAAGTGTCCGATTTCAGTGATGTCCCTGCCACTCCCAGCCGCCCTTAATTATTTTAATTAATTTCCATATGTATGCTCTTATGCCGAATCATTTATAAATTCAAATAACAAAAACATATTTGGAAAGTGATTACAAATATGTTTCTAACAACTAAATGTGTTCGTATCCTATCCTGAGTCTAGGATTTAATTACAATCGCACATTATTTTATGAGAACCTTAATTTTATATTCGATTTATACAAAATTGTGGTACTAAATAACAAGTATCTCTACCTACTAATAAACATCATACAAAGTTATAGGTGCAATAGTGTGCCCTATAAGTATAATTCATATTATAGAGGGAGTCAAAACATCGTATATCTTTGTACAGTGTTTAGAAAGGGGGTTATTATATTGTATAACGTATTGGAGGGATTCAAAACACGGTATTCAAAAATATATTTATTTAAATACTGTCCCAAGTAACAGTTTCTGAAAACAAGGAAAGTTTTCACTTCATACAACTTGGTGAATCCGAGCTTTATACATCTGTAAAATTGTTTTTCAATCGAAGAGAGGAAAAAGTTAAAGATTGTTTCGTATTCGAGTATAAGATGCGCTTGAAACTAATATAAATAAACAGTCTGCAGCTCCGCTATGCAACATATTGAAAATAGTTTCTCCCTGAACTCAAACTTTTAACAATATAATTAAATTCTTTCAAGGAAGAATGTAGCTACTTTCAACATTTTTAGGGTTCCGAACATCTCTGATGGAAAAAATGGAAACCTGTCACAGCTTATTTTTTCGGAATCTACTGCACGAAAAATATTAAAACTTACATAACTATAAACAAACTTATAGAGTTTCATGACGTAATAGCGTAAATAATTGATTTTCGATTTTTAGGGTTAATTTTGGGGGGAAAATTAAAATTAAAATTGTTTTCAAGTGCATCATGTAACATATCAAATGAAAAGGCTCGTTATTAGGAATGCAAAAATATATATACTTTATAATTTTAAAATGCATAGTTTAAATTATATGAAAGAAAATATAGGAAAATTGTCTGTTCCCCCCGAAACTCCGAAACTACTGAGTCTAAAAATATGAAAAAAATGGGGAATGTATAAATGTATATGTATAATAGTATACAGGAAAATGTAAACGAAATCGCCGTCTTAGTTCTGACCGAAAAAATGGTACGGAACCCTCAGCGCTCGAGTCTTACTCGCAACTTGGCCAATTTTATTTAATAACTAGCGACTCGCCCCGGCTCCGCACGGGTACAATGCTGATACTAAATACCGGTACCGCCGCAACCGCTATGTCCATGCTAAATCTTCGAAAATATTTATTTAAATGACATGCTATAAAGGGCCATATTGATCTATATTAAATGCACAATGTAGTTATTTAAATTAATTGGATAAGGATTAATGCTGTATTGCTTAAAATCGCTTCGTAAATAAGCTATTATTTCTCGTAAAAAGTAATGGATTATAAATGATTATTGTGGGGCTAAGAGACAGACATATACCATTGCGGATTTTTTGTAGACCTTTTTAAGGTGTACAATACTGTAGTACATTATTTTGATCTATCTAGTAGGGTTCAGCCAGCGTTTGCAATGTAAGCGCAAAAAATGTGTTTATTTACGACATCACATTAGAAACCTCTAAAATTATCAGTGTTTCTCTACTATATTATGCATGTTATATACATATAAACCTTCCTCTTGAATCACTCTATCTATTAAAAAATAATTTGCGTTAAAATCAAAATCCGTTGCGTAGTTTTAAAGATCTAAGCATACATAGGGACAGACAGACGGAAAGCGACTCTGTTTTATACTATGTAGTGAAGATCGTTTTAATATTTACTGCAACCTAATTATCTCTTATATCTTTCTAGTTACGGATATTTGGATATTGGACAAAATGTACATTATTATTCTGTATTAATAATTTTAGTGTTCACTAAAGCTTTCAATGTGAGTTATTATAAAATCTTATTTTATGCTCTACATTGTTTATAGTGTAATTGATGTGAACAAATCCTTAATTAAATATGCAGTAGACAAAATGGTTTCATAAATGGGCTGTGTTGAATTCAATATTAATAAAAAATTAAATAAAATCTGGTGCAAATACTGAAATGTTTAATAAATATTAAACTATTCGACATACTTTTAGATTTATGTACATACATCTGAACGAAACCGTTAGATGTAATAAATAAAATTTAAAAGTGTGTCACAGGTATTTATGAATTATTCATAAATAAAGATAAATTTCGCAAAAAGTCGATTTACGATTCTAAATAAACCGTAAAAATATACTGTACGGCTTCGCTCATCACCTGTGAAATCTACTTACTGCGGTAAAAAACGTTGACAACCGAAGCAAAGTCATATATAAAAAAGGTGACCGTCACGGGACGCCCGCAGATGTAAGACATCGAAACTGTTGCGCCACCCTCACAAGAGGAGAGTGGCGGGGTATTAGGGGGCATGACGCTGTTTTCCGTCATGACATACAATTCGGTCTCCGTTAAACTTATTTAAAGCCTTTTTATTTTGGAATCTATTGTTTCGAGATCACAAGGAATTACGAAATATTTTAAATTAAAATCTGAAAATTCCTAAACAAGTGATAACACAGAAATGAAAGAAAAGTATCTCAAAGGGTGCAATAATTAAAAAGAAAGGGAATGTAAAAAGTTTGTAACAGTTTGTTGACACATCTTTCTAAAGGATTAAAGGAATATTTTGTGTACTGAGAGAGTAGGTAGGTAATAATTGTTTTGTTTAAACAGCAGAAGGAAGTAAGAAAATTTAATATTCTTACATTTCTCATAAAATTATGTTTAAAGTAAAGCAAAGTAAAATTCACAAAAGTGAATGAGAGCTATTACGAGAGACAAACAGCTGGACGCTTTACATTGAAATCAGAAGTTCGTATTAGGTGCGGATAAATGTTTTCGACTTGAAAAGAAACGGTAGCCGCAAAGTTTACCATTTAATTTGGCATCGCGCGGATCCTTTATTGGTGGGAAATATATGTAATAGGTAAGCTTCCTATATCTCCAAGCTCTGAAACAGCACAGAAATTGAAGTTATAGAGTTCGAAAACAGTTGCAATCTTATTAATTTAGATCTATCTGAAAAAAATATGGATTTTGTCGCGTTTAACTTTCTGGATTATTAAATAATTTATTCATACAAAAACTAAAGATGTAACTATTATATCTATATCATCAACCCTTTTATCCCAAGATGGGAAGGCAGATACAATCGAATGCCATAAGGCTTTGAGCTAAGTAGTAGGTTTCTTTGTAACTATAATTTGCAGATATCTTAAAAAAATGTTAGTATAGTCCCATCAAAAACATAAAACGATGTAAAATATGTTACCATGTTCCTAAAATGTTGACCGTAAAAAGTGGTGAGATCCAAATAATAGGCCACCAACTCCACCAAGTACTGCAAACTTTGCTAAAGACAAACCAAAGGGATAAGAAGCGTGCTGGTAAATAGGTAGGGATGCTAATTATTAAATTTACAACATGGTGAAGTTCATTAAAAATCGGTTTTAATTTCCAATACAATGATAATTCATTGTCCCTTCCGAATGGATGGGTGCTTAATGTTGTATAGGTTTCATCATTTGTAAACGAGTGTTGGGGGAAATATAGAACTGGTATAGAGAATACATTTTCATTACTAATGAATGATTTTCAATAGTATTCATTTAAATTGCGTTAGTGCATGTGTTATTGTGCAAGTTACATGTAGGTAATAATGTATTCCAAAATAAATAATCGCAAATTTTTTTGTTCCGTGAATTGAACCTAAACATAAGCTTTGTATTAGGAAATAATTACAATCTCTCTATGACTTTTTTTTTTATAAATTTTGGTCAACGTTTTATTTGGTTTGAGGCTTTGAGAAAATCTTCTTCATAAATATCGGCAAATAGAACAAAAATAAAAAGTCAATTGTAGCATTGTTTTGAAAACAATCACGCACCGATATTACTACATACTACACATCGAGTAATGTTTTTCGAAACCCATACATTCCCATTAGGTACTCAAAGTTACTTGAACGAAAATTTACTATCCGTTTCCAATCCGTTCAAACCTAAGTCGACACAGAAAACTAAGGAAAATTTTAGGGCACGTAAAGCTAGCATACGCACTTCTTCTGATAATAAATATTAGTATCTATTTAAGAAGTGCCAGTTCTAATCAAATTAAGTGAAGCGATAGACTTACCATTGTCTATTAATATGGACATTCCTAAGCAAAAGCAACTCAGCTAGATGGGGTGTTGCCTAGTCTAGATATATTTCTATACAATTTATTCAACACCGAGGCGGGTATATCGAACCAAATAAAATTAATGTTTTTGTTAGAACTTGTCTATCTAAACATTTTTAACATATTTTTTGCTTTTTTAGAATTTTATTAGAGTTGGAAAGAATGTTTTCAGTTTTACTATACGTTATATGAAAATTTCATTTTCATCGAAAAGGAAAAGATAGCAGAATGTAAGCATGATTTCAGTGTTTTGAAATGGCTTTGCTAAAAATGTGCTTACAGTCATTTGTTAATGAAATTTTATTTAGTACCCCGTCAAGTCGAGCTGACAGTGACAACATATTCTGTGAATGAAACTTCTTTCAACTTTTTACGGGCTAATAGTAGTGAGGCATGGCCTAATATTTACATTCATGATTTTGATGGGTAATTTAGGACTTTGCAAAAATAATAATAATAATTAATTATTGATATCCAACTTGAATATTGGAAACGTCTCAAAATATATTTTAGTACTGGCACTTAACAACATGGGCAATAAAACGAAATCTATTCGGGTCGGTTGTTGTGAAAATGTTTGGTATAAATGAAATAACAACAGTTCTCGCCGTTGATTGCTGCTATAATTCACATGGAAAAGCTGCTGTCATTGTACGAGAGTCGAGACTTATGTCGATATGAATTCGACAACACTATTTTGTGAACTAGCCCTTATTGATCCAACTATGAATATATTGTTGCGTAGGTAATGTTAGAAAAAAAACAATTTTACCACCCCTCACTTTATTTTTATAAATAGATATTTCAACGAATTTATTATACAGGTAGGTCAAAAACAGAAACTGTGAAATTAAAGTTTCAAGAGAATATTAAAAATTTTATAACATAAACTAAAACAATACTCAATCATCTTAAGTTAAAATAAATAATTTGATAATTAAAAACCCCCGACTTAATATATGAACATTCAAAAAGCATCAAATAATTTATATTCACTGGCTCGAAAATCAATCATAAGCAATCATAAGTGCATCGAGGGCTGCTGATATGAACATTGAACACATCATACAGTGAACTATCAATCTATCGTACATATTTAAATTGTACATTGTACAGCCACTGTGAAGGGAGCATTATCCACCTTAGGGAGTTACTTTTACGTAAACAGCCTACTTTAAATACTCACGTTAAATAAAGAACAGAGCCTGGTACTGTAAAATATCTGTACTTATAATATTATGATACTTTTCAAAATATATGCTGTCAGGAGTTCAGTAATCGCCGACATTTTAGAAAATGGGGTATCACTTTGGTTTTTTATAATTATGTAAGTATAATGTACAATACTAACTACCACTTAACTAAAATGTACAATAATAAATAATATATTTAGAAACTATATATTATTATATCAATAATAAAAGAATACCTCTTCAAGAACCCCTCCCTGTGGCATGGTTCCCAAAATGGCTGCGTATTCTAGAAAAAAAAGTTGTAAGTAGGTATATGTAATAATGCCGAAAAATTAAAATTTCTTCTAGAAATGTGGCAGAATACATAGGTCGATATTGCTCAAATAAAAGCTTTGGACTAAAATATAGTTAAATTATTATTATATTAATAATTTTACATAGAACTTCTTTCTATAGAAAATAATAATCTTCAATTTGATAATAATGTTCATTACACTAAAGTCGATAGTTTTCGAAAATAATTTAAAAATCTTGGGGTATAGGTATTGTCTAAGATGGCGGCGATTCCTCAAGTCCTGAGAGATTATATTTTGGAAAGTGAAAGAAGGACATTAAATCGATATTTTCTATCCTTTAGATTCTGACCTTAAACCTTAGCAACCGAAAGAAACAAAATTCAGAATACTTTAACCAAGATTAATTAAGAAATAACATTCACACTTAAAAGTAGCATATTTATCCAAGTTTGTAATTATGATAGTGGGAAATACAAATCGCATACCAAGTGTTATGATTTAAAAATAGTTGTTAACATTGACATCACAATGTCGCCACTACATTTCCGCGCTATTCCAATATTGACTCTCGATCAACACGTTGCTTAATTGGAGGTACGCACGAAAAATGTTCTCTCGAATTGCAATCATTACACGCAGTGAAAAGGCAGTCGTGTGAAAATGGATTCAATAGCTTTTCACTATAGATCACAAATTAGTTTGTTTCGGCAGAAATTAAATTGTATGAACAATTTCATCGGGAGTGATGTATTAATACTTTTATTGGTTTACAAATTAAAGATAACTCTGCTCGCTTCGCTACGGGGGCGCAGTTCGCGTGAAAATTGTTTTGCTTGTTCTCGCAAATTGTGTCGCGTTTTAAACGATTTCGCCAATGGATGGTACGGTGGAGTTTTTATTAATAATTGATCAATATCAATTTTACATACATATGTTGTTTTATTCAGAACTCGTTTGTGACCATTGTGACGATACTTTATGTAGGTACTATATGGTGGCTGATTTGTTATTTTTGTAAATCGATGAATAATAAAAACTACAACGCTTATTTTCGATCCAGTCAAATAAAGCCAGAGATAAATCAATTATTGCAACCCTTGTTGTAATAATATTTTCAAATAATATTTTAAAAAGAATACGACTGAAAACTGTACTGTATTGAATAGTGCCATATATGTATGGTTCTAAAGTTCGTATATACTCTATTTACTATTGAATATTGATTGTCTTACAAATTTATAATAAACTGAAGGTTAGATATCTTATTTCTTATGATTTGTAACCAGTTGCAAAGACGATGTTTTTCTGCTGTCTTGCAACTAATTTTCACGTACGAGATCTTCCTAGTTAGTAAGATAGTTTTCTATAACCTTAACAGATACGTTAAAGTTTATAAAGGTTCTATTGGAATGCAAGTCTTCACCATGGCAGTTCTATTGAGGTATTTGAAGATTGAATAGCTTTTAGCACGGGATGTCGGAATACGTTCATAACTTTGTTTATAAAAAATAAACTGCCGAGTTGCGAGTACGTATTGCTCGCTGTGAGGGTTCCGTTCCATCGATTCGAGGTCATAAATATGATGTACATACTTTTTTTTATTCTCCAGTGCTATATGCATTGAGAGCGAATCCATAAAACATGTAAGTATTTTCATAATTTGATTACACAAGACTTACTGTAATTTAGTTTTAGAATCGATAAAATTATGACAAAGATATGAGCCTGTGAAAGTATGTAGGTACTGCATATTGGTGGTATGGTACAAGTTGGTAGGTGAATTTATTCTAGATTTATTAGCACGTTGTTCAAAAATTAGAGGGAAGTTGTACCTCGATAAATATTCACATACATTAAAAAAATATTCCTATAGCATTATCAAAAAAAAATGTTTTCCTTAGTTTTTTCTTTGAAATATTAAAATGTTTGACCTTTAAAATTTTATTTTCACAATTTGACATTAAAATTCTAGGCAATTCTGTAAATTATCATAAGCATCGACTAAAAGACCGCAGAGATAAAAGCATGTGACATACGGACGGTCATGACGAACTTATAAAGGCTCCGTTTTTGCGATTTGGCTACGGATACCTAAAAATTAATAAATAGAAAAAATGATTTCCTGTGTGAAAATATTCTACAAGTACCTAGTTAGACTATAAAGTACAAACTACTAAGTAGTTAAATATATATGGTTATTAGTGTACCTACTAATGCTTCAATCGATGGTTCAATTACGAAACTTTCAAACAAACTACCCGACGACACAGTAGAGGTCGTCCAATGAATAACTTACGACTGTTTTCAAAGTGTTAAACTTTAACGACATTCAGTTAACAACTTAATCTATGGCTTACGTTTTCTTTTCCATATACAACATCATGTTATTTGAAGTGAAATATAAATTGTATGTTATGGAAATATCAGTGATTATTACACTTTGTGGCAACCGTATTTATTTTTTACTAGTTAGGGTTCCGAAACTGGTGGAAAACGTAAATATCTCATATTTTTAGAAGAAGTGTGGACGCCGCCTTTACATGCCTTCCGTAGTACGAGGAGTCGAATAATGCACATATTCTTAAAGACCGATTCGTAAAGGCGTTTTTGCCACGAGTTGGAATTTATGACAGTGAAAGAAAATAAACACAATAATATTTGTATATAGTTTATAACGTATAATCACTAAAAATAATGTTTATTTATTTGTTTAATAAATATCTCTTTTTAATATCTAAATGATACTTCCGGTCACGTGACCACAAACGGTAGGTAAGTGACGTCATTTCTATGTAAATATCAAATAAATAACGACAGACTAGTAAGTATATTATAATAACTGTCTGTCAATCAGTCACTGACTAAGTTGTTTCTTGTTATTTTATCTAATCTGTGACCATAATTTTGTTCGTTACATTTTCATTCGACACCATCGCGCACAGAACGTTTTCACGGGAATTTAAAAAAAAATTAAAACATGTCATTTAATGAAAATACAAATATAAAGTGTTGTCTAATTATTTTATTAGATAGATATTTAATTTATATTATATTTAATTTCAGCTATTTTATTAGTAGTAGTATTTTCAATTTTAATTAGCGAAATGCTCCGACTTCGAACAGTATAAATACAATATCTAATCTAAACATTTTTTTATATTCGAAACCCTTAAAACACTGATAAAATACATAGTTTCATTAAAATTCATTCTCTGAACAAACATCAGACAGACAGACAAAAAACCTAAAAAAAATAGTCTTGTCTGTTCCACTTTAATATTGATATTAATTTTAAAATAACACTTCAATATATTTTAAGAAAAAGTTAAAATTTGTATCTATATCGTTCAAATATGAACTCAGTTTTATTTGAAACAAATAATACATTACTTAACCGCCCTTATACCACTCTAATATTGATTCTTTTGTTACTTCTAAGATTTCTTCCCCAGGCACCCGAGTGTGACCCGAGTATTCGTAAATAAAATATGTTTTACCTGCATTCGGAGCTGTTAAAAAATTAACCGATTCCCAAAAGGATAGACGAGGAAGTGGTTTACTTCATATATTATAAAGAAAATTCTGCTCTCAATACGTGAATTTAGTTTAAGCAAAGTTCAGAGGGTTGTTAGTTATGTAATATTTAGTCCATCATATTTCTTTATTTCCCTATGTAATTATGTAACGAAACCCTTTTATAATACCTTTAAATTTTATTATAAGTAGATAGACAAAAAATATTTCAAAAATACACCTGTCAATTTTGTTACTGCAAGCTCAAAACCTGCCAATTTAATGTACACCAAAATTTCATTAGCATTTAGAATGAAATATTGTGGTATGGTGATAAATATACCTGAGTTTTGACCCTCTTCAAATATGCGAAAAATCATTTTCCCCGGTTTCAAACGTATCAACTCTCGATCAGCAGGAGCGCACATGATGACGTACTTTCCGCGAACATGACGCATTTTTGCAAGGGCGATTTTGGCAGATAACTGTACCTCGGGGTTCTCTACAGGAAGACAAACCGTTTGAGCTCGGTTTCACTCAGCAAGCTTGTTTTTTTTTTATTTATTTTTTTTTATACTGACAGTCACTGCAGAAAATATTTTTCCTACAACCGAGAGGTCCCCACAAATGCTGCTTACTAATTTTCTGTCAGCTGGTAGGCGAGTATTTTTTCTTTTCTTCTAAAGCGCCTTAGCGGAGTACCGACAAGCGCTGGACCCCTACTCGACTACGAGAATTTGTGAAGGGCGGCTCAGACTACACGAAAAAGAGGTTTTCTGCCGGCAAGTGCTTACGATCATTTCTGTCGCCATCTCTCTACCTTTAGGTATTAGGTATATCCTTATAATTTCCTTCGACTAATCGCCTTGGAAGATTGACTTCCGCTGCCCTGTATTCTGAGGCCGGTATAACATGGTTCCGGGAGCCGTAAGACAACCATGTGAAGTTATAAAAAAACTGTTAAAATTTGAACTTAAGTAACAGTATTTATCGACTCCCACATAAACTAAACAGTCATAGAAATCTATTAGCTACACCAATATTTATTTGTGGTCAGAAACGAAGTTGGACAATTTTTATTGGAATACCGTTGGTTTTTAGCACGAGAATATATCACATCAGCTACCTTAATGGAAGCCAAGCATACTAGTGAGGACGTAAACATTGCGACTTTCAAATAAATACAAAAGGTAAAAGACATCAGATGGATTTTTTTAAATCCGGGCCGAGATTGTCCGTACTGTGTAATCCGACTAGTGCTTCTTCTCTTCGTTTTTGATTTGTAGCTTTAACGAAATTTTGACTGCGGACATGCTATTGCATTTTAATATTTCATTCACTGTGTTTATCAAAGGTTTAAATACTTTCAAAATATCTTCGTATGATTAATTCTATAAATAGATATTAGTCGTATTGTCATTTACATACATACTACTACAAACTAAAAATGGCAATATGAAAGCAATATTACAAAAGCCATAAAACATTCGGTGGCAGCCATGCCAGAGGGGACCCAATGATGACTGTCAACTGAAAAAGCAATATGGTCCACGGAGAAAACTTTGTAAAATTGAGAAAGTCTTTTAGAATTATAACGTGTGAGATATTAAAAAGCAGTAGGTACCTACCCTACCCTAACCGAAAAAATATATTTGCATTTTTTATATATCATAGCGCCAAATGACTTTATTCCTATATAAATTATTGGAGCCATTCACTATTTATTCATGAATGCCAGACTAAACAACAGCGTTTTAATGTACATTAATGCTATTTATGAAAACGTCAGTTGCAAAAATCATTGTGAATAAATAGTGAATAGAGGTAAATTAAGATAGACGCAAAATTTAGTGGATTACATTAAATAGTTGTCAGTACAACAATTTGTGATTCAAATGAATATTATTCATACGAACAGAATCTGTTGTTTTTGATCTACAATAACTTTCGTATATATATTATAGATAAATAGATTTTAATATTTTTAAATTTCATATGTAATATCCTAGTTCCTGGCATAGTCAATTTGTATAAGTTGAACAAATCGGGAAAAATCGACGTTTAACTATTTTGACGTCTCTAGACAACTTCAGACCGATTGTATAAAAAAATTACTAAATTACTATCAATTATTCGCCTCTCGTAAGCGGCATAGAAAAGTACCAAGACCAATTAAAAAAGGTGGCGTAGATACGAGGCGAGGAATTAAAAGCTGAAATTCGTTACTGACGATTTTTGTATCGAAATTGAAAGTTGCTTGTTATCTCCTATTGCCTGTGATTCCAATTTCAAAAGCGTATCCGGTACCTTGATTGCTTCTGTGAATCTACCAGAATTATCTCCAATAGGTGAGATGACATAAAGGATTGATAGCCGTTGTGACAATTCCTGTCGCTTTAAGCTACGCTGGCGATTTTTTTCGTCTTTTAGTGAAGTTGAAACTACACTGACTTCACATTTACTACGCTAGTAGTGTAAAAGTTCTCAGCTGTACATTGTATTTGTAGGATATACTAGCGACCCGCATATTCCATGAGAGCTACTGGCAATAAACTTTCTCCCGACTAAGTAGTTCTATTTTAACTAATACCGTTATTGAAGCTTTAGGTCCTCGAAAAATGCAGGCTATAAAAATAAAAAGCATCCTAATCTGTTTAGTGGTTCTGAGATTACAGCAAGTATAAAAACAAACGTGCGCCGAGGACTACCTTTTATGCTATAAAAAATATGTTTTTACCTTTATAAGAATTTATTTTGCAACTTATTACGTCTTCTAAGGACTCTGTGATTGCAATTCATGTTTCAGCAATATAAGTAAAATTACGGTTCAATATGGAAAGCGAACAAGAAAGTTCAGCCAAGATCCTGGTTAATGTCACTGTAGGTAATAATAAACTTTATTTTAATAAAATATTGGACTCTACTTAGGAGAGTTTGCTCAGAAGGCGTTCAAGTTACACAAAACTATTGCATATTTTAGTGGTACGCGTCGTATGTAATCATTTATTCACATTCACATTTCCTTGCCGAGGCTCGCGATATTGACTATACATAATGCATATAAAACTTCATGCCTTCATATGAAACAACGGTATTCTTAACAACTGCCGAAAATGATGTCATTGACCCGACAATTTAATAATTTAATTGCTCATATCCTATTTAAAGTCATGCGTCGATAAAAGACATCGCGTTAAGTTAAGTTAAATAATACAATATAAACTTTATGTACATCGGGATAATGTCATTTTTCACATCTTAGACTGGAAACGAAAAAAAATTACCTCACGAGTTTGAAAATTATATATCTAGGGCTGTAATAGTTTGCCTGACGGGAGTCTATCGACATTATCTTAAGATAACGTTAGGCGCGCATCCCGTACATTTTGTATGAGGCAAGTGTGGCGTGTGCAAGAGAGAGACTCATGTGAGGGAGACGTCCTCTGGATCTACATTTAAAGCGCATTGTAAGCAAACGCATTATTAATGTATCAGTTTTAGTTGTCGGAGCAAGCGATGGCGCGCCCAAACTAGGGTTGCCAGATTTTTTGACACTAATGGATACTAAAATGTTGAAATATATATTTTATACAGCTGACAATTTATTAAGTAAGGTCTTGAGTTATGAGTTTAAGACAAAAATTCCAATTAATTATTGCAAGAGAATTATAAAAAATAAACCTAGATTAAATAGTTATTTAATTTTAATTAAAACATTTTAAATAAATAGGTCAATTATTAAATATGTCCCAGAAATAGTAGAAATTCTGGCAACCTTAGTCCGGACTCCAAGAGCCCGCCCAGTAAGTCATGTATCATGCATACACCATTCATATTTGATTCCTTTTAATTCCAGACGTCTTTCAAAAGTTTCTTAGGTACATAGGTAGATATATAACAGATTGGAAAACTACATGTTTTGAATTCAGACTATACTGAGACGAAAATAGTTAAAACCATTAGCTTCCAATATAACATTTAAACCTCTGAATCAATCTATCTCATTGAGCAAACAGTAACAAAGTCGGCTTAGTAGTTTTTTTAATATACACGGGCCAAATAAATACACTTATTATGCAATAAAGCATGAACTTTATAGATACTTCTTATGCTCTAAATAATTTAGTAGCATAGAATAAAAAATTAAGGCAGCGCGCGGTTGCGAACTTGACATTCACGTAAGTTCATTATTTTCATGTAGATATTTTGTTCTATGCTATCATAAAATTAAATAAAAGTAAGTAAACCTGCTCCGCGTGGAATTGTGGCAAGAATACTGGCTGCATTTGTTAGAATGACATTTAACTTGCCTTCCATTTGATGTAAAGTGGCTACAGGACCCCATGAATAGAGGTGTCAAACAAGAGTCCATAATAGTCATATGTAATCTCCACTATAATATACACAGCGGTAAGTTTTTTATTTTTTTATTCTATAATAAACTCTTGGATAAATATGAAAATTCGCGTTCAACTAGGCTTACCTATTCAATAATAAAGCCACCAGGTCTTAATAATTGGCAGAAAATATTTTTCTTACAACCGAGAAACCAAATGCTATTCACTCATTTTCTGCCAGCTCAGCGGCGTACCGAAAAGCGCTGGACCCCTACTCGTCTACAATAATTTGTAGAGGGGGGCTCAGACTACACGAAAAAGAGGTTTTCTGCCGACAAGTGCTTACAACTAATTTCTGTCTCCATCTCTCTCTACCTATTAATTATACTTTGATTCATCCTTAATAAAGTTTGTAGTGCTTACATGTTGGCTCATACATTTCTTTGAATTCTCCTCTTTTACAGTCAACATATTTTAAAACATCGGGTTAAGTTATATATTTAGATTTGTTATGACTAAAAGACCTGTGCGGATACTTCGCACCGTTAGTGGTATCAATATTGTTGTCAAAGTTCAACTTATCTCCAATAATGGCGTCTTTTACAAAATAAATTAATTAGTCTATATTTAAAAGAAACATTTAATTTTGATTTGTTTGTTTATTTTTCGTCATTAGAGGGAAAAATAATTTACAAAATGGCGTATTAAACATTAACTTTGATACAGTATTAAGGGAGATATTTGATAACGACAAAAAAATACCATTGAAAAATAATATAAGTACATTAATAGATAATATAAGTTATTAAATAAGCCAAAAGTTAAGCGCGACCAAGTCCAAAATATTTTCAGGTAAATTCAAAACAAATCTCTTTTCTTTTCTCTCAAATCTTCAAAAGCCATCTCACATTTACTTTGGTGTTTGTTTTTAGCAAAGTTTGCACTTTGCAGTGGTGGCCTTCCAGTTTATTTAGATCTCACCACTTTTTACGGTCAACATTTTAGGAATTCTTAGTAATATGTTTTAGATGTTTTTAATGGGATATGCTTTTTGATAAGACGTTTTCTAATAGACTAGTCAGCCGCTTCTATTGTTGTTAACCAAGTTTATAAAAATACCTTAATCGTCTACTCAACGATTATTGGTTATGTCTATATATTATACAACATTCCCTAAAGTTTTTAGGTCCTAGATCCACTGGAAGAGTTCCTATGATTTCGATGGTTTGCCCCCAACTCACACTACTCCCCCGGCCGGTCGCCGTACGGTCCACCGAAACCGACCACAGACTCGTTAAATTCTTATCGCGCGGTCCACTATCCGTTTTCAAATCTTTGTATTTGTGGTTGATTTCGATGACCGGAACGATCTGTCACACACACACACACACACACACACGCCTTTGTTTAATCGAAACTTGGGTGTCTGTATGGGTGAGTGAATTGCATGTGATCTAGATCGTATGATTTACATTGCTAATGTGTGGCCTGTCTTCAATCTCGATCATACGACGGCCGGACCGAAAATGTTCTATGAGATACCGGACCACTGCGTGGGCTACTTTACTAGTATTATAAACGCGAAAGTGTATTTATTTGTCCTACTTTCACGTCAGACCATAGTAACGGATGGATGTGATTTTTTTGTACAGCAATAGTTTGAGGGCCGATGAGTGACATATGTTAATTTTTATCCCATAAATACTTCGTGATATATTCTTACGTGACATTTAAAAAAAACTACGGACGAAACCGGAACGGTAAGCTAGTATAAACATAGATGAAAGCTAATAACAGTAAATTAAACTGAAAACATCAGAAAATAGCACAGTGTTGCTTAAAAAAGCCATGGAAAAAAATCATTTAGAGACAACACGACTCACTGCAAAGCTACCTCACAAAGCATCGCACTCCACAATTTTCTCACTACCACCGCGAGCGCGAACTACGCGCCCCGAGTGCAATTGAAATGACTAGTCCCGAACCTACGTACATAAGTTATTAAAAAAAGTGCACCTCCACTGTAGGTTTTAATAAAAATAGGCGTCACACGCTACCCTTTGTGGAAAGATCAGAGAATTGCACTCGTGCACCCACATTGTGAATAATAACATGGGCATGTAAGACACTGCAACAATGATAGTTTGTAGTTGCGTACGTATAACTCTCGCTAAATAACTTGAGCTCTTTGACATTCGGCGTCATGTACAAAATTTGAAATAAGACGGTTTTTGGTAGGTTCTGCTCACCGTACGTCTGAAGTTTTAGGCTCTACCTATGTAGCGAGAGTTGTACAGGTTTTAAAACAAATTAATACATTCTAAAAGTTGTTTTATCTGTGATTTCAATGAGTGTTGAGGTTGTAAATACTGATGATATACCTAATTTTAAGGTAGGTAAGAATATAATAGACTTTTATTATTCTAATAAGTATTAAAAAAGATAGGAACAACTAATATCCAATAGGTATATTAATATGCTAATAGAGATTATTATATAAAATCAACTCTCAAAATGAAAAAATATTTGTCTCAATCCATTATGTTAAGAGTTGTTTGCTCTATTCTGTACGTTAAGCCAATAAGGGACGGAAAGCTTAATCACGTGCTCGAGCAAGCGATGTAAATGTTTGTTCACCGTGTCACACAATTTGCACAATTTTTTCGCTAGACACAATCTTAACACGAATTATTTACTAGAAAAGAAAGAAATTTAAATGTGTGATAATGAAGGAGAACTTATGTCTTCCCTGTAAGGTTTCAAGTTGTATGCAAAACGTTTCCACACATCATTTAAAATATTAATGAGTGCATCCGTAATAGGCGAACATACTCGTATGTATGAAATTCAAATTTGTAGCGGGTCGGGAGCGAGATCCTGTACATATTTTAGTAGGCAGCCGTGTGTGAATATGAATCTTTTGTTAGCGTTTAGATTGTCAGCTCGGACAGTGACTACAAGTTATAATAAATAATGAAGGCGTAACACAAATTTTCGTTTTCTCAATCCGAACAGGAAGATAATAACTCAATAAATATAATTATGGTAGAATCCGAATGTCTGAACGTTATTCAATATAATTCGTAACAAACAGAAATAACGGGAAGCCCGTCCGGCGTAGGTGGGCAATGAATAATTCCCTAACTGCGAGCACCCGCCCGATCCCCCCTCAGAGCAAGGGCACAGCAGAAAAAGGTACAAAACTCACCAGAGTTTTATAGTCAGGGAAATATAGGAGGTAGCAGAAATCTATATGTATGTATTGAACAAATGGAAATAGTAGAAGAAATATGTCAGTTCTCGCTCGCGTGAATAAGTGAAAGGATTTCATATAGCAAAAAAAATGTGACAAACAAAATAAAAGGTTAAACTGACCGCTCGAAGTGTAAGTCGATAAAGTGTTGGCTTCGAATTTTGACGTCCAGTGACTATGGGAACGAATCAATGTCGGCACCGATTACTGTAGCGAAATACAACTGCGCGCGTACGTTGTCGGCTGTCTCCTGCAATGCCAACCCATTTTTTAGATGCCAGTTAATACTTAGAGCAGAGCGGCGCAAGTGTGAAATGGTGTAATGGAAAAGAGGTTTTCTTTGTGCAGAGAATTATATACCCGAGAGTCGATAAATACAAAACACTGCCTACTACCAAAAACAAAGGTAACTCTGTTTTCCAAATTAGTTGATCCAATGTTGGGTTACTCGTTATGCTACGCTATTTAATCACTTTATTAAGGCAATAAACCTGAGTGCGCGCCCGACTTCAGCCCTGGAACAATAGGCCACATTGAAAGCAATAAAAAAATGTCGAACAATAATCGAAGCACTCAGTAGAAAATATCACTTACATTCAATATAATTACAGATGAAAAGTCGACATAAGCCGAATAAATTCATTTACTGGCCGCGGATCGCGTATACAAAAACAAAACTGTATCCTAACAATACCAGAAACAACAATGGTTAATTAAAATTGTGACTTGAAGCTGCGTTACCCCTTATTTATATAATCGAAGTGCGGATTTACAGCAAGAGCAAAGAAACTCCGCATGCGATGCAGATTTATTAGTGCAACGTCGAATACGTATATCGAGTTATAACTCAGACAGAAGTGTAATGACGATATATTGTGTCCACTGTGGACCTAGGTTAGCACCAAATTCAACAAAGCCCGTCGTTGGAATTGTGGTGTCCCTTGGGCGAGTGATGTGTACACGGTGCGGTGGTTAAATCTTGAAGACGATGATTTGATTACGTCGACAGTGCCCACTAGTACAGTACATTCAATACTGACTTCGGTCAATTATGTTAGATGGGTTATTATAGGTTATTCGTTGCAGGTGTAGGTAATTTTCACATCTAGGTTTAATATTGACAACTAGAAATAAACCTTTTAAAAAAAAGTGTACCGACTTCAAAAATTTGCACTGAAAAGTAAGAATTAATAAAAATTTCGTCGTAGAATTTGAAGACGGTTGGTGCCAAATTAGGATACAAAATTAAGTAAACATCTAGGGACATAAAGATCTGTTCAATATTATCTGTGTTTGTACTGATGATCGTAGGTTAAATTCCTAATGAATTATCTAGATTAGTGAATTTGGGTACTAAATTATTTCTAATTTGGCACCAACCGTCTTCAAATTCTACGACGAATTTTTTATTATTTCTTACTTTTCAGTGCAAATTTTTGAAGTCGGTACACTTTTTTTTAAAAGGTTTATTTTTCCCTTTTAAGTTATTTTGTTGCCCTGAGAAATAAATAATAACGCAACTAAAAAAAACATGATGGAAAATTAAAAAAAATACTGCGGTGGATGGGATTTGAACCTCGAGCAATGTGCATCCTGCGCTGCATCCCATACCTTTAGCCGCTAGACCACCTTCGATACGAAAATTTACAACTTCGTGTCAATAGCAACCGTTGCTAAGGCTTTTCTCTGATATAATTTTTGAGACAAATTACTGAATTTCTGAAAAATTACTGAACCGATTTTCGTCATATGACTGTGAGATAATGTCAAGAAATTATTATATGCTTAAAAAAATAAGTCGTCAAAATCGGTACATATTTCATCGAGATATTACGAAATAAATTGACTTATAAGGTCAGTTTTTTCAAAATTTCTGAAAAACTAAAGAACTAATTTTTATGAGATAAAAATGGGACCAATCCGGAAGAATTATCTGTCGATTAAAAAAGAAACCATCAAAATCGGTTCACAACTGGCGGAGTAATCAATGTACATACATACAAAAAAAAAAAAAAATACGGTCCGAATTGAGAACCTTCTCCTTCTTTTTTTTCGAAGTCGGTTAAATAGTGTACCGCAAGATGTGTTTTTTATCCAACTATGTAATTATATCTAACAGGTAAGTTAGGTATAGGTACTAAGTATCTACTAAGTGGCGATAGGTTTTGCCAACCATCACGCCTAAAGCTGGTTTGGACACGTTGAAAGAATTAAGGATGAAAGATTGACTAAAAAGGTTTATATGGCTGAAGTGAAAGGAAATGCTGGCAGAGAACGACCTAGGTGTACTTTTATTGAACATAATAAAAAAAAATTGATCGACGGCAATATTAAAAGTACACCCAATCGCCGAGTATATATGAAAGGTATGATGAATATAAAAGAAGCGAAAGAGGTATGTCAGATCGTAGCAAATGGCATTCGATAGTCTCATGCCTACCCCTCTTGGGATAAAAGGCGTGATGATAGGTAAATCATTCTTATAACTTTATTATTTACTTTTATTTATTTATTGTTCATGTACAAGGATTCCTGATAAATAATTACATAATATATAGATTATAGGTGCATAACAATTTCAGTAACTCTTTCTCTCAGACCCTAAAAACAATCAAAGTCATAAAATAATTTAATTCACATTACCGCTCAGAACAATAGTGCATCAAAATCAAATTCATATTGATATAAGGTGTTAGCTAACATGGTCTCTATTTGGCAGTCATAAATGGGAAAGTGGGTCAAAAGAAACCGCTCTCGAACCACAAAATCAGAGAATACACGCCACGCCATTAAACTCGCTAGACTCGCAGACACCTCCAAATGCACTCTTAATAAGTCATCAGCTAAGTAGCGCCCCCCCGTATGAGGTGTCGGTCTGAGGCTAAAGGGAGACCTTTAGAGGGGCTACGTATAGCGACCTTGAGACTAGTTGAGACTATCTAACCACAGAAGCGACATATTGTTCTAGTATTAGTATTTACTACAAAGCTTGAAAGTTGAACCCTAGGGAAATATATAGGATACTTTTTTTAATCCACCCTTTTAAGGGGGTATATTATAGGATGAATGTTATTATGGGCCCGACAGGCGAACAGCTAGTTGCTAAATAAAAATAGAATATGGGTTGGGGTTGTAAATCTTATAGTGACAACACAGATGTCCTTTACCTATAGTCTTTAAATAAACAGTACGAAAAGCATATACAAACACTTTCAAATAATTTATTCTTCTTCTTTATGAGTAGCACTCACATAATGTGTTCTGTTATGGCGTCATGCTCCCTCCCCACTCCCTTGTGTGTGTGGCGCGTATACTATATATTTAGTAGCTTATCCGTATGAGTGCGCGTGCCTATCAGTTTAAATTTCGATGTTGCACATTTGCCGGTCGTCCCGTGACGGCCACATTTTTTAATTTATTTCATGGCAATGGCACTCTATGTAATAGGTCATTATGTATTTGTAATGTAAATACTACCCGACTGAAGCTAGGTTGGCAGTTAAAGTTACAATGATTTTGCGATAGTTATTCTATGACATAATCATGTCGTACGTAATAACTACACACTTTCATAGCTCTGGATCATTGTGACATTGCATTGTTTCTGTCAGAAAACATTAGTGGCGTACTCTTTTTTTTATCTACATCTCAGACAGACATTTTTCTTTATTCAGTTTTAGTAGTTAAGAAGTAAAATGAGACAAATATAAATTACCCTTAGAATATCATTATCACTATTACATATTATAAAACAATGCCCCCCACCGCGTCTGTTTTATGATGAAGATTTTACGAGTATTAAACATGGACCTATAATGCTTAGAAGCTAAGCATTTACAGTACAAGTTAATCAAGTCGGAGAAAAAGTTAACCCCAGCGAGTTTTCATGCCGTCCTCTGTCTACTCCGTCAGATATATAACAAAATGATGTAGAAAAGAATTGTGTAGAATAGAATGATATACAAAAAAGTCTGTAGTAGCATATATATTATCTACTATAGATAAGTAGTTATAAGCGTATTTATTTAAGTATTCAATTTATACATTATTGTAACCGTTATATTTTTAAAATTTGTTTAGAAGTGTCGTTGAAGATAAATTATCAAATATATAAATTATATCTTACTTTTATATTATTTACTAGCTTTACATCCCGGCTTGATTTTGATTTTGGTTACCTTTCGACCTCTATAACTTCTTAAATATTAGGTACCTATATTAAAAAAAATATTTCAATGAAAGTTCCTCAGTTCAAACCTCTATCGATTACATTAATAATAATTAGAGATAAACCTTTTAAAAAAAAGTGCACCGACTTCAAAAATTTGCACTGAAAAGTAAGAAATAATAAATATTTCGTCGTAGAATTTGAAGACGGTTGGTGCCAAATTAGGATACAACACTAAGTAAATATCTAAGAAGATCTGTTCAATATTATCTATGTTTGTATGTACCTACTGATGATCGTAGGTTCCTAATGAATTGTCTAGATTAGTGAATTTGGGAACTAAGTTGTTTCTAATTTGGCACCAACCGTCTTCAAATTCTACGACGAAATATTTATTATTTCTTACTTTTCAGTGCAAATTTTTGAAGTCGGTGCACTTTTTTTTAAAAGGTTTATTTTACCCTTTTAAGTGGTTTTGCTGCCTTGAGAGACAAATAATAACACAACTAAAAAAATATTGATGGAAAATTTAAAAAAAATACCGCTGTGGATGTGATTTGAACCATGTGATTGTGCATCCTATGCACCCCATTATATTTAACCGCTACACCATCGTCACGAAAATTGACAACTTCGTGTCAATAGCAACCGTTGCTAAGGCTTTTTCTGATACATAATTTTCAGCCGTAAACAGAAATTAATTACTGAATTTCTGAAAAACTACTGAACCGTTTGTCGTCATATGTCTGTGAGATAATGTCGAGAAATTATGATGTCTTAAAAAAAATAAGTCGTCAAAATCGGTACATATTTTATCGAGATATCAAGAAAAATGTACTTATAAAGTCAGTTTTTTCAAAATTTCTGAAAAACTAATGAACCAATTTTTATGAGATAAAAATGGGACCAATCCGGAAGAGTTATCTGTCGATTAAAAAAGAAACCATCAAAATCGGTTCACAATTCGCGGAGTTATCGACGTACATACATACATAAAAAAAAAAAAAAAAAAAAAAAAAAATACGGTCCGAATTGAGAACCTTCTCCTTCTTTTTTTGGAAGTCGGTTAAAAATAGGAACATTTGTTTTGCTCGAAAATGTTCTAAGGGCGTTTGCTTCACTTATTGGTTACTGCTCGGCTCTCAAGAAACGTAAAGTGATGTTTTAAACACATAAAACTTCTACGTGTATCAAAATCGGTCCAATTGTTTTAGTTTTAAGGCACAGACAGTCATATATATATATATATAGATAAAATAAAAAAAAATATAATAATTTTTTTATCAAAAATAATTAGTTGGGTAAATGTCGAGCAATAAATCATAACTGCATCCTAAATAAGCGAAAGCGTGTTTGCGTGTTTGTTTGTCCTTCTTTCATTTCAAAACAGAGCAACGGATCGACGTGACTTATTTGCACAGATATAGTTCGAGGGTGGTATAGGCTGGTGGCTACTTTTTATCCAGAAAATCCTTCGGGATAAATTTTACATCACATTTCAATTATTTCCAAGGGCGAAGCCGGGGCGGAACGCTAGTAATAAAATAATTGCGTCAATCAGAATATTTTTAATATCGCAATATTACAGACCTATTATTATAAACAATGTTGTTGTATCAATTGTGACAATGAAATAATTATGTCCAATGAATAAAATAAGTCAAAGAAATTAACTATTGTATCAAGAATATAATATAAATTAATAGCAATCATGAGAGTGATTATTGAAAACAAGTACTATTATGGAACTACGTTGTGTCAAGCTGATGCTAATAAGAAGCGAAGTCAATGAGATGGAGGATAGATTTTGAATACCTACGTAAAATACTCTTATAACTAAGTAGTATAATGAAGTATATACTCGAGATAGATGCTACCGCAGACTTTTTTGTAAATCATTTTGTTCTACACAAATTCTTTCCTACATCCTTTTGTTAAATCTCTGACGGATTAGACCGCAAACGCCATGAAAACTCGCTGTGACTAACTTTTCCCCTCGACATGATTCATTTATACTGTTAATGCTCAGCTCCTAAACTTTATAGGTCCAAGTTTCCAATCAACTTATCTAATAGTGAAAACCACAACAAAATTCGGTCAGTTGATTTTGCGTGAATATTAGCTCTTATCTTTATGGTATCAAATTTTAATACAAATAATTGTTGGTAAAATATTGTACTAAAAATTGTGATGTGCATCTTATTCCTTAAATCTATTGCTATTGGATCGATTCTTCCATTCTTCCACTGTTATGATTAATTATCCTAGACAATTATCCTAGTTGAACGGACAAAATGTTTTGTTTTAAAGTTAGTATATATCAATATTTGAAACTAAAATCGGAGGAAAACGACGGAACGGGCTAAAATAGGGGATGTTTCCAAATACTAAAATTTATACTGACAAAGCTGGAGCAGATGTTATTAATTAAAACCTGAATTAACTATTAAAGATAAATAAAAGTGTGTGTATTCCACGTCATCCAATTAAGGTATCCTTCTCAACAAGTCTGTAACGAGATGGGAATCAGTCAATAGCTAATTGGAAAGTAAATGAATAGAAGATTTTAACTTTCTCCCTCTTGCTTATCAATCTGCCAAAACTACTCCAATCCTTTGACTTTGAAAATGTGAATTGGCAATAAAAATCAAACATTCATCAAACCTTAGAGCACAGATACATTATTAATTATTTTTTGGATGCTTATTAAATCTAAAGTATATGAAAATTATATTTAAGACAAATTAAAAATCAATTTTCATTATAGCTGGGTAATTGAGTAGTCGTATGATAAATTTGTAATCTGCTTGAAACATAATAATTGTAACAACATGCGAGAATAAATAATGGGCAATAATTAAAATTTATTATATATATTAAATGAACATGCATATTAATGTTGGCTCAGTTCAGAGAGTGTAATATTATGATCAATTTTAATAATAAATAAGAGCATAATTGTTAATGTGATCCGAACGAATTTTCAATAAGTTCAAAAGCAACTGAATAAAAAACAATAAAGGTAGATGGGAATTTTTTGGGTAGATGATTTTCTTGTGTTCGCTCATATTCATATTATTATAGTAAACCCACTCATTTTTATAATCTAAAAATCGAAATAATTTTGTTTACTCAACTCCGCTAGCTCAGACCTCTAGTTGCCATATATTTTAAAGAACATGTATTTAATGGAATAAAAAAATCCTTGAAATTAAATTTATTAACTTTCCTCTCTATAATATTGTTAAAGTTAAGTAGGAATTAGAAGTTTATGCGAGTGAAAAAAGTATTATTGGTATAATAAAACAACAATCAAATTAGATAAATCCAGCTCACTTCATTATTGGTAAACATACATTTGGAACTTATTATACATTCTTATCATTGGAAAACACTTAGTTTAGTTTAGACTATAAAAACTCGAAATATTTCTTAAACGTAAACATTGTTTGAAAATGTATATGTATTTACAAACTAAAATCAGATTTGTATTGTTATGAAATTGCAAGATATCTTACATTGAGATAATACTATATTGTGTCATGGATTATAAATTGGAATTTGGAGGTTCGCCATCAACGACAAAATTATACAAATTCAAACTTCCAATACAAAATATATCAGCATAATAATATGGTTGATCTTAGTGGTTAGTAGAGCATGCTCCCGAGTTCAACAAAATATTTGTAACAAAAATTCCAGATTTTTACTTCAAAAGTTATTTGTATTTGTTTGCTGCGTTTGCCTTTGATACCCACAGCGCAGTGCAGTTTGTAAATACAATGTATGCGTTAGATATGAATAAAAAGTACAATAGAAATACAAACACAAATACGGGTTCGGGAGCTTTAAGGCAACCAGTAAAGAAGAAAAAAATACGGATGAAAACAATAAAGATATGATGTCCCATTCGTTAGGCTAAGTGGGAGAGTTTTTGAGATGTGCAGAAAATTACAAAAGTTCATGGCATGGAAATCGTTTGAAGTCCGCAGCATCGAATGAACATCGAAAATGTTCTTTTTTTACATGCAGAATGTATACATTTCATTCGATTCAGAAAAATGGAAATGGGAAAATGCGGTTACTTAATTAAACGAGCTTTAAAAGTTTAAGAGGAATAATTTAGGAATAAAATAATTTATAAGAATAGTATAGTACATAATATAGTTTTTGTAAGTATTTATGTATAGTGTATTTTTTTTTGGGTTGCTTTATTTTTATGCTCCCGGAATCTTGATACTGGCCCCAGGACCGTACGCGTCTTCCTCAATTAGCCGATAACGAGTGGCTAGTAGAAAAGCCTATAAGTGTGGTTTGTCGGATTATGTACTTAAGTGTATTTGAGCATTTACGAAACTTGGTTGTAATATTGTAATATTTAACTTTTTCAAGTGTATCCTTTCTTTCATAGTGGCGTGGTAATTTTTTTTTTATTCCCTAAGAAACTCTTTCAGACATTACGAACATTAAAAAAATAGCCAAATCGGTCCGCCGATTTTAAGTGATGCGCTTACCAATGAACAGTATTTAATTTTTATTTATATACATTACAACAAAAATAGGTACAAAACAAAATTTTATAAAATAAGTTTGACCTGCGGCATCGATTTTAGAACAGCTAACTTCGCTCACTTTCGTCCGGGGTGCTCGTAAAAATATAAAACAGTATAATATTTCGGACGTTGGAAATCGTTCGACGGGGGTCGCTCCCTCTCGCTTTTCTTGTTTCGTCCTTTTCTTTTTAATTCGCTGTATTTTTATTTGCCATGATAAATTGTAACTGTAGCGGGTGGCGGGTGGTTTTCCCTTTTGTTTTGGTAATTTTTTATTCTGTACGTCTGATGGTGCGCTTAATTGCGTGCCGGGAAAGTTCAGGCTACGCGGCAGTGACTTTACTTTTATATGGGTCAGGCTTACCCCGACCCCTTTCACTTGCATTTGTCAAAGGCTGTCTTAGTAACCGAATTTCTGTTGCACTGGTTTTCATTTTCTTTAGGCTCGTTGAGCGATATGTTTTCGGAACAAGACCATGGATTGCCCGGCCCGAGTTTGCTCGACCCGAGGATCTCCGGGCAGGAATACGTGTACTGGCTTCCACGTATGGCTGGGTGGGGCATTTTTAATAACAAATACATATATGTAAAATTATCGCTAGATGACGTTATTAAACGTTATATTTTTACAAACTTTCACCAAAGTTGCTGAGTTGATGTTCGTGCTTGTGCTTCGACTTTCTTTGATGAATGTGGTGTTAATATCAAACTAGAGACGTACCTACTTATTTGTAAATTTTTGGCAAATTGAAAATATTGTTTACATTGCAGTCCCTGTGCTATATATGGAAACCATTGTTTAGTTTTTTCTAGTGTAAACTTGTTTAAGCGCGTTGAGTGATTGCTGAAAATGCTCGGCCCGAGAATGTCCGGGCAGGAGAATGGTTGTTTTCACTTCAGTCGGAAGACATGACAGTCTATGTCTATGTTTTTACAGTTTTAGTTATTTCAGGAATAAATTGCAGCAGTATTTATGAGTTTTGCGTTCATTTTTGTACTAATCAGGTATTGCATTGTTATCAGTTATTGTTTAAGTACCTCTGTTATAGTGCTATGCGGTTCATAATTTGTAACTGTTACCACCAAATAATGGATTTTCACAACCATATCCCACAAATTTTAAATTTTATGCATATTTCACTGTTTGATAAAATTATAAATCTAGAACAATATTCTAACAATGGATAATTAAAGCAAATGAGGAAAGCAAGCTAGCGCCGGGCACGGAATGTCGGTGGCGATGTCGTGGAATAGACGCGCGTTCATTATATTGTGATTCCAGTAAAAATTTAACACAATATAACGCTATACAGGAAATTAGCGGTCATGTAACAAAACTATTAGTGGTCATTGGCTGGCCATATGAGCATAAGAACAACTTGACACGGGAGACGGCTGTAATGCTACGCGGATATGAGTTTATTGAAAAGGTGATCAACGACATATTGAATGAGTAATTTTAGTAACTAACTCAAGTTTACTCAAAACGTTATTTAACTTGAGCGTACATTCCATAGCAGTTTCTTCGAATAATATATACCTACCTACCTCTAACATGACAAAGACAATCATTGGTTCAATTAGGTAATACATTTTACCGGGTTTATAATACAAAAAATATAATATAACTAAAAGTAAGTGAAAAAAAGTTCGAGTCGTACAGAAGTCGTCAATAATGTATAACTTAAATGTTTTATTAACTTTGAAAATTTGATTCTTATTAGATTTAAAAAAAAAATATTTAACTTGTTGATTGTCCGCTACTTCGTACGCGTTATATTAGGGATGCAATTCACCCCCTTGGGTAGATAGCATGATGTCAAATAGCCTATAACCTTCCCCGAAAATTGGGCTATCAATTGCAAAAAAAATTTCAATTCGGTCCAGTAGTTTTTGACTCTAGAATACGAATAAACAAACAAACAAACAATTATGATTTTTATATATTTTAGAAGATAAGCGTATATGTAGGTATTCACATTTTTTTAAACCCCTATTTTACCCGTGCCAAGCCGGGGGCGGGGCCGCTAGATTCACCCTCTTGGGTAGGTAGCGTAATGTTACAATAGCCTATAACCTTTCTCAGGAATTGGACTATCAATTGCAAAAATATTTTTTCAAACCGTAGTTTTTGAGTCTATAGAATACGAACAAACAAAGAAACAAATATTGATTTTTTTATATTCGATTATTATTCGGTTTATTACACATTTCCGTCCCATTTTACGAAATTACTCTTTATAAATATATGCCAAATAGCAAGAGCTAAATGTAACACCAAAATAAACAATAAAATCACTTTGTGTAAAATTGCAGATCAATTGCACGTGCGGAACACACCTCACATAATTTATTAATGGGATGGATGGGATAAAGTGGGTTAAGTTGTGTAAAGGGTTAATGTGTGTATGTTAAACTCATTATTAGTCATTGCAAACTGTTACGTCATTTCTGATTTTGGTCGCGTTACATTTCGAATTATCAGGTATTTCATTGCCAACAGTAAAGATAGTGAAATTAACAAAATATATGTCGTGTTTTTTTAGTTTTTTTCATTCTTCATGGGTTGCCTTACAGCTATCGAAACCGTGTTAGAGCCCCAGGGTACCCAGCAGAAGACCAAGTCTCCCTCTTTTAGTCGATGGTATTTGTGAGGCTATACCTAACGAGTGGCCAGTTCTGTTGAGGTATATTTAGATGGAAAAGCCTCTAAGTGTGGTTTGTCGGATTATTTACATAAGATTTTAATTATAAAAACCCATTGGTACATGGCCAGGATCTGGGACCGAACCCGTGGTCTGCCTTGTTAATAGCAGACGTCTTAACCACTAGGCCACCGACGCACCGTAGTATAAGCTTAATTGTTTTTTTTATAATTTTTCACGTAATTTTCATTTTAAAACCACAGAACGAGCATTACTCATATAGGACTCATAGGCACTAACTTTGTACAAAACAATGCTTTAAATTTATAGTAAAGAAAGTTAATAATGTATCAACAATAATAATACCAGATTATTTCAGATACGCATTAGGTACCTCTAGTTAGAATTTGAATTCACTAAATAAAAGTAGTTTGTTCATTTCGCAATACCTACGTCAAACACGTAAGCCAGACAAGGCAAAGTTAATTAAAATCGAACAAACTCAAAGTTCTGTCGGCTCAAAGGAAGACCAGGCACGTTTGATCGGAAAAAATATTTTTATTGAAAGACGACAACATGAACACGTCAAACACATAGACTAGGCTAGGCAAAGTTAATTAAAATCGAACAGACTCAAAGTTGTGTCGGCTGAAAGGAAGGCACCAGGCACGTTTGGTCGGAAAAATATTTTTATTGAAAGACGACATAACATGAACACGCAAAGCATTGATTAAGAGTCCAATGAATTAATCACGGAATAGATTAATGAAAATTGCTGGCGTGCAGATAGAGAACTAAAATTCGGCGTAAAGGGGGAACTGAGGCCAGTTTGAGGTACCGCAAAATTGAGTTAGCTAGCATGAAAACGATTGAAGAGGCAAATACGAAAGTGCATTATTTGCTCGGCCGCCGATGTCCGCCGAAATAAAAAGAAAGCTCTTCGGTGAAGCGAGGCTCGACGCACGTCTCCTCGTAACCCCATTAAAACTGCTTCAGGCCACGGCCCTAGCACACCGCACCGCGCCCCACTCATGAAATATTAAAAATTCAATTGCGCTTCTCTTTATTCTAACTCCCGCCTGCGCCCGCTCGACACCCCGCGCTCTCTCATAACCAAACTTGAGTAAATATAATCCATATTATTAAAAATATGAACCTTACGAATGTTTGTAATATAAACATGTGCTCTAAGTGTTCAAGCGTTGTCTAAGTACGCGAACTTGTAAACAAACAAATAGAAAGAGAGAGAGAGAGAGAGAGTATAAAAATATCATGAATATTTTTAATTTTCATCTACGAAAATTGAAGATATTTTAAAATTTCGGGAAGTTTCGGGGATTTTCAACCGATCTTTACTTTTTATGTTTTGATTGCAGAAAGCTCTTTGACCTTTTTGGGATTTTGTGTGTATGCGTGATGTGTATCTATGTACGTTCAATACGACGCGCGATCGAAAGGTTTATCAAGACTGAGTCGATTTTGGAGTTTCCAAATTATTCATAGAATTAACATAAACAAAATACATTATTTGTAGGGAGTAATTTTAGAAAATGAACCGGAAGTGTCTAACCGGAAATAAATAATTTTGAATCGAATATTAGAGGTTATTTCAGTGTTACACATCATTGGCGACTACTGTAATTGTACCTAACTGTTTAAATTACGTTTTTGGCGTAAGTTACTACTACCTATAAATCTCAAACCGAGCGATTGCCAATTAATCAGAACTTATCAAGATTCGTTGATATCGCTCATTAGTTCATGAGCTCACGCCACATATTTTGAATTCTATAAAAAAATCTGTGACGATGTTTTCGGAACTAATTAACCGAAAATTGAACTCGAAATTAGTGGAAAGATTTAAAGCTGGCCAGCAGGGTCTATCGTTTATCAGATTTTTTAAATTCAAACATTGATTAAAAATGGAACCCGGAAGCGATACTGATATCAATATCTAAACTAAATATTACGTATTTGGGCACAATATGTACATTTTTGTATCTTTTTAGGATTAACATACATTTACTTCATAGCTTCATATACCTACTCCATGTAAAAGTCTGTTTGTTGTTTACTTTTCATTTTTCTCTCAGTTTGCAATTAATATACACAATGGTATTTTTGTATTAATAAAAAACATAATTCAATATGAACGAGACCGCCAAAGTTGGTATTCAGAACTTTTGACGTAAAAGTTTTGCATTGTTTGGAACAGTAAACAATTTTTAAATAAATATTCTGATGTATGAGTTATAATTTTGTTTTATTAATTTGCTAGCACAAAATTATTTTTCTCAACTTAAACAAGAAGCCTGCCTTATGAAGTTTACGTTATTTTTCTAAGGGTGTACAAGTTACTTAGTTGGTACTAAAATATTATTTTATATACCTTCGCGAGTTGCTTTACGGCTCCCGGAAGGGTACCTAGCGGAAGACGAACTCTTCCTCTTTTCGTCTGTTTTGTAAGTTTGTAAGTTTGGATGTAGGTAATCTTCGAAACTATTTTTATCCGATTTCTAAATTCTTTCACCAAATCCTCTAAGCGTTAATTTTGTATTATTTATTTAATTTAAAAGTTTTAAGAATACACTGTTCATTGTACGCAAATTAATTAAATAGTACGCTATTTCAGAGATATACTTATTCCCTGCTCTCTAATGACACTCGCTTGTAATACTGTATGTATCGGCAAGTGCTAGATTTCCCGTACCTTTGTCAACGTTTAGCTTTTTACAGACAGCTAGGGTACGATGTGAAATGCTTTTACACGCAAAATACATGCACGCCTCCCCTACTAAATGCAATCTGGACACCTATGATGGAAATCGTCGGCTTCAAACAAAGTGCGGCGGGTACTTACTTTTATTTCCTATGCATTCTTTCAAAGAAACGCTTATATTATTTTGGCACGCTACATTTATTTTTCAGTTCAAAGGATAACTATTTTGTGGTGCCTTAAATTCACAAATCGTACTTTTAGAGGTGCTTATTTTAACTTTGGATGATCTGCTATATTTACTATAACGTTTGAAATATAAGTAAATGATAATATACATTACCTTATACTCGTAATTACTTGCCTCCTTTCACAGTGTTATGTGTGTGCTTTATTTATTCGTGTATATTTTATAAATATACAAGTTGTTACAGAGCGAGTTCATTGTTTTAAACTCCACATATAGGTTGCACATAATTCTAAACAACTCGATTTTATTGTGTTCAACTTACCTGAAACGAGAAAAAAATTTGAATTAACGTCATTAATAACAAAATGCGAACAAAACAATCGCACAGTTATTGTGCGAAACAGAGGGCTATTTATAAACAGGCGATCGAACAAAGTCGCTACGAATGATATGAGCCACCATTGTTAAAACTGTTGTAACAACAAATTTTCATTACATTTTCTACATTTTTATTGACTTATTTTGAAAATCTTTCACAGAAATGTAAATTTATATGTTAGCGAGAATCACTGATATTTAGAAACTGTACTGTTGATATGCTACTTGATGTATAACACTTGTTCAAACATAATTTACTGGAAGCAGTTGTGTAGGGTAATAAATATTGAACTGTTCATATACTTAAATATTTATTAAGTAATTATTGTCTACATTATTATTAGTTATGTGTCGACAAACAAGTAGAGATAATTATTGCTATAATGGTTCTCATTATTTTCAAGTTAGACTCACTAACCTTTTCGAAAACAAACTTATAACTATACCTAACTTGTAATTGAATAAGTTAGTAAAATGTCCTAAGTCTCATTTCAATTGCACAAAAGAAATCCAGAAATCCGTGGGAAATTTCCCTCGTACCAACTTGAATCAAAGTATTTAGGAACTAGTTCAGTGAGGAAGGTTCACTGAATAGCTCTCAATAGAAGAGGGAGGTTTTGCTAAATGCCTTATCGCATATTCCGGTTCTAGTGCGATCTATTGGGAATTTTCGAGATTTTAAGCTCTTCAATGACCGGTGGCCTTTTAAGAATCCTACTGGAAATAGTCCGAAAATCTAACCACATTGTTATTCAAATTTTCAGATGATTTCAATTAAATCTTATTTTATTTAAGACTCTTTAAAATTCGACAGAAATATTTCTCCTCTTTGTGAGATGGTTATTATATTTATTAAGTGGCAATCTATTCAGCTGTTCATGGTAAGTAATGCATACGCTGTGTAATTAGGAACTAAATACATAGTAGATTGTATTATAAGGGAGCAAAATAATGTTATTACGCCGAGGGCGCTATATTGAATCCTGAGCACAGTGAGAGATTCAAAGTACGCCGAGGAGAAAATCATTTTGCGGACGAGTGTTACCCTCTATGAGAAAAATAAATAGGAGGCGCTTTTTGGTAGGTACAACTCATGAATTTGAAATCGTATTAGATTTTTTATTAGAAAGTAACAACTTTGGAATTATTTAATTATTTCTAATTGTTAACAATCCGTAAACATCGCCCATATTGCCAGTAACTTTATTCATACAATATTTGCGTTCGACCTCTTTGGTCGCGGAACACTTAGAAGCAACATTCATGTTCCAAATTCAGATTTCATTATTGCACTCTGTGAAAGTGTCTTGGAGATAATACCTACTTTGCTCGCACTTAATCAAGAATCAATCGTTGTTTTTCGAATAGATAGGATTAAATATTTTGTTTTCAAAAAATATCTTTATGATGAAATATTTCTTTAATTTTATTAACCGAACTTCAAAACAGAAGGAGGAGGTTCTCAATTCGTCGGAATCTTTATTTTATTTTTTTATCTATGTTCCCCGATTACTTGAAGACGCCTGGACCGATTTGGATTTTTTTTGTTTGAAAGGTGTGAAGTATTCACAGGTGGTCCAATTTTTTTTTGTGAAAATTGGTATAGTAGTTTTTTTAGAAATTTTGAAAAAACTGACTTTATAAGTACATTTTTCTTAATATCTCGATGAAATATGTACCCATTTTGACGATTTATTTTTTTAAGGATATATTAATAAACTTTTTTTTAAGTTAATTTATTAAGTTATTTAGATATCCCTATTAATATAAATGCGAATGTAAGTTTGTTTGTTACGATTTCACGCAAAAACTACTTAACCGATCATCATGAAATTTTGCACATATATTCTTGGAGGTATTAGAAGTAACATAGGATACTTTTTATTAAAAAAAAATATTTTTTACGAAAGTTAAAAAAATTGTTTGTCAAAAAATCTCGAAATCTATATTTTATTTTGTTCGTAAATATCCACGGGCGAAGCCGGGGGCGATATGCTAGTATTGTTATAAATTTAATAATCTATACTAATATTATAAAGAGGAAAGATATGTTTGTTACGAATAAACTCAAAAACTACTGGACGGATTTTGATCATTCTTTCACCATTGGAATGCTACATTATCCCTGAGTAACATAGGCTATATACCATCACGGCATGACGACGGGAACGGGGTGGGCAGAGGTGAACATGACAAAAGCTATGTATGAAGTGTATGTTTGCCAACATTCTGAAATAGTCACGTACGAAGTCGTGGGAAACATCAATTTTAAATAAATTTTATACATAATTAGTCTAATATGAATGCGCAAGTCGATGTTAAATTTTACGTCTGTGACAAATGAAATAAGCAGAAATAGCTTCACGAGATCTCTCCTAAATTGTAATCATATTTCAAATTTCGATACCATCAAATAATAATTGGGATTGATAAGGTATTTACAGTTAATACAATGAGTATTGCACCCAACAAAAACAACATGACCAATCCTCACGATTAGCCCTAGAAAAGATTTCATTTGATACATTCTGATGTGTGGTGACATATACATATATATATATTATTCCCAAAACTAAATTAACATTAATGTTCTTATTATATTGTTATTAACGAATCGCATTTATATTAGCATTCAAATTTATGTATTTTGAATTAAAATCTGTTCCAGTTAATTTAGTTCAAATATTTCACCATTTAGATTAGATTTTATTTATACACACACATATCTTCACGGCCGTTATACCTTGCGGTGTGGCCAGAGACTTTTTTTAGTTACATTAACTGATAAGTACTGTACTGATAGGTACTGTAGCATAAAGTAATGTATTGAGTATTTGTGATTAGATTATTGAACATGTTTTAAAATTATTATTGAAGCCTAATTCTTATCGGTCTCTAATGGTCTCTAAGTACAAATTCTGCCAATAATTATAATATGATAGGTTTTTTGTTTATTATGATAGTTATATGAATATAGATAGAAGTTTAGATAATGTAATTTTCACAAATTATTTACTATTTAATATTTTCTTATTAAGGTATTTTTAAGAGTGTCTTCTTCAAGTTTCCATATAAATGTACCCATACTTTACTGGTAAGTATAAAATGCGGACACATAAAACGTAGGACATCTGCATACGAGATTCACTCAATAATTAATGTCTAATTCACACACCAAAGTAAAATTGTCTCTAAACATGACACCCTTAGCAGCGAAAATTGCCCCGACACAATGACTATTACTCCTCTACATAGACAAATAATAATGCAAACTGCAAAGATAATATACAGCATGTTTGATGTTCTAGATTTATAATTAAGTTAATTTAAATCAATTACAATTTATGTCAGAAGAGATTTTGCATTTTAACTTTCATGTTCGTATGTGTTCCATTCCAAGTAACATTCAGCAGTTTAGGCGAGATTGAATAACGACCATAATCAACCGCATTTATAATTTAATTAAGAAGAAGTTGCTTTATTCAATTGAAGTACTATGACTATTATTTTTATCACAATCGGGTTAATTAAAAACTTATGTACATAATCCGACAAAACACACTAGGCTTTTCCCTCTAAATATATCTCAACAGAACTAGCTACTCGTTAGGTATAGCCTCACAAATACCATCGGCTGAACGAGGGAGACTTGGTCTTCCGCTGGGTACCCTGGAACCGTAACCGTTTCGGGAGCTGTAAAGCAACCAGTGAAGTACCATCACGACTGTCGCACATTATGACAGAAACACTGGTAACAATGATCGTATTTAGGTTAATCAAGACAGCCTGCCGCTATATTTTACTATATTTTCTTAAACATGTGGTGAACACTGAACAGTAGTAATAATAAAGAGTGTGGACACAGACTTTAACTAACTTAGAAGTAGATTAAATAAAATATGCAAGAAATCGATAGAAATTCAGATTTTAAAACAAAGTGGATAAAAGTTACTACCTTTTCGCATACTGAAATTCTTGAACAGAACTTTTAAAACATCTGCAATATCTTCCGCCGGGTACACTGGGCTGATAACACGGCCTGAAACTGGAAGGCACCCTTGAAACTACAAAAACATTCTGTAGCTAACAAGTGACAACCAACGCAGATTATTTAGAGTGGGCGTGATTATGAACTTTGAATTAATTATTGAAACACGCTGTAGTGGTGCGGATCGTGTTTATTTTGCAATAGGTTTGTTGGGAGTAGCGACATGCAGGTCATTAATTGTTGTGAACACCGCCTCCTAATCGATAGTAAACCCGGTTCGATTCTACTATATATTAATGTTATTTGAACATATATTATCAAGGCAATATCTACAGATTACTCTTTACGCTTTAGTGGCGTAATTAAATATTATAAATACGAAAGTGTGTTTTTTTTGTTTGTCCTTCTTTCACGCCAACGTAGAGCAACGGATGGACGTGATTTTTTGCACAGAGATAGTTGGAGATAGTCTTTTTATCCCGGAAATCTTTCGGGATAAATTCTTGTCATATTTGAAACATGTCGACAGGCGAAACCGAAGCGGAAAGCTAGTTACTAATAAAGCTGTGTTACCACGTTTATTAATATAGGCTTGTGCCATGACGTGTTCCGCTTTCTTTTGTGTTGATAATTAAATAAGTCGTCCTTCGTATCATTACCTACCTGGCTTATTGTTTGATGACGGTTTTCTGCACTCCCATAATTACTGATACTGAATAGACTGGCTACTATGCAAAAAACTGTGACCGGTCATTATACACATAACACACTATTTTACAGCTTTCATAACTTGCGGCGTGACCAGATACACTGCGTGGCAATGACCACATGTAGCAGAGAACAGGTGGCAATTAAAGGATTTTAAAGCGTCTGCATGGTATTCTTAACTATAAATGCGAAATTGTGTTTGTTTGTTTGTCCATTTTCACGTTAGAACAGAGCAACGGATTGAGGTAGTTGAGAGCTTTTAATGTCTCACTTTTCAAAAAAATTTCACGGTCGAAGCCGTAAGTATATTATATTTTCAGGATGCCAATCTAGAGAACGCCGCTGTAAAATATAATTAAAGACTAAGCGAACTTACGTGAAGTTCGATCATAATAAAATTATATGAAGTGCATCATTATAAGATATTAGTGTACGGCGCTTTCTCTATCGAGCCTCCTCGGGAAAATGGAATTGATACATTATAAAATTTGTTTGAGAATAACTAGTTTAGTCAGCGACTCGTATTCTACGGGCACGTGAAGCAGAAATGTGCACTTATTTTATATGTAACTTCTATTTAAGATGATATATTTAGATACATTGGGGCATGTAGCTAAACATGGACGTAGTGTATGTGTATTTTGTAAAAAAATTAACTTAAAATATACCTAAAATATACTTAGCACTTTTACCAGTATTAACATTACAGTGAATATGTATCTATTTAAAATATTGATTTAAAAAAATACACAATTGCTCTTGGAAAAAAACGTCGCTTTGTCAGGGCGGTCTATTGTTGCACAAGAGGGCAGTAGGCAGACGCTCTATTAGAGAATAGCTACCTATTATGTTAAGTAAGGATCTGGTGGTATCAAAGGACTATGATTTTGATAATTTCCGTAGCAACGGCGAATGTTAGGAAAATTGGATCCCAGAGCGTTGGTCTCACAATTCATATTCGGTCTATGTCGGAAGCCGAACACCGCTGTACACGAGCATAAATCAGCACATGCACCACTATTTATCAAATTATAGCCTCGAATAATAAACACAATTAATTAAAATAAAGAAATATTTATCGGCGGTAAATTGCAACCAGATTAAAATATACATTTTATATGCACAACTTTTTTATAATCCAACAAATTACTCCGCCCCGGCTTTGCACGGACATAATATATGTGTTTACAACAATTTGAATACCTAAATAATATAGATATATACTACCATGGACTTTTTTGTATATTAATTTATTTTACAAAATAATTTTTTTCTACATTATTTTCTTATATCTCTGACGGAGGACGGCCATACGACACGAAAACTCGCTGGGGCTAACTTTTTCCTCGACTTTATTTACTTATACTGTTAATGCTCTGCTCTTATATATGATAGTACCATGTTTAACACTCATATACCTTCACTATTTAACAGTGAAAACAGCGGTAAACAGGTGGCCGAGTGGTTAAGACGTCTGGTATTAACTAAGCAGACACCGGGTTCGATCCCGGATCCTGGCCATGTAGCAATGCGTTTTTTAATTAAAAACTTATGTACGTACATAATCCGACAAACCACACTTAGAGGCTTTTCCATCTAAATATATCGCAACAGAACTAGCCACTCGTTAGGTATAGCCTCACAACTACCATCGGCTAAAAGAGGGAGACTTGGTCTTCCGCTGGGTACGCTGGAACCGCAACACGGTTTCAGGAGCTGTAAGGCAACCCGTGAAAAAAAAAACATTGAAAACAGCAACATTATCCCTTCTGCAGAGAGAGACAGGCGCGGCGGGGGAATTTGTCTTATAACAAACCAGGCCTTTCGATCTCAAGAATACCTCAACAGAAATTGTTAGTTTACCTTTTTATTATCGGCTTAATAGACGATAACAAAAGAAGTTAAAAAAGCGGTTAAAGATATTGATCAATTGATTGACAATTCGTTAATGAATAGCAATAATTGCATACAGTGAACTAAAGTCATTTGGCATATCCTCTCATTACGTACGGGATATAATCGATCTATGAAAATTGAGAGATGAACATTTATACCAATTACTCAGTTATTGCCTATCATTTGCTTATCTGTTCCAAGGTTATATACGATGGTGAAAACTTACTTGTAGAAGAGAAATCTGAATCTAAGAAAATAATAATATAGATACTAAAAATCTTATGCAAATACGCATCGATATGACATTCGAATCATAGTAAGCTACGACTGGCTACGAGTAATCACTTTTATTCGATAAATAATAGAAATGCACACTATGAATGGTGACAGAAATATTTTAACACGGTTTCAGGAGCTGTAAGGCAACCCGCGAAGACGAAAAATAAAAAAAGTAAATTTTAAATTTTTAAACTTACTATTTTTACTTCAAACTATGCTATTTCAAGTTTACCACACGAATACATTTATTCCATTAAATTATTAAAGTATACATATAGAGTTAATGATTAAAAAAATAGACATGTGCCAGTAACTTTTAAAAATAACTTTTTTTTAAATATCACAACCCAATTATTTAGAAATTGAATTGACTTTCAATATAAATACAGAACCCTAAAAAGGTCTTTGAATTGTCGTTATTAATAAATGCAAGGGAAGGCTACAGTCGGACATGATTATTAGTAGTTTCGATTTACCTCAATGGAATAGGTATACGATATTTATTTAAATAATTATATTTATTAAAGTACCGGAAGTCAACAATTAATCAGCTCTTACTCATCAGTCATCATACATCGTATTGTATATAAATCAATACTATTTTACTGATTCGTAGATTTGGCGTAGCCATATGTGCTACGACTTAGTGCTACGGTGCAAAATCTCGATAGCTATCTTTCAATATGAAAGTTAGAGATTATTTTATGTTGTTTTATGGTAAAATTTGCTCTTTTAAAACTACATGATGAACTAAAATACTATGGGATCCCTGAGTATGTAATATACCTTTTAATATCTCAGACAGATAATTAATGCCTCGTTTAATATTTTTTACAATGTTTTTCAAAAGGAAACTTATACAAAGTTATTTTTTTAAATAAAGTAAAATCGACAGCTACTTGCTACAAGAAATAGTCATCAACCTCCCGGAGTCAGTAGCACTAAAGCACTTATAAAATCGTAGACACTTCGTGTTAAAGCAAGCTCTATTGTATCGCTACGCTTCTCGTGTATTGTGAGCTGGCGAAATAGTTAATGCAAATTGGACTTTACCTGCGTCTGTGAACGGCGGCGAACAAACGGCTCCAGACCGACGTCGCTTTGATTTATTGATACACGAAGAGCATTTTCGATTAGCTATGTGGGTGTTGCGTACGTAGATCAGCACTTGGAGTCCGCCCAACGAATTTACTAGTTTGAGATTAAAGCTAGCCTGCACTGATTTTCATATACGATTACGAAGATATAATTTCAATATTTTAAACATTGAAAGCATGTCCAAATGGTACATGATTTTTTCAGATTTTACATTAATTCCTATTGTCTACCTAGTAATAGATATTCATGAAAGAAGATACCTACGGTTTACAGCGATACCGGTTGGATACAGCTACACCTGTAACTGAATACTTACGTTGTACATTTTTGTGAAAGTTTTATATTGCAATTTTACAGTAAAATGTTTTTATCATGGTATGTAATATTTAATTTGACAACAAGTGTTTAAGTATTAAATAGTTTATTGACACTATTCTACATTAGGCTCTAGTTAATTATTAATTTACAATTTCCGATTTCCCGTTCGCTAAATGTAAATATGTACTTAGAACCTAATAACCTGCCTACATATGTTCCTAATCACAATATCGACATCATCGAAGCCCGCATTGCATATGACAATACAGAACGAGCAAATTCAACGAACAGCACAAACAACGTTTTGGTGAGGTACATACAGGCTAAAAGTGAATTAGTAGGAGACAGGTGTGCACGCCTACACCTGCTTCCTCCATATTCGCGCTTAAATCTAGATAATCAAATTCTGCATAAGTTTTTAACTCTATAAAAATGTTTAAGTTTTGGGAAATCGATATTGTATAACTAAATTATTCGTTATCAAATAAATTATTTGTTAACTTACATAATAAAAGTTACATAAATTATACCACTTATTAAAAATTTCCAGTTAATTGTGTTTAAAAGATTTAAACAAAAATTTAAATAATGAAATGAAACGAAATTGCTAAATATGTTCGAACGTCAATCGACAATAATTCAATTTGTGATCTCTGTGTTTGGTGGCGTCACTAATCTAATGTTGGTGGTGCCGCGATGGAGGTCGTACGACAAAGCGAGGCTAATCAGGCGCATTTGTTCGACAAACCCCGTATCACGGACACTCGACGACCCCCACTCGACTGTTCGTTCTCCGTGACATCGCCTGCATCATATATCGCACAGAATCGATTTAACTTAGAACAAAATACTCAAACAATTCCAATGAATAACAAGTGCCTCATTTATCTTATTATGCAGAAGATATAAAAAAGTATTATTTACAATAGAGAAAAGCGCGCGAGACGAAACATAAAATTCCTATAAATAATTCAAGAGTGCCATTACCGACAAGCGGCCGAGGATCTTCCCGGCGAGGACAACTACGCCCCTAAATATTTAAGCGTAGACGTTATATGTATTACAATTTTCATTAAACATTAACAGCTATTTCAGGTAGAGCCCGCCCGCCCAACCGGGGGAATATCAAAGCGGACCTTGGCGGTCCGACAGACAAACACTCATACATAAGTTATGTCAACACTGCGCTTCTATTCGGTTGTTAATCTAAAGGGAGCACTAATACGCTAAGCCATACATTTTGTATGAGAGCGCGCGAATACCGTCCGTATAATATATTTAATGCATCATTGTATACGGAACAAGCGGTGGTCGAATGTCGAGCGGCCAACACCGCAACTCCAGACACTCGCGCACCCGATCTCGCTGAAATCTTCAGATAACTTCTTATCAAAGATTAAGAAAATCTTGCATAGACTGTGTCTAAATACTTTATATTTAACATACTCGTATTTAAGTCAGAGACCAGAGTGGCCAAACACCAAACTTTAATTTTATTTTTATTTCATTATAATAATATGTGCTTTATTCGACATCTTGTGCTTCGCAAAGCAAGTAAAGCTGGCATCTGTAATTCATTATATGTACGTATTTTAAAGAAGTGACACATTTAGTTCTTTAAGTAAGTAGATAAAAAGTTAAGTTAAGTAAGTAAGTACATTTAACAAAAAAAAGCAAGTCTATATTTATCAGTCATCACGTCTTCTATCCCAAGAGGGGTAGGCAGAGACAATCAAATGCCATTTGCTATTCATCATACGTTTCATACATGTTCGGCTATTGTGTATATTTGAACATTGTCATCAATCAATATTTTTATATGTTCAATAAAAGTACACCTAGGTCGTCCTCTGCCAGCATTCGCTTTCACTTCTGACATATAAACCTTTTCAGTCAATCTTTCATCCCTCATTCTTTCAACGTGTCCAAACCAGCGTAAACTATATTTCCTTATTTTAGTCACAACATCATCTTTTATTCCGGTTACGTATTTCCATCACATTTCACGAAATTACTCTCTACACATTTATGACACAGCGAGATCTTTCAACACATAAAAAAATCTACCTAAATAAAAGAGAAAGCAAAATCAAATTAGCTAATGTTTGCACAGGGATATCGGAATAAGATCAGTACATATCCGGTAAACATTAGCTCGATTAATTCACTGGACAGAAGCACGTAACAAATGCTTCCGTCACTCGCAACTATCGAGAATCCAATGTCGATAGTAGGTACATTCAAACTTTGCACATAGAATGACAATAGAAACTTCGTATAAACAGTGCGGGAGAACATAACAATGCGTCTGCCATCGGGATGTTGTCGACAACAATGACAAGCTGATTCTAAAACAGCATCTCTGTTCCCTTTCAATTGGAGTTCATCGCGCACTGATTGGATGAAGTCTAGTACTTTTTACTGAGCTTTTAGTTCCGAGAAATGGACAACCACTTGAAAGCCTGTAATAACTTTATTCATGCCTATAGAAATAAACTGCAAAGTGTCAATGTAATTAAAGTGTGATAATTGTAAAGAAATTTCTATTGAATTAAAAGGAAATCCTGGGCGTGCAAGAAGTTTTAAGTTCTATATGTAGGTAAACAAAACTACTGGACCGATTTCAAAAAATATTTCACTGTTATGAAGCTACATTATTCCAGAGGGAAATAGGCTATTTTAAAATAGGCAATGTTTTATTAAAAAATAGGGTTTCTTAAAATATAGTTATGTAGATATAATTATATTATTCAATATTGTTTTAATAAATTACATCCTTGGTCTATGTCACTTAGGGATATCGTAGCTTTCTATTAGTGATAGAATTTTTAGTATCTGGTATTTTATTCATTGAAATAAAATTTAAAATTCTATTTGTGATTGCAAAATTAATAATTATATTTATCTAGTTATATTTAATAACTAAAACTGGAGAAATACGACCGAATTAATCCCTTGTCAAAAAATTTCCTTGTTCCAGAAACTAGATTTTGAAAAATAAAATTATAATAGGTATGTGATGTAGGTATCAGCTAATAAGATTTTGTTATAAAAATTGGTGGGTAAAAATTGTTAGTGTAAATAACCAGCCTCTTATCGCCAGACGTTTTTTTATTTTACTTTTAGGGTCAGTAAATCCGTTGAGAAAACCGAACCATTATAGCCCCCTCCTAAACTCTGAATCTACTGAACCTAAAATTTGAAAATAAAAGGAAATATAATATAGATGCTTCACCCATAATTTACAGGAAAACCTAAACTACCTCTTAGATAAGAAACCTCGGAAGGTCGTATGAAACATTTAGTGCAGGAGTCCGACCCGCACATGACCGGTTTTTCTTTTGTATCTCATATGTATTATAGAATGGACTGATATAGAAACGCATTGGCATAAGAAAAGCGCAGCGACTGGTTAGCCACCTGTCATCCTTATTATTGGAGACTCGCTAATTGTAGGCATTGTTACAAGCCTTAATGTCTAAAAAGGTCGTGATGGTTAGTTATTGTTATGTTTCTAATATAATCTACGTATATTTTCATATAGGTACGCGGATGTGTATTATTTGATTATTTAAATGTCCTATATCCATAATTTATATGGGGGATAAACTATTCCCAATTTCTATGTAAATAATCCACATGTGTCACTGTAGTTTAACATATAGTTACTTATTCAATATATCTAAATAAAATATCCGTTATTTTTTCAATTGGTTTTATTGAATAGGAAATATTGGTGGTTAAACTTTGCCCCCATTTTCTCTTTCATAATCTATCACAACACTCCTAAATTTTTACATATACATCGCGTCTTTTTTGTAACTTATTGAAAATTATAAAAAAAGGCTACATCACTAATTTATCTATTTAATCGAATCCAAGAAGAAAAGTTTAATTACACTGTGTGACAAATCATTATTTTTATTTATTACATTGAGTAAAATAACTGTTTTCTGTCAAATTGGATCTGCTGAACAAAAATATATGAACTTCATTCTTGTAACACGTACCGTTTTAAAAACTTTGAAAAAAACAAAATTTCATAAATCAACAAAGACAGTTTGGTTGTAGTAAGTAAACCAATTTCAGTGTTTCTATATAATTGGGAGTTTGGTTCGTTGTTTGCGATGTGGTCTTATTAAAGTGCGGATCTGTTATAGTGCAATCACGGCCAAACACGTGACGATATTCTGAGTAACGTAATTTTGAACTACGGTCGTGGTTGTGGTGCACAAAATTGAATTTCTATGCGTGTACAGTACGTGCTATCACTACTGGATCAAACACAAGCGAGTGTAATTAATACATTGATACCGTATAGCTCACACAATAACATTTTTTGTATGACTTTTTTGTTTTACCGATTTTACATATTTGCCGCCAATTTTGAATTTAGAACAGATAGCAATTGTTTAGTCACAGCGTTGTTTTGAATCTGTCAGGCACGTACGAAAATGAATCTTACTAAGGAAAACGTCCGTGCAATAATTTTCTATAATTTCCGAAGAGGCCTAACACGGCTTCAGTGTTTCGAAGATCTAACATCTGAGTTCCATGATGAAGCCCCATTTCTAGGGACTGTCGAACGCTGGTATTTAGAATCTCGTAAAGGACGTCCAAAATCCGCCTTCACTGAAGATAACATCGTTGCTGTGTGACAACAAATCCTCGAAGATCGTCATGTGACATATTGAGAGATAGAGGCATTATTAGGGACAACCATTCAGAAGATTTTGCATGAGGCGCTTGGAGTGAGAAAGCTAGGTTCCCGTTGGATCCCGCATTTGCTTGCATTTGTCAGATGGTGTAAGAAAACTCTTCAAATGTTCAACCGAGGAGAGTCAAATCACGTTTACGACACCATCAGTGGTGACGAATCTTGGATATAAGCCTACGATCTTGAATCCAAACAACAATCCACAATTTGGGTCTTCCAAGACGAGCCAAAGTCGACTAAAGTTGTTTGCTCTCGAAGCACTTTAAAGAAGGTGGTGGCTACGTTCTTGGCGACAGCCGGTCATGTTGCGACGATTGCACTTGAAGATCGTAGAACGGTTAATGCAGGATGGTACCGCAGTTTGTTTACCACATGTTATCGCCAAACTTGGGAAATCTAACACAAAGCGACGCCTCATCCTACACAATTACAACGCAAGCTCACACAGCGCTCGTCAAACGATTGAGTGTTTGAAGCAGGAAAGCTTAGAAATTCTTGAGCATCCTCCATACAGTCCTGACCTAAGCTCTAACGATTTCTTTACATTTCCTATAATTAAGAAAACTGTTCGTGGTGTAAGGTTTCAGTCCGGTGAAGAAGCAGTCGACGCTTTCAAATCAGCCATATTGAACACCCCCACTTGGGAGTGGAATAAACATTTTAATAACTGGTTCGAGCGAATGGAAAAGTGTAATAAACTACGTGGTAAATACTTTGAAAAACAATAAAAAGTACTAAAAGTTTCTAGTTGTTTTTTTTTATTCAAACGACAAAACTTAAAAGGCATGCCTCATAGTTTATATATATATTTATAACAAATAATGAAATATACAACACCAATCTTTTCATTATCTATGTAATTGTAGGTAAAAATATAGATGTTTTGCAGTACTGAATTTTTTAAATCACTGATTGTGCAGGCGAATTATTTGGATCGTTTTAAAGATTTCTTTAAGACCCTGTGAAGAATATAACAAATTATATTATAACAAATAATGAAATATACAACACCAATCTTTTCATTATCTATGTAATTGTAGGTAAAAATATAGATGTTTTGCAGTACTGAATTTTTTAAATCACTGATTGTGCAGGCGAATTATTTGGATCGTTTTAAATATTTCTTTAAGACCCTGTGAAGAATAACATTGGGTATAATTTACGCGGACACCAAAAATATTTTTAAGACTCTAAGCTTAGGCACCAAATAAAATAAACAACTCCAAATAAAATAATTGACACTATTAAAAGTGTCCTAAAGTATATCATATTATGATCCAAAATAATAGAAAAAACATCAGAAAAATCGCACGCCTTGTACTAATATTTTATTTGGTTTCTAAAATGGATAAATGGTCACAAAGTAAGGTAGGTAGGTTAGGTTAGGTTAGTATAAAATTTATTAAGTATAAAGTGTATTTTAAAGGCGTCTATATATTTTTATGGCTGTCAATAATACCAAAAATGGATCTATTTCATAATATTTTAGGAAACGTAATTTGGTGACCATTCATCCATTTTGGTAACCGTTTAGAATTTTTTTGGTACAAAATAGATACATTTTTGGGCGCCGCTTAAACACAAGCCAACATTTGAGTGAAAATCTTTGAAATTACTAATAGTTATAAATAGAACAATATTATTTACAATCCGAAAGTGTAATTGCAAGCATTTACTCGTACTAAAAATATTTTGTATCACGATGTTTTCGACAAAAACATACAATTAAAAAAATAGACATAACTTCCTAATTAAGAATTTAAAGCAACTGCATAACCTACGTAACAATATAGACAACTGGCAAAAAGTGGACACTGTTACTGGTGTATCGGACCACACCGCAAAGCATAAAGGCCGTGAAGGTGTGAAGAAAGAAGGCATAACCTACGACACGCCTGCTGACGAGCTCAATGAAAGGTAGGTACCAATTTATTAACTTCGATACATCAAATTCCAATTTCAAGTGCATGTCTAGAAACCTTAACTTCTTTAGATGTGATTCTACATTCATTTTAACGTAGACTGAAATATTTAATACCTAGTAGTACCCTAAATACTTAAATTCGCATTATATATTTAAACGTTTTTAAATAAAGCGTACTTATTAATGAAAGGTATGAAAATTCATGCTAAATTAAAATGTACACCATTTTACTTTTTAACCCATTTAAATCTCGTATTTTTCACAAATTACCTCTTAAAATACAAATTTTCACGTTAGTACTTTACACTGTGCGACAGGCTGACAGACATGCAGTTAAATGATGACAGTATGATACATAGTAACAGCTTGACACTAAACTACTTGAGTGGCACGAATTGTTATATATGAATTAACAATTTCCCTTCAAAATAAGACAAAACGTTTTGAAAATCTGTTCAAAACAGTTACATAAGCACGAAATATTTCAATTGTACTGTGTTTAGATGATCCCTAGTTGTCTAACTACGGTATTTGAAGTAGCTTTCGGACTTCAAACTTGAAATTAGATCTGAATATTCTCACAATGCACTGTTCGAATTTACCCAAGTACTGTACACAAGGAATAATGGAACCTACATGCTGTGAGTGGCGGTGAACACGTAGGTATTCAATTTGCAATTGAGATTTAAATGTACACTGTATATACCTGAATCTCTGCTACATCTTCCTGTATTGTAAATGCACTAAGAAATTACAAAACTTAACAATGAATTGATAACGAACTAATCTAGTAGTATAATAAGATTAGAATTTCTATAATCACGCCTTCAATACCAAAAGGGATATGCAGATACAATCTAGGTATTAATCGTAAATAAATACGCCTTCACGAGTGCTAAAGCACTACCCCTACCCCTACCCTTATCACTCAGGGGTATGAAAAATAGATTACGACCGATCGTGGGCCCATATATCGTGGGAATATACACAAAAAAAATCATAAAAATCGGTCAAGCCGTTTCGGAGGAGTATGGCAACTAACTTGTGACACGGGAATTTTATTAGATAAAAGATAGTATTTTGTGATTATCGCTGACGCAAAATAAAATAACTGCAACATTAGCTGTTTGTGTTGAAAACAACCAATAACTTGGCAAGTAACCAATAGGTATTGCGCGTTTGTAAACTTACTTTAGAAAATTGATGTGCTTTTAGCATTTTTAACCGACTTCGAAAAAAAATGAAGGAGAAGGTTCTCAATTCGGACCGTATTTTTTTTTTGTTTTTGTATGTATGTACATCGATTACTCCGCCAGTTGTGAACCGATTTTGATGGTTTCTTTTTTAATCGACAGATAATTCTTCCGGATTGGTCCCATTTTTATCTCATAAAAATTGGTTCTTTAGTTTTTCAGAAATTTTGAAAAAACTGACCTTATAAGTCAATTTTTCGTAATATCTCGATGAAATATGTACCGATTTTGACGACTTATATTTTTAAGGATATAATAATTTCTTGACATTATCTCACAGTCATATGACGAAAATCGGTTCAGTAATTTTTCAGAAATTCAGTAATTTGTCTCTGTTTACTGCTGAAAATTATATCAGAGAAAAGCATTAGCAACGGTTGCTATTGACAATTTAGTTGTCGAACGAAGTTGTCAATTTTCGTATCGACGGTGGTCTAGCGGCTAAAGGTATGGGATGCAGCGCAGGGTGCACATTGCTCGAGGTTCAAATCCCATCCACCGCAGTATTTTTTTTAATTTTCCATCATTTTTTTTAGTTGCGTCTCAGGGCAACAAAATCACTTAAAAGGGAAAAATAAACCTTTTAAAAAAAAGTGTACCGACTTCAAAAATTTGCACTGAAAAGTAAGAAATAATAAAAATTTCGTCGTAGAATTTGAAGACGGTTGGTGTCAAATTAGAAATAATTTAGTACCCAAATTCACTAATCTAGATAATTCATTAGGAACCTACGATCATCAGTACAAACACAGATAATATTGAACAGATCTTTATGTCCCTAGATGTTTACTTAATTTTGTATCCTAATTTGGCACCAACCGTCTTCAAATTCTACGACGAAATTTTTATTATTTCTTACTTTTCAGTGCAAATTTTTGAAGTCGGTACACTTTTTTTTAAAAGGTTTATATTTTTTATGCAAGTAATGGATTTTTGATATCTGTTTTATTTATTATGATTATTCACTTTTCGTAAATCCCAAGAGCCCAGGACCTAATTGAAATACCTACAAAATACATTTGATCAGAAATATGAAGTAAATGAAAAATACTTGACTGAAATGCATCATAATATAAGTAGTAGCAAGAATTTTGAGAACAAATTGACAATGTTCACCTAAAATTTTATGATTTCCCAAAATGGATGCGGAAGTTTAACATAATCTTTACTATACTATAATATATAGAGTATAGAGAGGTAAAGTTTGTAAGTTTGTAAGTTTGGATGTGAGAGGTTATCTCTCAAACTACTAAACCTACTACTACAACTAAAAAAAAAATTGCACTAATAGAAAGCTACGATATCCCTGAGGCTATATTTTATTTTGTTCGAAAATATCCACTGGCAAAGCCGGGGCGGAAAATAAGACTTATATAATTGATATTTATGATCTCGGGAAACGGGACAATGAAATTTTTGATAGACAATTTTTCTACCCGTGCGAAGCGAAGGGTGACTAGAGTTAAATATTTTTTAGTTCTCTCAAAAGTTTCAGTGTATTACTATTTTAATATTTGTGAGGCTTCCTAATTATTTTTATATCGAAATGTCACTATATTTCTTATTTAATTATTTTCTAGATTCCACGTCATGCCATTGCGACTAAAGCACGCGTCCCGCCGTGACGTGATGGGCAATCCAGTTTGATCCCATCAGCGCTGTGATAGTCGGTGATTAGTAGGGCATATCACGGTCGGCGGGATCATCTTAAATACCGATTAATCGGCTTTATACACTATAACATTTGACATTGGCAAATCACGGATTAACATTGGTGCAGCCATAATAAAAGAAGAAGAAGAAGAAGTGCCCACTCATTAGTCCAATCGCCGGCGAGCCACCATACGGTCCACCGAAATCGACCACAGACTCGTCCAATTCTTCTAACGAACGGTCCACCATCTGTTTTGAAATCGTTGTATTTGTGGTTGATTTCGATGGCCGGAACGATCTGTCACACACATACACACATCCACCTTTCCATCCATCCTCCTTTGTTTAATTTAATCGAATCTTGTGGGTCTGTGTGAGTGAGTGAATTGTGATCGAGATCGTATGATTTACGTCGCTAATGTGTGACCTGTGTTCAATCTCGATCATACGGCGGCCGGACCGATAATTTTTGATGAGATACCGGACCAGTGTGTGAGCTACTTTAGTCCATCGAGACGTGCAGAGAGTCTTTCTAACATCGTGACATTATGCATCGCCTACGTTAACAAAATCAAGTTGAACTCGGCGTATCCCTTGATAATTTGTTCTAATTGAAATTCAAGTCATTGACATGGCCGGCGGGCATAATCAAATTTCTCGGAGCACGTTCGCCAAACGTCTGTTTGGACGTGAGAGAGGTCCCGATATCATCAATTTGACATCCAGAGTTGCGAACGAACCAGCATATAGACTAATTATTCTGTACTACGAATAAATTCCCTTCAAACGGTAACAGAGGATAATTTGCCAAATCAAATCTATCACTCCGATACGCGCTATTCTCTAAAACTTAGTCGTGTGAATATGTGATGTGATTATGTTATACGAATTTGGCTGAATTTAAATGTGAAAATGCAGGTATGAGCCAATCGAATATTTTACATATAGTCTTTAGAGACAGGAAATTAAAATGTGTATAGTCGATATCCTACTATTAATGATAGGAAATTAAATGGATTGGAATATTGAAGTTGGTATTTTTACCACTTGTATACCTTGCGCCGAGGGTCATTTAGTCAGTTGTCATGAAGCAGAACAAGTGGCAAACTAGTAACTAGATAGAACTTCAGTTGTCACTTCTTAAAAAAAATGTTTGAACCCAGAACCTCCATTTTCAATTCCATCTCTCCATAAAGGTACAAAGTCAGTGCTAATAAAGAATTCAGCCACTTGTAGACGCGAAAAGAGTCCACATTGGTCAGGTCAAAAAAATTGGAAAATTTACTCTTCTTTCTTCTTTACGCATAATTTCATAAGGATTAGGCTTTGTAGCGCTTGTAGGTTCACCACCCACTTATGTTTGGTGATATTATCCTTCAGCTAAAGTAATCACTGCATATTATAAAGTAAAGTAACCCGCCGCATCTTTTAGCTAGTCTGTGCCCGATTCACTCCGAAAGTACTGAACGGAATAAGTTGCGAAATTTACGAGTAGGTATTTACAGTGTTAGTATTTCGTGGTGTACAAATCTATGCTGTCTAATCTTTTTATTTATTTTTTCTTCATGGGTTGCCTTCCAGCTCCCGAAACCGTGGGACGGTTCCAGGGTACCCAGCGGAAGACCAAGTCTGCTTCGTTTAGAAGATATTTGTGAGGCTATACCTAACGAGTGGTCAGTTCTGTTGATATATATTTAGATGGAAAAGTCGAATCCGAGGTCTGTCTAGATAATATCAGAGGTATTAACCAATATACCACCCACGCACCTAATCTAATGTAATAACAAAATGATGTAGGAAATTCCACAATAGCATCTTTATACATGTATTAGTTTTAAACCGATATTGTACAAGTGTGAAGCCGGGGGCGGCTCGTTAGTTAAATATAAAACAAAACAAACATCCCCAATAGGCCTGTCCGGTAAAAATGTCAATCAACACTATTGCTGCTATAAGTGAGTGGTGATACACGCGGTCGCAACCCGCGGTAACCACATTGGTTTACGTTCAGTTCGCACAGCCTATCAACGCTAACAGGTTGAATTCACACAATTTTTACGTGTCCCGTACAACGTGTAGTTACGAGACGTCATGATCCGTTCAATTTATCGAAACTATTAGCTGTTTGTTTTCAAATTATATGAAGATCCATGTTTAAGAGTGTTCAAAACATTCGTTTTAGTAAAATAGTGTGAATATACATGTACATATATATATTATAATAAAACTAACAAATAAAACACATCTTCGTGGCCGTTACACCTTGCAAACAATAGTAACAGTTTCCACTTTTTGCTAGTTGTCTATAGTAAACAGAAAAGGTGGCTGCACTTAAATGGACCTGTTATTTTAGAAGGAGTGAGGACACATGCTCTACGTACCCTCCGAAGCACAAGAATCCAATTAAAGCTCATATTATTCAAGTAAGAGTCATATTTCATGCTTAATGAGGTAAACATGCAGAAAAGGAAGTTCGATAATTGTAATTAGTTTACTTGCTTACAAAATTAATGCTATGTATATTACATTCATCCTCGTTTGAATGTCTAACTACGAACATTAAGGGTCGATACTACCTCCCATTGCTTTGCATACATATTTGTTGTATCGACAATACAATATAATAGAGGATATATACTAAGCGTCATATGGACTAAAAACGCGATTCCTTGATATTTTCTCGATAGGAAAAAAATCCAAAGTTACGTCTAAAATTAGGAATAACACACAATTTTGAATAATAACTATACTTACGTTTACTTAGTAATTATATGGTATGGATTTTTTATATAATAAAAACAGGAGCCATATTTTTTACGATTTTACTTAATGTCACAACTAAGATCAAACACATTTGCGTGCGGATTTGCTGACAACTAATCCACTCTTAAGGTCATAAACTTTTCTAGTGCGTCGGTGGCTTAATGAGGTTTTTCAATTAAAAACTATTTAAATACAATACTTTTAAATAGGTATTAAAATACCTCAACAAAACTTCAAAAATATTATAGAATAAATGAGGAAAAGGATTTAAAAAATATCGACAAAACACGATGATTGCATCACTAGAATGGTTGAAGCGCTCTCGTTGTTGAGTTAACTTTTGAACGGTGTGATTTTGTGAATGATCCCCGCCACCTCGACCGAGCGCGAACCTACACAGTTAACCGCTTTTTACGCATCACTCGATACAGTTACTAGGGATGATATTGTTCTATCAATGAACCACAATAGTTCAAACAAAATAAACAAATAATTACAAATATTACATATAAATGCGAAAGTATGATTATTTGTCCTTCTTTCAGGTCAAAACAGAGTAATGGATCGACGTGATTTTTGCACAGAGATGCTTGGAGGGTCGGAGAGTGACATAGGCTTTTATCCTGGAAATCCTTCGGGATAAGATCTTCCAAGTCATCATCATCAACCTTTTAAGATCCACTGCTGGATCAAGGTCTCCCTCTAGCGCACCATTTTGGTGGTGCTCATTGAAAGGAATTGTCATAGTCACCACGCTGGGCAGGCGGGTTGGTAACCGGACGCCGGCTTTCCGTGCCCTCCGAAGCACGATGAGTCGATTAAGCACATATTCCTAAAGAAAATTGGTGCTTAGCATTTTGGCAGCGGTATGAATCGAAGCCGGGACCTTCGGTTTCACGTCCACCGTCCTACCAACTATCGACTACCTTTCTTACGAGGATCTTAAAAAGCTTAAACTTAGCTTGTGAAAGTATGAGTTTATTTGTTGACTGATCTATATCTATTCAGGTAAACATTTTAGCGCCAGACTAACTTTGAAAGCAAGGAGGCCATAACCTCTATATTGAATCTCATATTAGACTAGCTTGAGAATTATATTTGACTTAGACCGGGCCGGGTTCGCCCGTGTACAATAAAAATTTTTCGTAAATATTGTCCTAAAAAGCTACGTAAAATGTATATACGTTTTTATTATTAAATACATATAATAGATTTGAAGATTTAAGTTTAGCAATTAATATCGCAGCTAGGTTTGGTGTGTCTATCTGTATGTTAACAAATATCTAAAACGAATGTATACATTATATTATTACTAGATACAAACCCGGCTTTGCTCGGGGTATTCTTTACTGAAAATAATTTTACTGTATTATTTAGGTAAAACGACCTGTCTTTAGAATTCATAGCTCAAACAAACGTTACAGAATACCCACTCTTTTCTTTGACTCAAACCACATGACTCAAACGTTACTGTCTTATTGAAAATTGCTTCTGACAGCATTAATGAATAAATTTGGACTTATTTATTGAGATTACGGGATTATACGAATTTTGTGGATATATGTTCCTAACCCAGAAGTGCTTAAATTTTTTTTCTCAAAAATTTGGTAAACGTTTGAATCAAATGTGAAATTATTAAAATAGATATTAGGTAAAATTTAGTCTGAAAATCCGGGACAAATAACAAGTTTCGTATAAAATTATTTAATAACATAGAAATTTTAAATTAATTATAGGCAGGTCTGCAACAAGTGTAAGTAGTCGTAGCTACATACTTTATATTCTAAAGTTATCAAACATATTGATATTTGATAGTATGTTTTAACTAGAGTATTGAATCCAAGAATGAATTTATTCAAATATTTTAACTTTATCGTTAGTTTATATTAAAGTTTATAAACATTGAAATAAAATGTTACACAAAGTATTTTTCAAAGTGCTTTACGTCTTTCTAGTATTGTATTCTCTAAACTCTTGGAAGTGTTAATTATAAAATTTAGTTAGTCTAAGTTGGACATATAGGTACTAACGATTTTTTTTCACAAATCATAAGTAATTAAGAAATATTCTAAAAATAACAAATATACTAATGAAAGAAGTGACTAATCTAGGTCCGGCAACAGGTTTGCCAATGTTCTGTTTAATGGGCAACTGGCTAAAATGGTATGTCTGGCCACACCATAAGGTATAAAGCCCGTGAAGATTTGTTTATGTAAAAAATAACATGCAATAATGGCATACTTATATAATATAATATAATGTAACAATAATAATATAACTTAATAATTAAAAAATCTCAAACTACAAATTAAAAATTTCTTCCAGAGAGTCCGAATCCGCTGCCATAGTGCCTAGAACACATAGCGCGTTACCCTTTTGAATTTCTAGCGCTATGCGTTGTATGAAAAAGGCTTTGGAGCGTGGATCGCCGGTCTCCGTTATAAGTATTTTCCCGATTTTATTTGTAAAAAATATATTGAAAGAACAGATGTATATTTAAGTTGGACTTGGAAATAGTTTGTATTTTTTTATATAGTAATGTTCTTACTGTATAACTAAACTAAGTCTTATTTATATAAAATAGGAGCCTCTACATATCCTACTACAGTTTCAATTAGGGTTAGCTAACTGAAATATTATTTTTGCACGAGCTTTTTCGAGAGATTTGAAACGACAGCTTTATTAAAACATTTCAAACGAACTTCAATTAAAATCGGGTCCTATGTGTTATGACTGATCTGGGAAAAATGACAGAATACTGTTATTGAAAAATGTCAGTTATTGCAAATTTTATTTTTTAACAGCACTTGTCCAGTGCCATCAGTTTATATGCGCAAAAAAACTTATTTATCTTATTTTTGCAATAGTAAATTTTAGTAAGACATTGTTATTAAAATCACTGATAACAATGTCTTTATTTAGTCAATATACAATAGTCAATAACAGAACACGAGCCAATTTTGCCTATGCACTTAATGGGAATAGAGGTGTCACTTTTTAAACAGAAGTGCAAACGCTTGACGTGCTGATTGAAGCATGAGAAGTTGATTGAATAACTTATTCAGAAAACTGGTGTTTGCTTTTTTCTAATACGTTTACGTACCTAGTGGAAGACGAAGCTTTATGGGTTATCTGATTTTGTACTTATATGAGTCTTTAATTAGGAAAAAAACTTTTTTAACCTACTGTTAACATCACAAATTATTATTGTACACGATCATACAATTTTCATGTTAGTTAAATTGGTGGAAATCTTCAAGTCATTGTACAGTTTGCTAATTAATCATGTAATAATGAATATAAAGTAAAAGCGTGGCGGCTCGAAGCGTGCATCGTAAAATTTAACATATAAGCCTAATTGTAAAAAATAAATCGATATCGTCACCCCTCGGTATAACGGGCGTCTGCACGGCTCGGGGACTTCTCGTCATCGACCAAATTTTTATTATGCATATTTTTAATTTTATTTTTTTACCCTCCCCTACTACCTACGGTGGGAGCGCGTATTAAATCAATATGAGTTAGAGTGAGTCTCTTTGCCGTTTTTGTAAGCGATTTGTTCCTGCAGTAGTTATTGTATAATATTTTTTAGACCTGCGTGGAAATTGGTTATTTAGTATGGAAAATAAATCTAGTTATTACAAATTTCCTACTATATTATATTTAATTTAAATATTTCAAAATTGTAAATATAAAATAAATATATTATATTACATTTGTTGTTACACCTAAGTAACATCAAATACATTATATACATAATATAATAAGTAGGCACATAGTAAGTATTTTAACATTACCTTGTTGCGTGAGATAAGCTAGCACAAACTATGACAAATTTTAAATTCGACTAATAAGAACTTCCTTACTTTTAATACAGTGTTCCACTGAGTGGAAGGAATAATAATTTTACGGACCTTTAATCTTTATACATATTACCTAGATATATCGCACTGGTTCAGTGAAATATAAATTATATTAATATAATAAATTATTATACCTACTCGGAGCCCTTCAGATGGACGGGCAGAAATATTTTTTAAAACATTTATGCTTAAATATCGGTTAATAATCGTGTAACTTACATGTTGATTTTAATTTCACAGACCTACACACTATACCTTTATTATTTGAAGGTGTACGTAGTGAGAAGTTCTAGCGAGGATAAAGGATCTCTATCATTCATATGAAGGTACAATCTGGCATCAAGTGGGCATTGGTATACCACTCTGGCCACACCGCAAGCTATAAAGGCCGTGTAGGTAAATTTGTGTTTGTTGAAGGAACAATTATTATTTGCTTTGAAATTCATAACAACTTTATACAGAACAATAACTGTCAGATCATATAAAAGCGACAGGGTATTCTCGACTCCTTATTTAAGACAAACAATCGTATAGAGAATAAAATTAATTATTAACATACTCACTTGTAGGTACAAACCGAACTTCTCATCTCTGATAAATTTTCAGTATTTTTCATACATTTCTATTCATATTTTCATATAGGTACATACATAAAATATGATATTATTGTTTATTTTGGAACAATGAATTAATAATAAAACTTTCTACATTTCCATTTGAATTTCAGTTTAAATATGTATGAATTTCATAATGTCTTGACTCTTTCATGTTGGAAATTGCATTTAAATATTTCAATAGCAAATCGCTTTCAGAGATCCCTTCTAATGTCTAATGAATGAGAAGGAAAATGTAATTCTCAAAATTATAGTCAATATTGCTATTAATACTGCTATACAATAAATAACCACCGTCTTAAATGAAAAAGCATGGTATTCTTTGTGTACAAACTGATAATTTTAATGCAATTTTCTTTCTTTCTTAGAGGTAACTAATAAAGAAAATGTATGGTTTGAATTTAAATTGCGATGAGTTACAAAAGCTATTTTTTATATTATTACTCAAAACAAAATTTAGTAGTCTAAACTTATTTAGTGACTACAGCATCCATTAATAAATTAATGGAATGGCAATTATTAAATTTCCTACTAAAGTTAAAATGTAATTTATTAATTAAAAAAACACTTAGAAAGAAAGAAAGTATATGATAATTTGAAAAAATGTAACGTGTGAAACCCGATATTCATCAAAAACCTAAATTTTATTTTGAACAAATACGTTGTGTGAATGTATGAAATATCACGATTTGAAAAAGGGAAACAGTACAGAGTTTGGTTTCGTTATTTTTGAAAAATGTAAAAGGGGTCAACAGTTATTGAATGCACTTTTGAAAACGTGACGTGAACAGTGACGTCGAATTTTGTGTTTTTATATAAGGTTTAAGTTTGTGCCTTGTAAAAGTCCCTGGTAATTAAGCTTTATATAGCAGTTTTAGCAACTTTGGATTTAACTTTTATAAATAGACTCAGTCCAATTATCTAAAGAATAAACTTATAATAATTCACATATCGTCTTCTGTCAAAAGAAGCGGTGTAAGCGGTGCTCACTTTGTCATAGCCATGTCATGTCATATCCTAAGCATAGTTCAAATCAAATGTCAAAAATCAGAAACCCCGTAAGCTCTTCAAAATAGTGTAGATACCCGTTTGCTGTATTTCTTGTAAAAATGAAAATTAATGAAAAAATAGAACAGAATAGGTGTCATATTTTATTAATATAATAATAATAAAAAATGATGATATTCACAAAAATATTGACGGGAAGTAGATAATGGAGAGTGGAAAATCTCGTGTTCTTTTTACAATTGCACTCGCGGATTTTAGTTTATTCTGTAAGTCATATCATAAATTTTTTTGATATAATAATGCGTTATCTTATTAAATAAGTATTTTCTCAAAAGTATCACGCAACAAACTTGCAGGGGCATCAGCTGTTGAGTAATTGAATAATAGGTCATATGAGATGCGCAGTGTGAAAAATATGGTATAACGCGCAGAAGAAACGCAGACATAATAAATGCAGATCAGAGCTCGAGCGAGCGCCCCCTGCTAAAATAATATATCATATTAATTCAACTTCCCCTATTGTATTCGTTTGCACCCATTACATTTATATTGAGCGGGAGTATAGAATGAATACTCACCAGAACAATATCGTGAAGTAACATTCTCTGTGTACTCATATTCAATATCTAGAGGTTGCAGTTTTAATAAATCTATAATACCACAGATTTGTTTTAAGTTTTTAAAGAATTCTCATTCTGTCATATTCTATTATGGAAATGATTTTAGAAAATTTTATTAGGCAAATGATTTTAGAAAATTTATTTGTTTCGATTTTTATCCAGAATTATTAGTGCATATTTAATTTGTATTTAGAATGTATATGTACGTACAATATTGCACAACCTACTTTTAGAATTCAAGTGCATTTCTTTATAAAAAAAATGCAAAGTTGCGAGCACGAGTCGCCCACACAACGTCTGGAGTACGCATATATCTCAAAAATTTGTACAGAATTTTGCTGACATTTTTTTATTAAAAATATGATTGTCATAATGAGTGTCACCGGCCATCACTATTACGAATTTCTTTATTTTTTAAAATTTACAATGGTTTAAAAATTAGACGGTAGCATTATTAACAACTTTCGGAGCTATATCTAACAAAATAATTGATCTATAAATCTTTTAAGAACCTCTATATCTCAGAATATCGGAATCAATGGAAAGATGGCCGAAATATAATTATATTTTCCATTTGGCTACTTAAAAACTTTCTATGATTATTGATTTAAGACATAAAATATTTTATGCAAATAATATTTTAAATCAAATAATTAATTCAGGATCATATTTACAAAACCCTTACCCTATATTTAAAAGTGAAAGATATTAAATAATTTGGCTTTTAAAAAAAAAGTGTACCTACCGACCTTTCTACCGACTTCAAAAATTATGCACTGGAAAGTGTGCTTTTCGAAAGCAAATGCACAAGTCACTATAAAAAAAAAACCCCAAATATCGCTTCAAGTGTGCCTATAAAATTTGAAGAGTTCTCGATTTCTCCAGGATCCCATCATCAGATCCTGACCTGATGACCTTGGGACCACCTGGAAAGTATACCCTTTCAAATAAAATAAAAAAAATACCCAAATCGCTTCAAGTGTGCCTATAAAATTTGAAGAGTTCTCGATTTCTCCAGGATCCTATCATCAGATCCAGACCTGATGACCATGGGACCACCTGTGAAATATACCCTTTCAAACAAAAAAAATCCAACTCGGTGCAGGCGTCTTCAGGTAATCGAGGAACATACATAAAAAAAAGATTCCGACGATTGAGAAGCTTCTTTTGAAGTTTGGTTAAAAACCATAATCTCTGAAGCAACCTAATTACTTTTAACTTTTAGAAAAACGAGTTTTTCAACATCATGAACGGGTGTTAATTTTGAACAAGAGTGAAAAATAATTTCAACTTGGAATTTATTAAAGGCCTCCATGCACTAACATGGCAGGTAGCTATCAAAAGAACCAGTGCTACACTGTTAAGTGAAAGGGTGAATTTCACACTTATTCTAATTAGTCTCCCTGTGCCTACTGCTTTACACAGGCACACAAAATGTGCATGAATTATATTTTATTCTCCAAGTAAAACGAGAAACGAATAATAAATGTAAGGAAGGAATATTAACTACTTCGCAGAAAGTTTTTTATACTGAAATGAAGTTTTTAAATCACATAAACTTTTTATTGGATTTGTTGCAGAACGAATTTTACTTTATAATTTGAATTTAATAATTATATCCTTACATAGAAAAGCTCAAATGTGATATTGCAATATACAGTCACATTTGATTTTGACGGCGTATTGGCAGTTTCACTTATTTATTCATGACCCTTGTCTATCTATTCTAAATTAATAATATACCGGAAACGAAACGTTTATTCCACTAAGTTGTCACATTGCAGTTTTTGTGATATTTGGATCATTAAAATAAAGTAAATTCAGTTATTGATGATTATAATTATATTAGAAAAAAAGCTATTTTGATGTTTAAAGGTTCTCAAAATTCCAAATAATACTTACTCAAGTATAAGATGATTTTGTGTGCGTTATATTAGGTTTTGATTGGATTCTCAAAATTCCAAATAATACTTCCTCAAGTATAATATGATTGTTGTTTTGATTAATTTTGCTTTGATAGGCGGTTTACAAGTAACAAACAGCCATTATTTCAATATGTCCAGTGTTGCCAACGGAGATTACTTCTACTATCAGGACATCTTAATATATTCATACCTTCTATTTAGGCATTTTAGGCAATGGTAATAACCTTTAAACATCAAAATTGCTTTTTTTTTTCTAATATAATTATAATCATCAATGAATTTACTTTATTTTAATGATCCAAATATCACAAAAACTGCAATGTGACAAAGTTCAAGATAATATGAATAATATTAAAGTCTTTATATTTAAAAATACTACCGTTACAAAGTAAATTAGGATAAAAGGAATTTCCCATGCGAGGTCTCATAGTCACAGTTATTAAAAGATATACAGCAATACACGCTCTTCAAATAAAAAACGGAGTAGTGAGAAGTGGAGAGTTGTGGCAAAGCGGATAAAATGAAAGCTCGGCACACCACGGAATGAAAGGGGTAATTGCGGAAAGCTTTACAAAAAGCTCGCTAGCTGTAAAACTAAAGAAGCTGTTAACGTTAAGTCGCAGAACAATCTGAAAGCCATTTAACATATAGCTTTGCTTTGACTGGTACTCATTTTTAAACATATGCGAATAAAGCAAAGTACATACAAACGCGTCCTTACTAGGGATTGCAATCCGGCCTCATTTTCAATCCGGCCGGGTCCGGACCAACCTAAACTCCTTTTTCGTTCCAACAGGATTGTTATTAAACTGTAAATAAATTAACTTTAAAAAAAAGTATACCGAACTTCAAAAATTTGCACTGAAAATGTGCCAAATTAGGATACAAAATTAAGTAAACATCTAAGAAGATAAAGATCTGTTCAATATTATATATGTTTGTACTGATGATCGTAGGTTCCTAATGAATTGTCTAGATTAGTGAATTTGGGAAGTAAGTTGTTTTTAATTTGGCACCAACCGTCTTCAAATTCTACGACGAAATATTTATTATTTCTTACTTTTCAGTGCAAATTTTGAAGGCGGCACACTCTTTTTTAAAAGTTAATTTATTTTTCCCTTTTAAGTGATTTTGCTGCCCTGAGAGATAATAATAACGCAAATAAAAAAAATGGAAAAATAAAAACTGCTGTGAATGGGATTTGAACCATTTGCATCCTGAGCTGCACCATACCATACCATACCTTTAGCCGTTAGACCACCGTCGATACAAAAATTGACAACTTCGTGTCAATAGCAACCGTTGCTAAGGCTTTTCTCTGATACATAATTTTCAGCCGTAAACAGAGACAAATTACTGAATTTCTGAAAACTACTGAACCGATTTTCGTTATATGTCTGTGAGATAATGTCGAGAAATTATTATATCCTTAAAAAAATAAGTCGTCAAAATCGGTACATATTTCATTGAGATACTGATAATTGACTTAAAAGTCAGTTTTTTCAAAATTACTGAAAAACTAATGAACCAATTTTTATGACATAAAAATGGGACGAATCCGGAAGAATTATCTGTCGATTAAAAAATAAATCATCAAAATCGGTTTATAAACGACGAAGTTATCTGCGAACACACATAAAAAAAAATATATATATACCTACGGTCGAATTGAGTAACGTCTTTTTTTTTGAAGTTGTTAAAAAGAGAAAACAATTAAATTCTCAGTGTCAAAACAAATAAAATAACAAATTAAAAGTCAAAATAATTAATATCTCAAAATAAACAGTGTCTTTCTTTATCTTTAACGTAACGTAACGTAACTGGTAGTTCAGTCTTCTTAGTTAGATTTTAAAGATAAAGTAGAGATCAATATTATTAATCAAACATAACATAATAATTAATTAACCAAAATCAAATAATCTCTATTTATGTAAAATCCATGGATTGCTTATGGATGGATTCCTTAACTGAGATCACAATATCGTCAATAATTAGCTATTTGAGAATGCTATTCGGTTTTATTCTTATATATGACAGACTACCGATTCTATGTAATGAATAGCACAGCATAACACAAAAATCACAATAACTATGCATAATATTTTAACTCTTTAGTTTTTAAACAAATAATAAATTTTTGGTTTGAAAAACGATCTTAGGTAACAAATTGTGTTGATTGTGTTATCTGCCAATCGACTTCTAATAGAGCTACAAATGTAGCCTGCGGCCGAGAAGGCTCTCTCAGCTTCTACACTTGTCGGCTTAATTGTCAGCAAATAATCATGAATAGCAGACAAGTATTCTCCTCAAACTCCTTCACTTTCAAATGCAGTCATTTCCTTTTTTTAGTATTTTATCAAAATTAGTAATTTTTTAAATATTTTGTTTGCATGGTATAAGACGCCAGTTATTGCTGGATCTGTAATTGTAATTCTTCCTGTAATGTCATCTTCAGCGTCAAACAACTCGCACGCATAAGCACCACGCGTTTAAAGTACCTACTCATGCAACAGCGCGGTTATTTTGCCAAAATCTTCAATAACCGGACCTGTTCACCGGATCTGGTATATTGGTACTGGATCCGGTAAGTGTATATTGATGCCGGATCCACCGGATTACCGGATTGCAATCCCTAGTCCTTACCGCAACATGAATTTGTAATGACCGCCATGCAATTAGTGCTTAATAAATGGTACTATGTCATTATTGAATAATTTTATATTCCCCCTATTTAAATTTTCAAAATACATGTACTTCTCTTATAACTTGAGCTTGACTACAAATTTCAGACAAAAAGAACTGAAGCCCACAACGAAAGGAATGCAGTTCATAATCTCTTCTAAAATATAAGTAGGCTGCTAAAGAGTCCCTTGGTAAGTAAAATACTCTATATACCATAAAAGTAACAAAAAAAATATACCTATATTTAAAAAAATGTGCACTGAAAAGTAATAAAGAATTATATTTCGTCGTATAAAATTTGACCAATTGGTGTCAAATTAGGATGCAAAATTTAGTAAACATATAAGAAGGTGATCTGTTCAATATTATTTGATCATCGCCTCGGCTTACATAATTGTCTAGATTAGTATAGTTGAGAGCCAAGTACTTTTTAATTTGGCATCTACCTTTTAAATTCTACGACGAAGTATTTATTATTTCTTACTTTCAGTGCACAATTTTATAAGTCGGTGTACTTTTATTTAAACGATTTATTTTTCTCTTTTAAATGATTTTGCTGCCCTGAGAGACAAATATTATCACAAAGCTGTGGGTGGGATTTGAACCATTTGCATTCTGCGCTGCGCCCCGTACTAGACCACCGTCGATACGAAAATTGACAACTTCGCGTCAATAGCAACCGTTGCTAAGGCTTTCTCTGATGTATAATTTTCACCCGTAAATAGAGGCAAAATTACTGAATTCTGAAATGTACTGAACTGATTTTAATAATTCATTGAATCGGTATATTTCATCCAGATATTAAAATAAATTGAACCAATTTTTATGAAAAAAATGGGACCAATCCGTCTGTCTGTATATCTGTCGAATAAAAAGAAATAAAAAATCGATCTAAATTTGGAACCTTTTTCTTTCCAAGTCGGTTAAAACAATCTTATCTACAACAAACAACCAATCCGGAAGAATTATCTGTCGAATAAAAAAATACATCAAAATCGGTTCACAACTGGCAGAGGCGGTGTACATCATAGACTCGTTATATCAATGGTGTTGTACATACCGGGCCGGGGTAAATCAAAAAGTTCTTAGAAGTGCATATATATAAAACCTTTTTGTTCGATATTCTAATTAAAGAGTGTCAATCACACAATATTTATGCAAACTGTTACTTGTTTTCGTCAGTTCGTTCTGACGTAATAAATTGTGATGTACAACGAGTTTCTAAAAACGCAAAATTATGGATATTAAAGTATATCTGCCTGAAAAAAATGTCTACGAAGAAATTTTTTTCGGACATTCAGCAGACATTAGGGGATGATGCTGTACCCTATTCTATGATTGTGTACTGGGTGGCTGAATTTAAAAGAGGTAGATCAAGCTGTAAAGATGACCCGCGTTCTGGGCGGCCTTCAACCTTCATTACGGAAGAAAATGTCAAAAATGTTGAGAATCTGGTTTTGGAAGACAGAAGAATAACTATAAAACATTTAGCTAAAATTCTTAAGATTTCATTTGGTAGCATTCAATGCATTTTATTTGATTCACTGGGGTTCAGACAAGTGTCGGCAAGATGGGTGCCACGAATGTTAACAGACGAAAACAAAAAGCGACGTTGAGAAATTTCTAAGCGTAATCTCGAAATGTTCCAGCGAGATTTGGATAGTTTTTGCCATCGCCTTGTCACCATGGATGAAATGTGGGTCCACTATTTCGATCCTGAAACTAAGAGAAAAAGCATGTCTTGGAAACGATTATCCATTAAGAAATTTCGAGTTCCTCCTACCGCTGGCAAAGTTATGGCCTCAGTGTTCTGGGATAGTGAAGCAATCCTTTTTATTGATTACATTTCAAAAGGCCAGCCAGACGATTACTGGACCCTATTATGCAAATTTAATTCTGAAAGTGCGTGAAGTGATTAAAGAAAAACGTCGTGGAAAACTGTCGTTGGGCGTGTTGTTTCTTCACGATAACACTCCTGCTCATCGATCGGAAGTTGCGCTCAATGCAGTCCGCTGTGCTGGCTTCAATCTTCTTGACCACCCACCATATTCTCCTGACTTAGCCCCAAGTGATTTTCACTTATTTCAAAATTAAAAGAGGAAATTCTTGGAACTAAATTTCACAATGATGACGCGATTATGGCTGCTGTAGAGAACTTTTTCGTGAGTCAAGAAATTTTTTTTTCGCAAGGCATAAGAAAGTTAGAAACGCGTTATTCTAAATGCATTGGAAAAATAAAATATTTTTGTTTAATTTTTTACATGTTTGAATATGGATTCCAAGAACTTTTTGATTCACCGTAAACCAAACCAAAACAGAAAGTACAAAAGACAACAAGAATGGAGAAATATGTTTAGTGAAGATTGGTGGGGAGTTCCCCGTGCTCAGACTGCCTCGTATATGGTCTGATTGATCTGTTATGTTATGAAAAATTTTGATTCAAAACCAGTGGAGACCATTTAACTGGCGAATTTCTTGAAATTATATCTTTATTACTTACCCTGATTACACGAAGTTATTATAAAAGTGAATCTCCATAACTTACCTGAAAGGAAATAAATGAAAATGTTAAAGTAATATTTATATTTATGACTTTCTCGGCATCGGTAACGAACATTAGTGGGAGTTTAATTTAAATAAAAAGTAAAAAGTTCAAGAATTCTAATCAGGAATATTTTAATAATAAATAAGTGAATAGGATGATTAAATTTTTCTTTTTATGGGGCCTTATTACCAAGTTTATGTTTATTAAATTATGAATTCATTCCCTTTATTAATATGAAAAGGAATTAGCATGTTTTACATTATTAAAAATGAAACATAATAAAAGTTTATTGTATCTATTTGGAAGAAGATTTTGAATCCAAAAAAATACCAAGTTTGGTCCAGTACAATCAAAATGTATCAAAATTATTTTATTAAGAACGAGAGTAACGAAAAGGTGTTATAATATGAGCAATTAGTATTTATTTCAAAATTCTAAAGATCAGACATTACATTACATCTAGTGCCAATAATGCTAAATAAGTGTGTGTAAACGTGAGTAAAGACATTATTAAAGAAGAGTATATTGAAGCAACACCGGTGCGGTACGAAAGAGCGCTTCGTCTCTATGTAATTAGACCAATTTAATTCTTAATTAATATTAATTGTCCGACAGAACGAATCTGTCGACGTAACTGTCTTCGCCATTGCTATTGTGTCGAGGCACGCGTTTAACATCAACGTTGTTTCTCTTAAACGGGATGTTCATATTTATTAGGTTCTCTACTAGTTTATTAATTTAATTAAAATTGTTCGTATAGAGGTAGGATGATACTGAGTTTTTAATGTCACTTTAAGGGAACACATTAAATTTTAGACTTATATAAGAAGCTTAGTAAATCTAAGGTGATGCTCTGGTAAAATAATGAGAGACATATTGAGAACAAGAGCACTTTGCTGAGATTCTCGAACAGTTAAGCCTTGAACTTAGGTAATACAATTTATGACACAAATTGACCTCTCCCTAACAATCGTCGCCCTGTCCCGCAACTATGTTATTATTTTTAATTTACGCCCGCTCGCTTTAATTGTTTTTATTATTTGAACTGCACCTGTAGTAGTTGTGACCGGGGTGAATAACAATGTTGCATTAATGTACTTGCCACGTACAGATGTCGCCTTTTTGTGCCAATAACGGACTGCTACCGCTTGTAGGGAAGGTAACGATCGGGATTCATATACAGCGACGTCTGCTTTCCTTCTACATTTCTCTAATTAAAACAATTTGATTATTGTTTATCAATGTGTTACAGAGAATTTGAAATGTCTCGCGCGGCATAGTAATGAAGTCCTCCGCGCGATAGGAAATGCCACGCGGTCGCCGTAATTGTCGCGGCTAGCGACGATTTCAATAAGCTAACCCACATAATGAACCGCGCGAAAAATAGAGCGCAACGAGAATGGACATAAAGGAAAAACAAACAATACCGAGAAAATTGTCGACACATAAACAGTTCTAAGCGCGACTAAGTGCAGCGTTAATTATTAGTTTAAGTATCCATAAAAAAGTTGTACTCCAAGTCGGACCCTCACTGGCAGGCGGAAGCGAGACAAAAAGTTTTTATTTCGACTTTATAGCTACGTGGAACCGTATAAACGGCAGCTGGTACTTTAAATATATCGAATATCGGCTCAGAGCCACAGTCACTGTCGAACGCTTTCACACCCACCCTCGGGCAACGTAACGCTTTTCACCTCGATTTGCTAGTAAGCTTGCGGTATATGAATCGAACACAATTTCATGAAAATCCTATTGGTACGTTCGTGCAAGCCGATCATATTTTGTCACACGGGTTCATATTAATACTAAAATTATTACTCTATGAAATTCTACCTAAATTGCAACGTTGTTCTCAATCTATCTACTTACTACATACACGGAGCCATTTCTGGAAATTTGTAATTACAGAGCTAAATTATTGGAGAAGTATTTTAATATTGTTCAATTAGGAATATTGATTATTTTTTCTCGATATGCCATAATTTCACCGCCATAATTTAGCTTTTTTTTTCTTGATCTGTTTTTCGGGTTAAACATAACATTTCAGAAACTGTTTCAGTAATAAATTTAACATTTTTATTTCCTCGTTATTTTAAAATTATTTGGTATTAAAGTCTGTCTGTTTATACTCGTACACATTACTTGTAGAATAAACGGATTTTAAGAAGAGAATAAACCTAACTAATATTATAAATACGAAAGCGTGTTTATTTGTTTGTCATTCTTTCACGAGCAACGGATCGATTTGATTTTCTTGTGCACGGAGATAGTTGAAGGGCCGGAGAGTAACATAGGCTGCCGGAAATCTTTGGGGATATCCTTATGTCACTTTTCAAAAATTTCCAGCGAAAAGCCAGTATTTTAACAAATAAATTAATTAGCTTACTTAGCCCAGTACTTATATAAGAATATGAAAAAATAGAAAAACATACATTAAATTTCCATAAACTGGAAGAGCTCACCAACAATGTAAACACGCAGGAAAGTCATTCTACTTGTATTCATAAAATAGAATAGAAATAAAATGTAATTTTAATTATTTGCCCGCATTCGTGCCGAGCCGCCATGTCGGTATCGATACCGTAATAGTGAGGGGGAGGGGGCAACAATAAAATATACTTTAATTAGTAACGACGTCGTCAGCCGCGCCACTCTGGGTGGGACGACGACCCCTGGCGCTCTTGCGGGAGACCTGTCCACGAATGGCAAAATATTTTATCTATAAAAAGTCTTTGTTTTTCCCGTACAGACCGATTTTGTTACTGCTTGGGCGCTTTCATAGGAAACATAATGTCAATGTTCTTTGATACTAACATTCCACGGGCGAAGCCGGGGACGTGCCGCTAGTAAGGCTATATTTTTGTTTCTCACTCTTAACAAAAATGCTAATAAGTACTAATTTTATTTGAGAATATGTGCTTTATGTGAATGCACTTTTTCTAAAAATAAGAGATTTTGTCTGTTAAACAAATGGCACATCTAGGTCCATTAAGTGCAGCAACAGTCTTGCCACCTGTTCTATTTATTTATGGACAACTGCCTCTTACCATCTCTGTGTGTGAATTTTTGTTTTAAATTGTACTTGTATTAAGAATTTGGAATACCACTGAGGATTTTGGGTACCTAACACGGTTTAATTTAATTGAAATTTTATTTTGAGAAACAGGAAAACAAAAATACTACAGGCAAACTAACATTCCCTATCTATTTATTTCTCAGATTCATGTCAAAGGCACCTTTGTGATAATCACAATCGCTGATCGAGAGGTGATAAATATGAAGGAGGCGAAATGTATAGCTTCTGGGATAAAAGGCGAGATGATAGATAGGTATACATAACGACGTAATACCAAATGCAGATAATAAACAACAATAATACCTGGTGTCATGGAACTGTAAACTTCTGTAGGAATAACTTAGGTTATACTTTGTAAAATGTAGGCTACATGACATAAAATACTTTAAAAGCTGTCAAATTAAACATTTAATTTTTATGGTTAAGATATGCACTTTGCAATAAATAAAATTATATTTGGTATAATGTAAAAAAATTAGGTATAGCTAGGCAAATTACATCAGCTAAAAGAGAGACTTGGTCTTCCGCTGGGTAATCTGGGATCGTAACAAGGTTTCGGGAGCTGTAAGGCAACCCTTGGAGAAAAATAAAATTATTTGTTCTAAGCTTGTACAAAAAGTCACATAATTGAAAATGTTGACAGCTGTCATAAGGCCCTAGGCCATGTACATTTTGCAACGTTTGATTTCACGTTTTGCTTTCACTGCTCGGAGGTTCTATTAATGGTATAATTATAAGTAACTATATAATGCGGTATATGAACAAACAGCAAGTTCGCCACAATTATGCCACCAACAATACACAAACCAACCAACAATTTAAGAAACAATCAATTTTCATTCTGAAATAAAGATTAAATAAATATTCAATAAATTAATTAAACACTTTTTCATCAAAGTGTAAAATAAAACTTTTTTCAATTAACTATGTAAATAAAATGTCCTCAGTCATCATTAGAAAGTGCAGAACAGTGTTGAGAAACAATTTATAAATAGGTGCACAGGCACAGATTATTCTATCATCAAGATTATTAAATGTTGGTCAACACTGAAACCAGTTAAAAGGTTCAAGACAATTAATTAAAGTGACTTATGAGCGAACGAAGTTTAAGATAATAAAGGCATCGATACCTGTGAGTTACCTTTCCCTTTCATTAGGTCAAATTCAAAATCTCAACAATAAATCAAATACCTCGTGATTCCACACTTAATAATATGTTTAAGGGATTCATGATATTTACAGTAGAAAATCTAATCCACATAAATTCATTCGTTACATCATGTTTAATAAACAAAGTTATTAAACAATTTGCGTAACTCTATAAATTAAATTAATTACTTAAAATTGACAATAATATTTACGATAAAATTTACATTAACTGTAGATCTAATCATTTAAAATACATACATGTGTTATGAACAAATATGGTTACACCGTTCAAAATAAACAAAAATACTATTAAAATAAAAGTTTAAAAATAAATCTGTTCAGAAATTAACACCGAACGTAATGTGTAATTTTTGACACTCAATCGCAAAAGCATTTAAAAGTAACAATTGGAGTTCATTGTCCTGGCGTAAATTGTATGTCAACCTTTGTGTTTTGAAGTCAGATAAATAGATGTTTTTTTGTCAGATATTACAAGCAATCTTGCTATTTTGGTGGTTAACAGGTGGATTTTGGGGATGATAAATAAAGATGTTAACTTAATCAAAACTCATTTTCAGGTGTTTTCGACGACCTCGCAGTATTTTTTTGAAGTATCATTAAGACTCGTCAAGATACCGCATACTTTCCGAGCGAATATCGGTTGACTATGTAGGTACTGACTTAAAAAAATGTGCACTGAAAAGTAAGAAATAATTAATATTTCGTCGTAGAATTTAAAGACTATTTAATTAGGTACACCTATGATAATTAGTATCTACTAACATAGATAATACTGAAAATATCTTTATCTTCTTAGATGTTTAATTAATTTTGTATTCTAATTTGGCACCATCCCTCTTCAAATTCTAGGATGAAATATTTATTATTTCTTACTTTTCAGTGCACAATTTTTATTTTTCTCTTTGAAGTGATTTTGCTGCCCTGAGAGACAAATATGAAGCAAAATAAAAAAATGCATGAAAAAAAATCGCTTGAAGCAACTTCGCGTCAATAGCAACCGTCGCTAAGGCTTTTTTCTGATTATATAATTTTTAGCCTTAAACAGAAACAAATTACTGAATTCCTAAAAAAACTACTGAACTGATAATATCGATAAATTATCGTCAAAATCAGTTCCTACATATTTCATCGAGATATTGCAAAAAATATACTTGTAAAGTCAGTTTTTTCAAAATTCATGAAAAACCAGCGATAAAATGTAGTTGACAAAAAATGGAACCAATCCGGAAGAATGCTGTAACAAATAAAAAAGAAATCATCAATATCGGTATACAACTGGCGGAGGAGTCGGTGTACGTACATACATACAAAAAAAATAACGGTCCAAATATTTCGGCACTGCCTTGTCTGCATAACTAAGTAATAATAGTTTTAAGTTAAATGACTGTTTGTGCCACAATAAAAATAATTAAAAAACTTCGAAGTCGGTTAAAAATGTATTAGAAAATAAATTGAATACTTACCTGCAACATTTTTTCAATTAAGGAAACTTTGTTAAATTGGGTCGGTATTCGATGACCCACCGGTTTAAGAAATCTAAATTGAAGTATTAGTAAGTTTCAAGTTTAATTTTTCAATACAGTGAGTGATACAAGAACGAGTCACATAACTTCTTCTATCGCATTTCGTCATTATTTTAAAAGTATTCTAAATTGCAAGAACTGAAAATGCTCTATTTATCAGATGCTATTCGAATAATAAAACAGACCTATTAGTATTAGCCTGGGAGGCAGTGGAATATTGGTAGGAGGTATTTAATAAAAGCTGAATGTTAGTAGTCTCGTAGTTTTGCCTTCCCTGTGTGGAATCGTTGATTTGGCAACTTTCTGGTGGTGGGTTTGCGACATATGAATTACCCAAGCCTATTGGCGGAGTAGTCTGTAAATATTATTTTTATATTCATAAATACAATTATTTTACGTATAGCTCTAGCTTTTATCAATTTGTTTAAAATCATTGCAAATTGCAAAATATATATATCTTCGAATCCACCACCACCTATTTAGCATGTCAACGATTCCATATTAATCAGAGAAGGCAAAATATTTTACAAACTTTCAGCTTTTTACAAGTAAGTATAATCTCCCCCATTCACTTGGCTCTCTACTTTTCTAGCTAATTATAGCTATTATATATATTAATGTACCGAGCTATTCTCTAAGTATATTTTATATGATTGGTCTTTAATTTTTAGGTCAGTTGTTCTAAGCTCAATTGGGTAAATACTTACATACATATTATTGGATCGTTACGTTACGCTGATTCACATTTTGCATTATGCGTTATTGTCAAAAGGAGTAGAAAAATCTGTAATTCTTTCGGCACGTAGTTAAAACTGAATGTAGCATATGATACAAAGCGGAAGCAGTTATTATATAAAATATAGTCTTAGTACGAAAAAGGCTTTGACAATGGATATCTCTGCTAGCATTATTATTAATCGCAACGTACGCAACCACATATTAAAACGTTTCCTACCAGCCACTGACAATAATGGGAGTGAATTGTCACAACAGTGAAAAAGAGATAGTAATGTAATTAAAAATAATGACATTTTATACTAAAGCACTTTGACAGTTACGGCCTTATAAAGTTAATATACCTACGTACCAAATGTATTCAAATAAAATTACACTTTGCAACTAAGAACATAAAGTCTATTTGGATATGTATAAAGTGAGTTTTAAATCCAATTGTAGCACACCTATTGTTCCTTGTAAGGACGGGCATGAGAAACACTTTGGCTTACATTAGTAATACTTAAAGAATAAAAATATCCCATGACTGTATTAGATACAACAGTAGAAAATTAAATAACATTAATTTAACCGTTAAAAGAAAACTGTTACTTTATTGAAGCGGATTTAATCATCTTCAACTGTATGTTTGCCGCGTGTAATTGAATATAATTTTATGTCTATTTTTTATATGAAAACTAAGTATTACAATGAATCCTATCTCCTCGATATTTATTGTAACAGACAGATTGCTATTATTTTTCGATTTCGACGTAGATAGTAATTTTTTTCAGTGTCAATTTTCAGACGCATTTCTTGTACACTAGAAGTTCCTGATTATTATTATATTTATATGAGTATTATTATATTTAGTGTCAATATCCTTATAATAATAGGTATATCTTATATGTCTTCATTTAAGTATTTCTTTCTATACGCTTCAATAAGTGTTACTTACGTATAAATTAGATGGAAACTTACATTTGCGTTTTTATTTATTTTTGCAAAATCGCTGCTTACCCCTTCTCGATAATATCGGTTTAGTATTCTTGTGTTATATTTATTTTAGTAGTTTAATGATTCATTTTGGAGTGTGGAGCCAAGTGGCCTACCTACCATAAAACAATATGAGTTCAATAGTTTAACAGAACGTCTCCCATTAATTTGTCAAATTATGTACTTAGATAAGTTTTTTAGTATACTTAAATAAAAATTAATGCTATCTATCTATCATCACGCCTTGCATCCCAAGAGGGGTAGGCAGAGACAATCGAATACCATTTGTTACGATCCTGACATATCTCTTTTGCTTCTTTTATATTCATCATACCTTTAATATATCTCGGCGAAATTAAATGCTATTCGTTGGTAAGCGCATCACTTAAGAACGGCTGGACCGATTTGGCAATTTTTTTTAAATGTTCGTAATACCTAGCCTGAATAAGGTTTTTAGGGAAAAAAATTTGAAAGCTACCCGGAAAATTCGGAAAAAACTCAAAGTATTTTGTAAACTTTTTTCTATGGGATGTTTGTATGAACTCAATCCCCTTAATAGGAGATGAAAGTTAATATGGGCTTCACAGGCAAGTTAGTCATATAATAAAAATAAATAAAAATTACCTACCAATCCGAGTTGAGGATGAAACCTTAACATTTAATTTAGATATTAAATTTTACAAATAATATGGTAGGAAACACAAAAAAAATTGTGAAGCTATCCATAATATGACACCCGAGACCAAAATTATATTGTAATTTTGTTGGCAACAGAAGTACCTAAGTAATCCATGTGGAACGACTCGGCTCCCACATACCTCATTTGTTATTAGCCACAATATAATCACATATTGTGTCAGATAATAAATAGAAAAAGCGACAATAGAACTAACAACTCACAAATAGGTATCTAATAATGAAATTGAATTACATATAAATATATGCTTGTTATTCGTTTCTCGGTTCGGCGAACCGTTTAATAGTGCGTTGCGTTATTTATTCGTTTGTTTCCGCGACGGTACGTTATGCGACAAACCTATATGAATGTGATATGATGGACCTGACTCCCAAATATATATGTGGAAGAAAATTTAAATAATAAAAGATTTTATGTTGAATATAGATTAAAACCCCTCTAGATATAATATAATATGATGCAAATTAATAAGTTATTAAAAAACTATAAAACACGCTTTTGTCAGCCTGCTCTATCATCACTGTTTAGGATCCTAGACATTTTGTAAAGACAAATCAAACGAGCCCAAACTCGATAGGGTTACGTCGTTTTATTACAAAGTTAAATTCTACTATCCACATCCTGGCTCCATCATCAGATCAGATCGATGACACCAAATTATTGTATTGTCATCCGAATTACATACACTTGCAAACTCAAACAAGCGTCCTTCAAAAATAAAATACTTGTATGTTATTTAGTACATTAATGTTCGGTTTCAGTTAATATTACACTAAGCATTGGGGAAATAAGCTTTGCAAAATTTTCCAATAAAATTGAAAAGTGTCCTAGTTGAGAACAATAGACAGTCTACGGCTATAGACATGGGGGATTTTTGTCGTGTACCCCATCATTTGGGGTTTTGTTGAATAGATACATTTGCTATGAGGTTCCTAAGAGATTTTTTTAATTAGGTAAATGTTTCACAAGATATAAGTTCCTAAGGTCATTAAATTAAATGGCCACTCCCTTTAATTTTTAAACAACGTGAAAAATTCAGTTACCAACAAACATAAGGTTGTGTGTCATACTCATGTTCGCCGCAGCAACATGTTAATGTTTAACACATTGTAGTATCTATCTATCATCACGCCTTTTATTATCCCAAGAGGGGTAGGCAGAGATAATCGAATGCCATTTGCTACGATCCTCACATATTTCTTTCGTTTTTTTATATTCATCATACCTTTCATACATGCTCGGCGATTTTTTGTACTAATATTTCCATCTATCAATACATTTTTTATATGTTCAATAAAAGTACACCTAGGTCGTCTTCTGCCATCATTTCCTTTAATTTCAGACATATAAACATTTTAAGTCAATATCTCATTCTTCATTCTTTCAACGTGTCCAAACCGATATAAACTACTTTCCTTCATTTTAGTCATAACATCATCTTTCACTCCGCATTCTTCTCTAATGAGATCGCTTTAGGTATTCTAGTATTAGATAACAATTCTAGTATATCAACTGTCTATGAGACATGTCAGAGTCTATCAGTGAAGGTTAAATGAAGAGCAAAGATCAATCAAATTGCTACGAACCTGGCACAAATTAACAACTCTACACACGAGTAAATTAGTCTACGCGTAGTTGACGATTTCATACCACAGATGGACATTGTTCATGGAACAAATTGTACAGGTTGATTGTGTTTGTAACACACCTTCACGGCCTCTATATTGTGCGGTGTTGGCAGAGACACAAGTAACAATGTCCACATTTTACGAGTTATCCATATTATCCATAACAGAACAGGTGACAAGCCTGTTGCTGCACTTAACTTATGATGTGTCACGTGCTTTATAGAATTTATTTTAAATAATATTTTTATAATACAGACACAATGTATCTGGGATTCCCTGCGCTATGCTACCTGACTTAAAACAAAAGTATTCGAATCCCAGTTAGAATCAACTAAAAATGTACAACTAACAACCAGTTGCGCGACGGCAATTCGGTCGCTATAGCAACTGGTCGCAAATTGCCAACAGTTGGGACACTTGAGTTGACTCGGTATCGCACGAGTACCTAGATATATTTTTTTAACAGAAATTCCATTAACAATTATTACAAGGATAATAAAATACTGCCATTTAATCTGTACAAAAAATCACGTTGATTCGTTTTGACGTGAAAGAAGGATTATATAACAAGTTTAATTTCTTAAAATGTCAATAAAATATACCATTTTTACTTATTTTTAAAATGATCTCTTGTGCTCATCGTTCAAGAACCCGATCTTTTATTATAATGAAACAACAAAACAAACGAAGGTTGCATACAATACAATAAACCTTTTTCGACCAACACAAAAAAAATTAACAAAGTGAATACCTACATTTTTATTATTTTCTTGATTGATCACGAAAATAAAATTGTATGTAGATATTAGTTTTAATTCTGCTCAATAAACAACAACTCTGTTTAAATAAACAAAAATATTTCTTATTCTAAAGTTCAAAGTTGCATATATTTTTCATTAATACTATATGAAAGTTTGGATGTTTGTTGCTCAAACGCGCCTTAACGACTGAACGGATGAAATTTTCAGGTAAAATTGTTTGGTTTTTGGATAGACTAATATTGGTCCAGGAAAATAGGACGATTGAAGAGCTTGTTCTATATTGGTATTTGCTAATATTTTATAGAAAAATAAAAATATCGGGTGTTTTTGTCCTATTTTCAAGCGGATGAAACTGTAGGCAAAAGCTGGTAAGATATTCGGGAAAGACACATTACATGATCAAACAACGATCAATAGTTTAAATATAAAATTCGGTTACATCAGCTGAGCGGGAAAAAGCACTTTTTCGGCAGTCGAGCCTTGTATTTTTAATATCGCCCCCTGCTTCGCCGTCTCGCTTTAACATAATATAAAATTATAAATGATATGAATCACGATAATGTTCCTTGGCTTTGTGTGCGTGGCCAATTCACAAGTTCGTCGGGCGGGAGTGCCACCCTCGCTACCCCGCCGGCAAAAAGAAAACTTTTATTTTTATAAGACAAGAAATTTATTATAGCTGATGCTCGTGCCGGTTTCGCGTTTCTTCGGAAATAGAACGTAAAAATGTTGCGGCATCGATCGTACCCCCAATATCTTCCTGCCCCTCGAATGCCAATAGACCTGGCTGCTGAGACTATATCATTAATATAATGCAATTTTATAGGAAGCATATGTTATCTTGGATAGGATAGGAGGATAGATTTGTTTGTTGATAATACAATACTATTGCGTAGAATAAGTACAAACTCGTACCTAAAGGAAAATGTTGAATTGAAAAACTTAAAGAAATAAACTCACGGGGAATTGTTAGGAATTTAATAAAGACTCTAAGAAGGAGCAATGTAAAATAAATACTTTCACGTAAAGGGTTTGTGGAGGTTTATACCCGAGAGGAAAACGCGCGAGACTGCGCCGATCTGTGTCGAGTATAGACTAGGTTCTCTTTAGCCGCAGACTATGTTAGTAATTGCTAGAGCCGCTATAATCGTTCTTAATTACAACTATACACCTCACAATCGCGCCCGTTTCAAGTATTCATTATTAATATTAATTCGCAATAAAAACGGGTTTGCTCTCGATTCCTCTGCGTTGGACGAAGTGAATCGACTTGCTTCGCATCGCAACTGACTTCAATTCTTATTACAAATGCAAATTATGATTGAAACAATATGACAATGTCGGTTCTATATGTGACTAGAGATATATATTTTTATGTGCTTATTGATTATTATGATTAAAGGTTTGAATGGACTCCAACCGAGCTCGAGTATTGGGTTCAGTACGAGTGTCGCTTGGCAAAAATATATTTCGGAGAGTGATTTTTTATCAGCCTGTACCAACATTAATATACAACATTTTATTTATCATCTAAATCGGCGTTTACGACGGCGAACAATGCCGCGCTCCGCACCAAACAAAAGTGGGACGCAAATAAAGAAAACAATAAAATTAGAATACATAAACACATAAAAACGGCATCCAGAACGTTCCTGTTGCGGCGGGTGAGACGCATGCGTGTCTGCCCACACTCAAGTACATTACATTAAATATAATTAATAACAATTCTAAATATAAAGCGACGTTGTTCTTTGTTAGTTAAACGTTACTCAGCAATAAAACTCGCCGTAGATAAATTATTCGCTCCTTTGATAATTCCCTAACGCAATAAAAAAGAAATTTACTTGCACTAAAAAATATAATAATCTATTAAATCTTGAAACAAATTCAAATAATCCTAATAGCAAATTTTCAAACCGTTTATGCACGTCCAAAAATACAACGTAAAAGAATATGGAAGATTGTCTTTAAAATAACTCTTACGAAAATGTTTTTAAAAGCTAATTTTAAATGACAAACATTTTTCTTTTCAATGAGTAATATCCGACTCGAGACGTCGTGTACAATCATGTAGGAAATTCATAGCATAATAAAGTTTTAGAAGGGATTACGTTACGTAAACTTTCAAAGTAAGAAAATATTTTTATTTTCTTATGGCTATATTTTGTATGCATTATATTGAGTTAATTAATTAATTGAATATATCTAATTATTTAATTTAAATATAATATAATCATCTTTAACTTTTTAATAAACTTTTTACAATAGCTGACTAAACTTTAGTAAGCGATAGTCCCATGCTTTGATCGGCCGTGCTATATCTAACATACAGTTGTATCTGATAAAATTATTCAAATGATACGATCTATTGTGTTTCAGCAACAATGTTAATAATATTATGTATTGTAAATATTTATGTAAGTAGGTTTACGACTGTATAAGTTGTTTCATAATGTAGAGTTCCGTTTGTCTGCAGTCGAATATTTTATTCCATACAATCTTATTATTAGTGCAATCATTCCATACGCATTTCACTATGGCTTTGATTATGAATACAAATATATACATGAGGTTAAATAGTAAAGATACATATTCGAAAAAGATTCATGTTTTTTTTTATCTTATTTACCTACTAAGGTAATAGACCGTCTTACTGATTGAGCCGATCCTAATGTCGCATTTGTTGTTTTTTTACTTGTACTTATAAAGTAAAAAGAGAAGAATGCGGAATGAAAGATGATATTGTGATAATGAAGAAAAATAGTCTACGCTGGTTTGGACACGTTGAAAGAATGAACTATGGTGTACTTTTATTGAACATAAAAAATGTATTAATCGATGGAAATATTAAAAGTATACACACTCACCGAGCATGTATGAAAGGTATGATGCATATAAAAGAAGCGAAAGAGGTATGTCAGGATCGTAACAAATGGCATTCGATTTTCTCTGCCTACCCCTCTTGGGATGAAAGGTGTGATGATAGATAGAAGTTAATAATACATATTTCTTGTATATTGTCCACATTTTTTATTATTGCTTTTACGAATAAAAAATTGCAATACCTGACGTATTACATTACCATAACAAATTGTTTTGCTTTAAAAAAACGATAAATGCGACACTAGCGCCATTAGGATCGATTCATTCCATGTTAAAGTGTTTTACGGATTTTTGTCTGTCTGTCCCGATATTTGTCCAGATAAGCTGCGAATATACTGAACGATTATGAAATAATCTTTCAATTATCATACTGGATATACTAAACTCTGTTTCATGTTACATATAAATAATGTTAATGGAATCAGGTATCAAGTGATATCAGAATAAAACGAGCGAAGCTATGGGAGTATTTAGTGTATAATTAGATTTCGTAGTCGTAAAAGGTTACAAAACAAAACGAAACAATTTATATTCCTATAATCAGCTGTTTGGTAATGCAAATGTTACGAAATCAAATTGGGATGAACCGAACTGAGGCGCACTACTGCATTTATTTACCTACATGTTATCTAGGTCTTGATGATTTTGATTTTAACTTATTAACATAAATGTATGTCTAATATTCTGTAAACTTTATGTAGGTACCTAATACGTAACGTAATCGTTATTTTAAATGTTTTGGGACTAATGTAACTAAAATAAAGTTTAACCACACAATTATATCTATATCTAAAGTATTAGGTTTAAATCCTAAATGAATAAAACAAGTTAAATTTTAGAAGTCAAATACATGAAAATTGATATAAACAAGAGCATTTGTAAATGGTTGTTTTCATTCGTGGCGAAATCTCGTTCATTCATCATTTATAACATTTAAATACATTGTAAATTACAATGAAGTGTAAGTCATTGGCCCCACTGTCTCATACGTCTAATAACACCCATACAGACACAAGTGTTCGCAAGTGTTCGCGCGCCCAACAAAAAGGACGCTAGTATTGGGGCGACCACAAATCACAATATTGAAGTTTATCGACAAATATTAATTTAAATTCAGCTAACGATATCATGTGAAAATATTATTCATATATTATTAGTGCTCTAAGTACGATATATATGTTAGAATAACGGTAATATATATAAATCAGGTTTTGAATTACACGGAGACGTTTGGTCACAACATGCTCATCGAGAACACATAACCGACGACTACAAGATAGTGTGCGTGAGCATTAATATAAGGCAATAACATGTTCAAATACAGGATCGCAAATGAAATCGAGTTGGCTACGTAATGGGTGCTGTTGCTTATATTTTATCGTATAATCAATGAGTAGCAAACCGCAACTTATAGCTTTAAAACATGCCCTTTACTATGGGGCACAGCTTGACTTAATCGAAGCGGTGACGAGCGCATTATCGCTGTTTACCGCTCATCTCTGGATGTGACACTTAAGGGAAAACGGGCTACGTGCAAGTTTGTAATTAATGCAGTTGATTGATTTACAATGAACGTCCTATAATTACTATTCAATAACTGATTATTTGTGTGTATACGGAACAAATTTTAATCCGCCGTAAATCAGTTATTTATTATTATTTTATATAACGGTATGTAACAGAAGGAAGTTATTTTAAGTAATGTTTATTCAACAATTAATTTGTAAGTTAACTAATATAAATTTACGGAGAAAATAATTTTATAATATAGCAAAAAACATCCGTTAACACAATACACACGCAAGGGAAGCGGCCTTGTTAAAAATACTTTGTTCCAATAGTTCGCATGCAACTATTTATACTGAAAGAAAAAAATTATAATATGATCTTCCACGCTGCTGCGCACCTTTTATTGTTGCAGTTCGCTTATAATATCACATACATAATTTATAAAGAAAGTTAATAGTTTTAATTTTCTGTGACTTTGCAGTCTCATTTCATCTTTATTGGATGTAATTAATTTACTGTTTAAATTGTTGCAAGGTTGGGAGATGTGTTCTGATCTGGAATAACTAATTAACAGACATAATACATTCCATATTAGTAAATGAAAAATTTTGTAGATCAATATAGATCACAGTTTTATTTTTGTAAAAATACTTTTGAAAAAAAAAAAAGTTTATGTTCACGTGCAGCAATTTGTATGCACACCTTACTTATATAAGTACTCAAATTGATACAGATTAAACAATACATTATTTTTTTCAGATATTTATTTCATTCTAGAATACTTGGCCTTTGAGTTAGCAAGTGTAGGTTTTTAATACATTTCTCATACGCCGCAAAGAAATAAAATTATTACATATAAAATGCATTTCCATGAAATACTTATGCTTCAATATGTTTAAGATTATTAAGTTAAATTAGTTTAATTGTAGTAAATTACAATGACGTTCACACAATGATGTGCAGATAATGAAGAATTATTTTTTGCTCTATAATTAGTGTATGGAATTATTTATACAATGTTGTACACGCTACATGAGCATCGATACATAAATGAAAATGCACGTTGTTGTAATGTAAATATTTTAAAGCGCATGCGTTTTCACACCATCTGGTGGTGAACAGTCATTTAAATATTCTCTACTAAGCTTGAAATTTTAAAGCAAAAGTTCCATAGCCAAATATCCGTCCGTATGTCCCAAGCTCTTCTCGGTCAGACATCATCCGTTGATTCTGATGGTAATTCAAAGAAATACGTCGTGAACCGCCATGTAATTTTGTAGTTAAGATTTTTTTGTCTTGGGTTGTTAATATGCTAGGTTCCTAAGAATACCGTTATCATTAAACGTATATTTCGCGAGATTTAAGTTAATAAAGTCGTTAACCATGTGTTCCTCTAATTTTCAAACCACATAAATAAAAAATAAAAAAGTATTATAGTAATAATTTTATTTTTATTTGATTTGAAATTTTTGAGATAGCCTGCAGTTCGTGAATTTAATAATAATGCAGGTACTTATTTATGGTTTCATATGGTTCCAGAGGCCTCGATTCGATGGAATGGAACCATCCGAATCGTACGTACTCACACGTAACAACTAACAAAGTCATTGAGTGGCCTCCAATCCACTATTAAAATAAATAAATTTATCGAAGACGTTTGACGGACCACCAAACGTCTTCATGACTGTAACAAGTATTTTCCGGGACACACATAATATTGCGTGAAAATCATCTCTATATAAACATGGACACGACTAGCAATTGCCATTTGCAGATTATTCACATTATTAGTGCAAGTCGCGTGCATTAATTGACTCGTTGTTTGTATTTATTTAATCAGTTTTTATATATCTTTAGATAACCTAATCATAACTTCCTAACTAATATTATAAATGCGAAAGTACTTATTGTTTTATTTTGTCAGAACAGATCAACGGATCGACGTGTTTTTTTTGCACATATATAGTTGAAGGGCTAAAACTAGTAATTCAACGTCTCGAAGGTATTCGATAACTATGGCCGCAGTATGAGGACGTACATTATCATGCATAAAAACAAATCCATCTCCTATGAAAGGAGCAAATGGTACTACAATTTCTTCCAAAATCTCAGTTATATACCGTGCCGCTGTTAGTGACCCATTCTCAATAACATAGACTTCCGTACGTGCCCCCATACAAATACCTCCCCATACCATAACTGACCCACCACCATATGCCTCTTTTCCAATGATGTTGCACTGAGCGTATCTCTCTCCCGGGCGTCTCCACACTTTAATCCTTCCATCATCTGGCTTCAGACAGAATCTAGACTCATCTGTGAATAAAACTTGAGTCCATGCTTCGTCATTCCAATTTTCATGATTGCGAGCAAAATTAACTCGAGCTACTCGATGGCATGTGGCAAGAAGGGGACCTCGGGCAGGTAAGTGTGAATTTATTCCGGCAGCTTTTAGTCTTCTTCTCACAGTTTTAGTGCTTACTGCAACCCCTCGAACTTCTTGGAGCCTCGTTCTTACCTCAGAAGAAGTTAAGGTCCGGTTTCTAAGTACACTGGTTACAATGAACCGGTCATCTCTGGCCACAGTCTTCCGTTTCCGTCCCTGTCCTGCGAGTCTCGTATACCGTCCGGTCTGTCGATACCTCTTAACAACTCTATGTATCACAGATTTTATACTCGTAATGTTTGGGCCACATGTTTGTAGGTGTACCCCATTTCTATTAAAGTTACAGCCTTAGCAACTTCAGTGGCGTTTAGTTCTGGCATTTTCAGTGTATTTGCAACAACAATTCACACTTAACACGATACAAGACGGACAAGGCAAAAATTTAAACAAAACCTAGATTTTAGTTCAAATTCAAAAGTTTAGAAATTTGTTTCGCAGTAAGAATGAACGCAGTATGGCGCAATAATTAAATAAAAACAAATGAAATTCGAAAAAAAAAAATATTCCACGACTTTATTTTTTTTAATTCATTTACCAATGTTTGTGGCTAGTACGCGCGGTAATTACAACAGGAGAAATCAAACCTTTTTTTTGCGTTCCTCTAAATTTGTCCATGAGTGTATAATAATACAAAAAATTGCTTTTAGAATATTTTAATGTTTATGTTTTGAAATTCAGTCACAAACTACTTGACAGTGGACTACAATACTTGACATAATAGGTTCTACATTTCATATTCGTACCTGATTCCATTAAGACAGCCACTACAATATATGGACGATATATTTAAGATTATTGACATGAAACAATTAGAATATTCTAAATCTAAGTATCTACTATGATCCCTAAAACTTTCATTGCAATCCATTGAGCCGTTTCGGAGCCTATTTCAATTTAAATTATTTGTATAGAAAAGTTTTGAAGAAAATCTTATTTTTCGTTACTAACGCTGGTAAAATTTAATTATAAACTTAAAAATCATCTCTTGATTTTTAATGTTTCATGCGGAGTTGCCAGTGTATTTATAATTAACACTAGTTTTCTGCCCCCGACTTAGCCCGTGGATATTTTTGAACAAAATAAAATACAGCAAATATTACTCAGGAATATCATAGCTTTCTATTCGTGATTTCTTTTTAAATCGGTTTAGTAGTTTCAGAATTTAACCCCAACATCCAAACTTTACCTCTTTATAATATTTGTATATTGATATTTAGTTCATAGAATATATTCAATACAATATCATGGCGCCAAATAGAATTTATAAGTACACAAGAGTGCAACGACATTTTCATTAATTTATACTTGACCCCACATCGACACTCCTTTATTAAAAGTGATCGTAAAAACAGTATATTAAAATTAATTAATACAAGAACGATATTTCTATTTATACTGTTATGTATTTTGTTACCATTTACCTTGCATATAAGCTGTGTCACATAAAATCAGATATAAATAGATCCTCATTTATCCTCAGTTAATCTTATGACTACGAAAGTGTGTTTGTTCGTTCTTCTTTGCCATTAAAACAGAGCAACGGATTGACGCAATTTTTTACACAGGGATAGTTGTGCCAGGGAGTGCCGGAAATCCTTCGAAATAAATTCATAATTCCTAATTTAAAAAATATTCTCGAATAATAGAATTATAATATGCCAGTAATTTTAGTACAATGCTGAATTAATTATTTATATTACAAGTTGTGATTATGTATTTTGTATTCACAACAACCTATTTGAAAAAGTACAGTAATTAAGTATCCAAATTCCTCGCTGAAAGAGCCAGCCCTCCTGTCACCAGAGGAGATGATCAGTTGTGGGGACATTTTTTTTCATAATTTTTTGTCATTTAATCTACAAATTTGAGCCGTTTGGTGTAGAAACTCTAGGTCCGTGGGGTTCAAATGACAAAAATGTATGTAAAAAAATGTCCACATGACTGATCATCTCCTCTGGTGACAGGAGGGCTGGCTCTTTCAGCGACGAAATGCAACCAGTATTCTTGCCACAGTTCCACGAGGACGTTTACTTAGTTTTATTTAATTTTTAGATTTATTTATAAGGTTTAATACAATCTTAGAATACAAATATAAAAGAATTAATAATTTATTAATAATGTACCTACATATACCTATAGGTAGATTTTTTATGAGTTGGTTCCCTTTTAAGAGAAGTATTGTGTCTGGTACCTACTATATAAATAAGTAGGTATGCTGTCAATTTAATTTCATGTCGGATTACGAAAGATCAATCTTTGCTCTACAATCTACAATATAATTATTTCTATATTCTCTTAAAAGGGAACCAACTCATAAAAATATCTTCCTATACCTACCTATACATTATTATTAAATATTAATTTAATTTGAATAAATAAACGGAGTCTGCAAAACTTTACTTTCAACGGTATTTATTAATGCATCAAAGTCGTAAATAATAAAATAGCTGTAACAGTTAATTAGTTGAATACAAATTGAACAATTAACATTTAAGCGGACAATTTTATAAAATAAGAAACGAATAAAATAAAAAGTAAATGATACAACATTGTCATATACATGTTTACCTGCAAAGATCTGGTATCGCAGCCATATAATAATATATGTGCATACATACCCGTAATAATCATATTATATTATATTATATTACATTGAAAATTTTATCTAGGAATAGTTTTAAATACCTTCCATAGAAGGTGAAGCATGTTCCATTAGTTTAATACTTTGTAACAGTTTGTAAGTAAAGCGCTCTTCCGTTTCAACATTTGCATGCAGAAAACATATTTAATTTAAATGAGATATTAAAATTGCGACTCAACTGTGCCGATAAATATTTATATAAATGCATTACTACGCAACTGTTTGAAAACATTGTAAACATAGCATTGATTTCGTATCAAATCGGATTTAATATGAATAGCAAATACTATAACCTATTGGGCGTGGTTTCATAGAGATTAAATAATTTATGTCACAAATGATGCATTCAACATAATTTAACATAAATTTTGCTTTGTGTATGATGTTATTAAATAAATGCAAGTGATGGAATAGATGAACTAAGATTATTAATAGAGAGATAGATTGAACGCCATTTGAGATGCAAAGTAGACGGTAATATGGCGGTTGAACGATAAATGCTGACAATGATTCACAATAGCGAATTAAGTATTATTTTAAATTGACGTAATTGGAAAATATGCAGTCTCTCGAACAACCGGTCGCATAAATTGATTGTTGTTATATTATATAGAGGCCCGGACGGACAGACAGTCCGCGTTACATCGCATTAATCATGATAAAATGTTACAATATTGTGTTAAAGATATTGCCATTGGTATACAATGAGACTTTTGCTAAATAATTTAGTAGATTGTACTGTTAAAAGCAAAGTTGATTCCCACATCGGCCAGGTAATGAAAACTTATGCATAATGCGTTTTACAAAAGAGTTCCCTTTGACGTTATGTTGAGATAATGACGGTAGCACTTGATATGCTGAAAATTCCTACATGTAGATTTAAGTTTGTGAATAGTAAATTTTGCAAGCGGTGGAGGAGTGGTGTGGGTAAGTGAGGGGTGTAATAATATTCCCTTAGGTAGATATTTGAAATTTGAATAGACCAACTTAAAATTTTGATCGATATTTTCCTAAATGCACTGGATTATCCGACAACTCTGACTGAACGAAAGTAATGAAATCGTAAGAAGCACTCTAATCCTTTCGAACTCAAACAAACTCAACAAATTGGGAACCATATACCTACCTACATATTATTACAGAATTTCTTTTAACTTGGGAATCTATGGCAGCATATCATTCTAAAGGAGATAGGAATACACTTTCTTTGTAGACTTCAGCTCTTTTTATCTGAAACTAAAATGGGCATTTATGTTTTCATTGTAAAAAATGACATCGTCCAAGTAAGAAAAATCTTCATGTCTTCTGCTTAGTACCCTGTGACCGGCACCACAGTTCTAGGAGCAGTAAGCATCGTGTATCGTTACAAAATATGAGATTATAATGTAGTTGTTATATTTACAAAGGTTAGGTAGAAAAGTAGATGTATGTTCAGGTTTCCATCCCATGCATATCAAGTGTTGTGATTTGAAATTACCTTTGCATAATCAAGATGATTTTGCATTTTGATGATTTCATATGTGCATGAATTTCGGGAATATCCTGGTAATAACATTTGTAGAATTAATTATTTTCTTCGCATGTCATCATATCCGACGGACAATGAAAACCTACACAATCAATGATCTTGGCACATCTATCTTTATTCAATAATTTTCCTTATATTATGATGATGCAATGAAAAAATATATAAGTTCTTAGAGAAAAAAAATGGTAAGAAAATAGGTTGGATATCATTTAACGTATTTTAGAAACTCTATCAGCATAAATTGCATTTTAGTATAATGTTCTTCAAAGTTATCAAAACTCGAAGTTACTGGTCCATTCGCATAAAATAAAATGTTTAATTTCCTTTGAGAGTTCATATCAAACAATCAGATGCGGTTGACCTCACTTTTCAACTTAGTTCTGAAAAAATTATGTAATATCAGTTTTTAAAACTCACAACTCCGTCTTGTCTAGAGTTTTTAACAGAATTTAATGAAATTTGGTACCTACATAGTATAATTATACTCCTGTAAGAGATATCTATTTGAACATAACTGAAAGTTTAACGATGGATTTCCCCTGTAAATATGTTTAATTCAGTAACATATTTGCAATGAAAGTAAACATGTAGGTTACATTCTCAATTTCGCATTATAATTAGCTTTGAATATACTAATACAATATAAATAATATTATAATTATAATTGTTAAAAATTAATAATATCGTAAATACGAATATCATAAAATGAGAACTAATAAATTTAACTAAAAAGAAAAGGGGTGGAGGAATCAAAGGTATTCTACACCCTCCAGCTCTGAAGAAAGTCCAACCGTGCCTAGAACACTCGCTGCATTACCCCTTTAAATCTCCAAGCTTATGCGGTGAATGAAAAACTCTTAGCTCGGTGATCACCAGACTTTTCGATAAGAAGTTTACCAATTTTATCAGCAAACTTCTTGGAGTCAAATGACCACGGCCCAATATAATATTTATTTTTCATACTTTATTTATTTTGGGTTTATCCTACTGAGGGTTTATAATTCTGGTTATAAACTTGATCGCTCTGAAAATCAAGTTATTAAAGAGCACGAAATTTAATTCCAGCACCAGAATATATCAATAACTCCTACTTCATAAAGCTAAATACAGATACCTAATTAGAGATGGCAAACTCGGTGGAACGCCACATTCCTCGAATTTTTACAAAATTCTCTACATTCATATTTTTGTCATAATTAAAAAAAATACTTTTATTACAGTAAAAGCTTTTTTATGCTACTTGCATATTCTCTGAATTTTTAACTTATATAAATTAGGTAGTTCAAATGTCGTTCAAATTCTTTCACCATTGGAAAGCTACATTCACCCTGAGTGATATAGGCCATAGGCTATATTCTATTTTCAAAAAAATTAGGGATTCTTACTAAAACTCCAATAATGTAACCCAAGGTGTAAAAAATTCCTTACATCGCGTGCGCTGCGAAAACTATTGATGATATAGAGGTAGGGATAGGGGGTAGGAGTAGAAGTAGGGGTAGGGGTAGGGGCAGGGGTAGGGTAGGGGTAGGGTAGGGTAGGGTAGGTATATTTTATTTTCTTCGTAAATATCCATGGGCGAAGCCGGGGGCGGAATGCTAGTTAAATATATAATTATAAGGCTTATTTGTAGGAAATTTTATTCTAGACAATTTGTTAGACACTGATAAATTAGACAGCATACGCCATAAAAGCACAGGAGTAAAGAAACGTTTCAATCCGTTTCTTTACTCTGTGATAAGAGTGCAATGGCACTAACTTTTCCACTGACTTGATTTACTAAGTTCCAAAACGTGATAGTTTTATATTAACCTTCCTCGTGCTATTTAAACTTGAAAACCGCAATCAAATCTTTCCAGTAGTTTCGGAGCGAATCAGGCACAGACATGAATATGTAATGATGCATACACTGTTAGCAGTTTAAAAAGAAATAAAAATATTGGGCCATAATGTGGGAAACTGGCCTACACCAAATCTTATTATAACTTCCCCAATGTCCTGTACCATGACATAATCCTGATCGGCGTGAACCTCAGGCAGTACGAGTGCAAAGACAACATTTAGTGACTTTATGAATAGTAAAGGGAACATTTGCATAATTTACTTGTTGTGTAAATACATGGGACTAATATTAAAACATCCACACAGCAATATCACAAGAAAGTTACTTCTAATTAACACACTGCATGTAATTTGTAGAAACTGTTGTATCCACTGATACATTTTGTTAACTGAAATTGTTGGATATACAATAATAATATACACACATCTTCATCTTCAAGGCCTTTATACCTTGTGATGTGGTCAGATACGCCAGTAACAGTATCTACTTGACGGCAGTTGTCCATATTGAACAGAACAGGTGACAACCCTGTTGCTGCACTTAATGGACCTATAGATGTGTCACTTTTTAACAGACGTAAATATCCGTTATTTTTAGAAGAAGTGCTGACGCCAGGTGTACGTGCCTCGATTAAAGCACATGCTCTTAAATAAAATATCTGTATCATGGCATATCAAATTGGATATCAAGAGCCTGTCACATATGGACGAACTTATACACTCTTATTAATATACTCGAAGTAGTAACTAAACTGTATTTCGTCTCCGTCTAACAAATCTGCAATTCATTATGATAGACGGAGACGAAACACAGTTTAGTTACTACGTCGCTACTTCGAGTTTATTAATAAGAGTGATAAAGACTACGTTTTCACAATTTGGCTACCCTAAATTTTGGGTTCCCCTAAAAATATGCGTTTAGCTAAATATTTTAGAAATTTGTTCATTGGTTATGATGTAGTTCATAGTGTTTGATGTAATATCTACGAGTATTACATACTGTAATTTCCTTACGATTTCATGAAGTTTTACGAATATTGGTCGCTAAACGGCTTAGAGCTCTGTAGAGTAAAAGTTGCAGTTCTTATTGTAGTATCTATCTATATTGAACTTCGATCGCGGAATATATTGGATACTTACAGATCCTATTATTATTATTAATTATTTAATTGCGTGCGTCGGTGGCCGAGTGGTTTAGATGTCTGGTATTAACTAAGCAGACCACGGGTTTGATCCCGGATTTCAGCCATGTACCAATGGGTTTTTTAATTAAAAACTTATGTACATAATCCGAGGAACCACACTTAGAGGCTTTTCCATCTAAATATACCTCAACAGAACCTGGTCATGCACTCGTTAGATATAGCCTCACAAATACCATCGGCTAAACGAGGGAGACTTGGCCTTCCGCTGGGTACCCTGGAACCGTAACACGGTTTCGGGAGCTGTAAGGCAACCCGTGAAGAAAGAAAAAAAAAATCATTATTATCTGACAAGAATATTAGTCACATTATTTCATTTTCTTAATTAACTTAGTTTGAGTTAAAAAATATTACCTAACGTAATGTGTTTATAAGAGTGACTTTCATATTTAATCCAGTGATGTATCCACTTTAAAAATTGTGTTGAACTATTTAAACGCGCTTTTACCTTTTAGTATCTCATTTTTAAAATAACGACGTTGATGTAATTTTCTCATAACACGTCATAAAAGTTTGAAAATTTTGAACGTAATAAGTATCCCGTTTTAGACTCTAAATTTGAAACTCTTGAAATTCAGTAGGTAAAATTTAAGGTACAGGATTCTATCCGAGGAACAGTGCTAAAATTACTTAATATTTTTTTTTATAATTTGTTTTTAGTTTTTTACGTAATCTACAATAATCTGAGCCAATATCAAAATAATTTTTCATTACATGAATTATACTAGCCGCTTCTCTTAAACAGAACAAAGATTCTACTGCAAAAAAAGTTTCATTGGCACATACAAAAATTATAAGATTTTTTTTCATATTTTGTCTGATTTGGTAAATAAAGTAACTTGCAGTAATTTCAAATTCGTAAAAGACGTTATAATAACAATTTAACATATTAATTAATATTTGAACTGTTATTTAAAAAAACATAAACAGACATGCAAAATCTGTTTACCAAATAAGAGAAGTAAAAACAAAATTTCTATATGTAAAGAATGATGACAACATGATCCCATACTGTATTATATTACTTATATGACATTTCTAGGTCATTATTCTAGGCAAAGAGTTTCAATTACTATACTATTGAAGCTCTTTGATTCTAGGTTGGATTTGAAACAATGTCACTGTGTTGGTTGGTCATACGACAAACTTTTTCGCTTTGACGTCCGAATTTTAAGAAAATGGAGCAAGGGAGAACATTCCACATTTCTATTGTACCTACTACATATAAAAGAGCCGTCGAATTTTACAAGTAAACTTGATGAATAATAATCATTTCTTGGTGGATAATTTAGTAATCGAACAAGCTGCAAGTTAAAATTAGAAACTTTATTTTTTAATATGAATCAATTATTAGCTGAAGTCACAAAATTTGTATACAAACTCCAACTGGCACTGATGAGACAAAAAATAATAATCAATAAGCCAAGTGAGCCGGTCACCCACACACACGGCGACCCTTCTACCATGCGTTCATGAGGCACACAATGATCCATACAATGATACCACTTATTGTTATTATTATTTTTTATTTCGGAATGAGTTTAAAAATGTTAATAACACGCCGCGCGGTTTATATTGAACATAATTACAGTATTTCTTTACTCGGTCCGGTGAGTTCGATTGAGAATTCGTAAATCCATATGAAGTTAAATAAATAAGTACAGCTTGCGCGCCATTTGTACCTCCTGTTATTTTGTGGATTAGGGTTAGTTTTAAATAGCCCGAAGCTATTCTTCTACATAATTTTTATATAATTTCTGATATAAAATTACAGATAGGCGAAACAGAATATTACTGTTTGCGCGATATTTAAATTTAGTAAAATTCATACTCACGTTGTCTCATTATTAGTCCTTATACAATATTAATAAAAGGGTTTAAGACGCGATTCTCAAATTTTTATTAAGAATTAAATATTCCGCTAATGTGAAAATATGTAAATGTCGAAATTGTTTCATATTTTGATAGGTACATAATTATACAATTAAATTTCATTATTTCTTCGTGACGGCCGAGATTAATTTCGAGGATAGAAGACAACTTTATAAAATGTGTCATTAAAATTAGATTAAGGACAAGCAGTCCAAATAGTAGGTATTATTACTATTTCATAAGAAACTAAATAATATGATAATATGTAATTCAAACTTTGTGTAACTTTGAAAAAATGATATTTTCTTTAATCTGCAATATACATAATGTCATGTCAAATGGACGGCTATCGAAAATAAATCGCAATATAGCATTCCTTCTAACAGTTCTATCTAACCGTCTATTTCAAGCACTATTTTTTTTTTTTCAAAAGAAAATAGAACAAATATTTAGCACAACCCCAGCGGAGGACAAATCTTATTTCCTTTAGTTGATGAAATAATGAAATATCTATATATTGAGATGGAAAGCCATACCGTGGTCTGTCTGTGTGAACGATTTATCCACTCGGAAAAAATTTGACTTAAAGTAAAGCAAGTTTTGGGAAAAAAGCTTATAGATTAAATTGCTTTCAAAGAATACTTTTGTGTATGCAAACTTTATCACGATGCAGTAAGGTTCATTCTTACATTGACATATAAAAAGTAATACGCTTAGACAATAACATGCAGTGACTTTTTTTAAAGCCAGCTGGTAATTTTTTCAATATTGCCAATTATTTGCAATGTTCATAAGCTTTGTAAATTGTGAACATTACTTTATGTATAAATTATTGCGTATAAGAAACAATTGTATTATAACAATAAAAAAATGTAAACGTGTTTTATGTATCTATAGATGAAGATTAATTAACGTTCATACAATATACATTATTTCCTAGCAACGTGTAAGACGAACGGTTCCTGTATTTTTTTATCTAAAACATAAAGAGTATTGAGAAATGCATTGAATTTCTTAAGCCATAATATAATATGTTATAAAAAGTGCTATTTTATATGCGATGAATAGAGGCTGTAATAGGAAAAATGTTACATACGGTGTTTCCGGCCATAATAGTCGGTAAGTGTCCGCTAGTTAGTGTGTAGCTATCTATCTGTGGGTATACTTTGACCATCAATTACAATTTATTCATTTTACCTTGAATAGTTAGTCATAATATTAAATAATTTGTATAATTTTAGATATTAGACGTGATTATTTATTATAATATTATACACAAGTTTTTTTTCTGAGGGTGCGGATAGATCGTTAACCTAGTATCTAACTACAAAACTACAGTAGGTACGTACTAATAAAAATTGTCAAGTGCATATCAGACCATACATTTTGAAAAATTCCGACCGTAAAAACAAAAAAAAAACAATAATTTGTCCTTGTCCACATTTAGACTGTTATTTATCAGATCAAAACAGACGATAAGTCCATCGCTGCCATTGTTTCTTTTACAATATTGGTATTCGCTGTATTATGCGTCTTACAACGCCGATGCACGAAAAGTCGTCACATTCTTAGGATTGAACCTGAGACCTCCAGTTTCAAATCCAACAATCAAATTAATCTATTGATGTTTATTTGTATTATTTTTATTAATTGACAGTTAGTTGATATGATTCAGATTTACTTATTGTTTCTATAAGTATGTTACATTACAAACATTAATTCCATTCAAAAAGTATTACGAATAAAAAGTAACTTGTAAAAGTATACGTTTATATTTTATTGTTACAAACGCAATAACATTAAATTTGATAAATAAAAAACACTGAGACAATTTAGATACTGTTACAAAATACAAAACCACAAAAAAGGTGTACGAAAAAAAGAGGGCTGCATTATCTCACAAATTCCCGCCACCCATTCCGGCGAATGTAATCATTCATATATTTTTATGTCAGAAATATTTTATATGTGTAAATATACTCGGAGCCATTCTGTCCGCTCGTTATTTTAAACTCTCGTCCAACTAAACAAACATACAGCACAAACACATGATGTTATTGTGAACCGATTTTTCGCTTTCGACTTTATAGTAAGACCGACAGGGTAGGTGGCGACGCACACTCAATAATTTAAAAGGTTCCGTAGAATTTTAAATAATGTTTTCAATATTAAGTATTTTTGGAAACCTGAAGGTCTCTCCTAAAGGATTCTCCTAACTCGAGCCAAAAACTAATTATGCTACAAAGCTTCAGAACTTCTCAAAAAAATTGATACTTACCTGTATTAATGAAATTTTTAATATAGAAGGGCAAAGCAAGGTATAGCCTGATGGCATAAAGATAAAAACTACAAATCAATGCTTGATGGTGTATTTGTTTGCTTCGGTCTGAGTTGTGAAAAGATTTATAATTGTTCAAGGTATACCTAAAGCTTATTTTAAAGATCTTATTAAAAACATTTAGCTAGTCTAAATATAAGTCAACGTTTAAAATAAACAAATCCTAATTTTTGTTATGGAAATTAATATTTAATTCCCTATAAATATACTAATGCCAACGGACAGTATTTTGTAAAGAAAAAGCGAACAAAGTTGTGGAGCGGGTATTCAGTTTAGTTCATAGTTAGTATAAAACGTTGTGGTTTATTTTTATTACTCGGGTTGTCGATTTATTGTCGAACTATGATTTAACGATTCAGCTACTACAAAATTTCATTCAACTAATTGAAAACTTTATTTTCTTGTCTTTCATTATTTTAAGTTGAGTTATAATAGAAAATATGTTACTCTAAAGTCACGGGCATCATGCTCTTGCGACTCTTAGGAGCCTCTACGTGTTGGACCTATGTCCCCAGGCAAGAGTTTTTAAACGAAAGTGTTGTGACTAGCACCCGTCGGGACCTATCACTGAACGCATTAGAAATAATGCGCTCACAGACAGGCCCCGTCAGGTGCCTGGACAATTGCCGAGATAAAATTAAATTAAAATTAAGTTTATTGATTAAGACTATGGTTAGGTACCTGCCGGTATCAATCATCTCATGAAAGGTAAAATTGGCTGGTGATGACTCGCCGTTTACTACATAGGCATCCTAAAACAACCACCTTTTTTAAGCATTTCTGCCGGCAGTAAGACAGGCAACATTGGTGTAAGCGACTGTGTGACACCGGCTTCACATATAGCTTCCCCGTTATTACGCCTTAGACACTTCCATCCCCGAGCACATTACATAATATTATACTCTAACGGCTCCACCCTGGACAGCCAACCAGGGGCGAGAGTCCTAGGTCTAGCAGTGAGGACGCCTGTCTTGACCTACCCTCTGGACTCCAGAGAGTATGGAGCACTCGGGTTCGGCAAGTGTGTCGGTTACTCACCCACGGCTTGCCACAAGCCGCCCTGCGCCCTTATTATTTTAATCTTATAATTGAATAGATCTTAAAATATGCTTTGAAGGAGAATTTCTAAGAGGTCTGAATTACGAAAAATAATTTCATAAAGTTTGTGAGATTATCTGCCTTTTATACTGCCTACTTCGTAAAAGGTACAACTGACCAAATTCTTCATAGCGCTTCAGTTGCCACTTGTTGTCTAATTTATATAAACATGGATGTTGGCCATCTGTCTGTCTGCTTCTTGATAGGGTTTTCACTAGTAGATAGACTGATTCAGAAGGAAGGTTTATGTGTATAAATCATCATGCTAGATATTTTGGGAGCGGAGCAGTAACCAATTATGTCAATATTCCTATTCGGCGAATTGTGTCAAGAGAATCGGTGATAACAAAATTCCCCAGGCGAAGCCTGGGCGGGCTGGTAGTTTATATAGATATTTTATAATTGACATTCCCCATAATAATTTGTAAAATGAAAGTATTTTGTACAATATAAGCAGACATGTGAAAGTTGTACATATACCTAATACATACAAATATTTTACTTAGGTATTTTTCCCAGTTTCGTAATTTTAGCTTAGGCTGCAAGCCAACAAAATTAATTTTAATAAACCACTTCATTCGTCTAACTTAGAAAATACTGTTTCATATTTGCGGACTTGTCTTTTTGATGTTCCGACAGAAATGTTTGCAATCTTTATGGCCGAGAGTTTATAAAGTAAAATTATGATTTTGTAGAAATAATTTCGAGTTAAAAGTATTATTTATCTTACCGTACAAATGTTATCAAACATAATTAAGTATATAATTTATTTAAATTTGCTTTTGTTATAAAACATCTAGGTCCATTCAAGTGCAGCAACAGGCTTGCCACCTGTTCTGTTCAATATAGACAACTGGACACTGTTACTGCTGTCTCTGGCCACACCGCAAGGTATAAAGGCCGTGAAGGTATGTGTGTGTTATAAAATATTATTAATAAAGCGGATGTAGATATTTTTATATTCAGCTTATTAGTAAGCAATGCATATAATATGCCAATTACCAAATTATAGAAAATACGACTTAGAACTTTCACACTGCGGAGATATGGTTTGTGAAATTGTCAATATCAATATGTAATGTTAAAAAAAACTTTTTCTCTATTGAAATTAGCTATCCAGCCTTTTTTTAACATTTTCTGCGCTATTTATTTTTAAATTTTGTAATTAGCAAATGTTGAAATCTTATTTGCTGATATCTATAACACTATCCTCTATGGGGTAGTCTCGTTCTACTGTATAACCCTTGTACTGTGTTATAACATTATACATTGCTATATAAACATTTCACATGAATCTAATATTTTATAATACATTATACTTTGGTTTGACATACTAATGGGAACATGTCACAATCTAATTTTGAATATACTTATAGTTAACAATTTTGATTATAATGTCCGCTGATCAAGACAATAAAGAAACCTCCATATTTTCTAATTCACCGGAACACTCGGTTGGGATCGTCGTCGACGTCATAAAATGACTTAATGATAGTTATCAAGCTCTGTGTAAGTGATACACGACGGCGAGGCAGTAACATTTTGCGGTAACACTGACTTATGCATTTTGGTATAATACAAACACTAAATTAGTGTGGAGAAATAAGGTATTTATGTTAATTTTGCATAGCGACATGACAGCCGGATATTTAGCAAACGTACACAAACTTACAAAGTGTATGTTAATGAATGAATTTTAAAAATCGAAGGATTGCTACGGTGATTTGTGATCGCGTTATGCCCTGACATAAAGTCGTGTTACTAAATAATACGCGTCAGCTCTTATTATTCGACCTATACGTAGCATAGACATCGTTGTAAATGTATGATATGCGATATTATAGTAGCAATATACATATATAATATTTTTATTTACATACTACCTTATCGCCCATGGTAAATTTTTAAATATGGACAAACAAAGATTACAAATATATATCTGTAATGTAATATCTCTGTACGAACATCCCTATGGCAAAAAAGCCTATGTGTGGTGAAAATAAAAGTAAGTTTAATAGAGCCATTGTGTTGTTTTATTATATTTGATATTACTCAAATAGCTTCAGAATATAGAGGTATTTATTTATTATTTTGAATAGAGACCTAAAAATATTTCATAATGTTTAGGGATTATGGAATACCGAGCTTTCGTAAAGCTGGTCAAGTTATTTTAGTATGGCGAGTATAACATTATCCATCGTACCCCATTATAATAATATAATCTGCGAGAACAGGACAGAAATAATATAGAACGGGACGATCGTTGGCATTACGGCGAATAAAAAGAAAAGTTATTATATTTTTTATTGGATAGGGCCGCCACCCTCGCCGCCAAGAGGGTTATTTTTATTTTATTTGAAAAGTTTATTTTCCATTTGTTTTAACTTTTATTGTTGCGCGATACGAGGGGCGAAGTTTGGACGGCAGGCCGCGCACGCACGCACTCACTCACTAATATAGCTTTCATTATATTTTATATTTAAACTTTTGGCAGAAATCAAGTTAAAATGACTAAAGTTGCCATGCTTTTAAAAGCGAGCCCATCTTGATATTATATAAAAGTCATTATTTTCTTTTTCAAATAAAATATGACGTAATATTTTTAAATATCCATCGATCTAAGCAAGTATGTCTAATTTTTATTTACAAGTGTTTTTTGATACCCGCACAAGAATGCTATTAAGTATTGTCTTTAAGTATATTAAATAATAATAACACACGATTTAAATGTTTTGATATTAAATTATGTAAATATTTCAAAATAATTGTTTATGTACACTCTTACAACGCTATAATAACAATAATGCAATTGAAAGTCGGTAAACAGTAAGTATACGGCGAGCGAGCGTGTTAAATATTTCATACAAGTTTAGTCACCGCGACTCGATATATGGAGACTAAACAGGCGGTGACAAGTGGACGTCTCCATCATTGTTCATTACCACTTCAATCTGTAAACGGTAAAGAAACAAACATAATCTAGCCACGAAAGCTTATTCTCTATAATCGGACAAAGTGGGCGACATGCCACACAGATACTAGCTAGTCCCACACGCATCACCAACGAATTGTTAGCATTTCCCTTTAACAATAAGTTTCTCGCACTTCCGGTACTATAGTAGCCTGTTTACCTCCAAAAATAAAGTAGTCCACCAAGATTTTTAACAAGCAAACCCGAAAGAAATACAAATAACGAACAAAGACCGGGCCCACAGCCCAGCTCGGTGGTATGGCACTCACTTATTGACTTTCCATTAATACAAACTCACGTATGTACATAATAATAGGGGTGAGTAAAACACGTCTAATCGTTATAAAAACACTCGACTTTCAAACATTGTACGATTTAAAAAGTAATATTCTCAAACCATAAAGCAGTTTCACATGGGTGTGTGAAATATTTTTACTAATATTATAAGTAAACTAAAGTCCGCTCGTTCGAGGCTTGCCTCCGCCGGCCAACGAAGACCTCTATACTACCCTATCTATACGTGTTGAATGACCGCACAATCTTGATACTTTACTCATTTTGACTTTCAATCGTTTTTATCGTTTAGTTTTAATTTTATAATGGATTGTATTACCACCTATTAATTGGTATCTATACAATCTATATAAAATTTTTTTTTTAAATGAAAATGTTATTTGTGGCTTTTAAATATATCACATCTTAGTATTACCATCACTACATTTTTTACATTACCGCAATAGTAAGAAACACTCATCAATAAAAATCAAGAGACGTGGTAATTTATACATGTGATTTTATGATCGAAATATATCAACGTTGTTTACGTTTTTATTAATATATTATAAAATATACACAAACATATAAGTTTTTATTTTGTGCACACCTTCTCCATATCAATTTTAACTGTGCCAAATCTTATACTCTTCCATCTGTGACGCGCAACGTGGTTAAAAAGGGAGACAAAGTTATGCTTTCACGTATTAATATATAGGTTACAAATATTAAATAATATTATTTTTAATGACTGATATTTTTATAGCATTGATAAAGCGCTGCTTATTAGATGTCCCGAGATATCTCACGTTCTTATTTATATTATTTTACATCAAATTAATTACTCAGTAGTGTACATAATATTGTAAATATTTATTTCACCATTATTTCAATGAGAAAGTAATAAAGATATTTTAAAACTATATTAAAGATCAAAATTGCATGATCGCAGTTCACACTGTTTTTCAATTACGTCTAATACATAGTAGTCGCCCCAGCTCCGTTCACACTGTCGGTCACTGTTGCCTTTTGTTTGTGAATATATTTAAATACAATCTGGAAGCTTCGAAGAACGGTTTGCCTATTATAAATAAATATTAAGTAACACAGCCCTCTGCCTTTATTTATTTAGTCGCTTCAATATACAAAAAATAGTAAAGTTTTTGTCTCTCAAAGTATTCTTATACCATTGTCATGTGGAATATATTATTTTAAATATTTTAGAAATCGGAACCTTTTTAAATTCGTCTCGTCCATATGGCGTAACTTTTATCTTCTTCGTTTTATATTCGTGAATGTTATGCTAAATAAGTTTGGTGTATATGCACAAAACTTGCAAACCCTAATAATATGTAGAATTATTCCTATAAGTGGATAAGAAATATTTTTCGAGTTTTCCTTCTTAAAAACAAAATATATTATTATTTTCTTTTATTCTAAGAATCATAAAATAATTATTTTTAAACCTACAACAATATATAAATAAAAAATACAAGCTGGGGTCACGTAATATTGACAGCTTTAGTTCCAGTAGGCGTAGTGACACCTGTTCTGTTTTGATTGTTAAATGTGGACATTCGCCAAAATTAACTTTGTTATAAATACCGTGCATATTGAAGTTTAACCAGTACTATTAAGTATTATAATTTAACAGTGAAAACCGCATTTAAATCCATTTAGAGATTCTCGATATTAGCCCATACAGACAGACTTCCTAGCGATATAACACCTGTTCTGTTTTGATTGTTAAATGTGGACATTCGCCAAAATGAACTTTGTTATAAATACCGTGCATATTGAAGTTTAACCAGTACTATTAAGTATTATAATTTACAGACAGACTTCCTAGCGATATAAAATTAAGATGTAACTTAAAATTTGACACACTCATCCATCACGGTTGAAGTTCTTACACTACAAGACATTATAATTAGTAGATTAAAATTAAGATAATAAGATAAGCGTTTACAATGTTACTATGCCGGTCAATTTTAAATGTTAATTCGTTATGCAGTGTTAAATATCAAAACAGTTTGTTTCCTACGTGACGGGCTTAGACCACCCCTCCTCGCGTGTTGACGGTAACCAAATTACAGAAATCAAACTTGATCTTACAACTGATAAAAATACCCAACTACAATGCAACTAATATTATGCATAATGTATCAGAACAGCAAATGTATTGAGACTTAAAAAACGCATTAGTACGGATTTTATACCTTGGCTGACCTTGCCTTTATTTTGATTACCTTACCTAAAGTGAATTTTTTTCCAGCATAAAAAGTAGCTATTGTCATTCTACAGTCCTTTATATCTGTGTAAAAATGTTATAAGATTAAAGAAGGGCATACAAACACCCTTTCGCATTTGTAATATTAATAAGCATGGATATAAAACAAAAAACGTGGCAAGCCCGTCACTGCACTTAATTAGATTAATATAGACTTTCAAATATAAAAGAAGCATCCAAACTGGTCCGATATGCGTGAACATGTACGTACAGAAAAACATAAACAAACATATCTCTTCTTTTTAACCCCCGAACGCAAAAAGAGGGGTGTTATAAGTTTAACGTGGTATTCGTGTATGCGTGTGTATGTCTGTTGCATCGTAAATCCTTTGATTTAGTTTATTTTGTTTGAAAGGTGACTTGATCGAGAGTGTTCTTAGCTATGATTCAGGGAAATCTGTTCAACCACCTGAAGATCATCAGCTCTTTTCCAGTTGTTGAAGAGATGTGAACAACTTCTACTGGTCTGATCGATTCGAAATTCAGTATACTGTGACTTCAATGATATTACAATGACATAGTAACCTTGACCTGATACTGCAGCATCATCTGGAATCAGCAGGATACCCAACAACTCATCAACTCGTTGGTATTTTAAATTAATTTAGATAACTATATAGAAATAAAACTCAGTGAAAGTTATTGAAGCCGTTTACAACAAAATGTAGAACTTTGATTTAAGTATTTTATTAATGTCAACTTTCTTAGAGCTCAAATACCGTATCGAAGGCCCAGAGTTTAACCTTCGTTTGAGAACAAAATAAAAATCTCGTGGACATTTATACTTTTTTTTCTTTCTTCACGGGTTGCCATACAGCTCCCGAAACCGTGTTACGTTTCCAGGGTACCTACCAGATTATTTAGGTACTCAGCAAGGTATCAAGACTGTGCCCATGCAAGACAGAGTTTACTGCACCATGTCTTATTTAAAGGAAAATTTGTCTCCAGCTATATTCTTCTTTATTAAAAATAGAACAGTATAGGTACTTACTTACCTGGTACACATTTAAATAAACACTTGTTGATATCAGTTGATGTTTTACATACCTGTAACAAATAAAAAATATATTAAAACGACAACTTTTTATAGTAAAATCAACTTTTAAAAAAAGTGTACCGCCTTCAAAATTTGCACTGAAAAGTAAGAAATAATAAATATTTCGTCGTAGAATTTGAAGACGGCTGGTGCCAAATTAGGATACAAAATTAAGTAAACATCTAAGAAGATAAATGTCTGTTCAATATTATATATGTTTTTACTGATGATCGTAGGTTCCTAATGAATGTCTAGAATAGTGAATTTGGGAAGTAAGTTGTTTTTAATTTGGCACCAACCGTCTTCAAATTCTACGACGAAATATTTATTATTTCTTACTTTTCAGTGCAAATTTTGAAGGCGGTAAACTTTTTTTAAAATAAGTTTTCCTTTTTAAGTGATTTTGCTGCCCTGAGAGACAAATAATAACGCAAATTAAAAAAATTAATGGAAAAATAAAAAATAAAAACTGCTGTGGATGGGATTTGAACCATTTGCATCCTGAGCTGCACCATACCATACCATACCTTTAGCCGTTAGACCACCGTCGAAACAAAAATTGACAACTTCGTGTCAATAGCAACCGTTGCTAAGGCTTTTCTCTGATACATAATTTTCAGCCGTAAACAGAGACAAATTACCGAATTTCTGAAAAACTACTGAACCGATTTTCGTCATATGTCTGTGAGATAATGTCGAGAAATTATTATATCCTTAAAAAATAAGTCGTCAAAATCGGTACATATTTCATCGAGATCCTGATAATTGACTTAAAAGTCAGTTTTTTTAAAATTACTGAAAAACTAATGAACCAATTGTTATGACATAAAAATGGGACCAATCCGGAAGAATTATCTGTCGATTAAAAAAGAAATCATCAAAATCGGTTCATAAACGACGAAGTTATCCGCGAACACACATAAAGTCGTTAAAAAAATAAGAATTTATATAGTTTACAACAGTTTTAATTTCTAATTGCACTTCCGAAACTATCTACTAATTAGTAATTAGTAATTGCAATTGCAAAAGAAGATTATTTTATAACACATAAATATTTACAGGTCTATCGGTATAGTCTATCTATCATCACGCCTTTTAACCCAAGAGTGGTAGGCAATCGAATGCCCTTTGTTACGATTCTGACATCTTTCGCTTTTCTTATATTCACCATACCTTTCATACATCGGTATAGATCGGTTAATAAAAGGCTGGAGGTGTTTACTTCAATAATACGATTTTTAAGTACTTAACTATACAAACTTACACAACATTGTTCAATAATTGCGTAGTAAAAAATGTACAAAATGGCTGACTTAAATTAGCATACTTTTCAAGGAAACTCATTTTAAGATAAAAACAACAATAAAATTAAATGCACTACGTAACGTTGTGAGTCATTTTTTACTTCAACACAAATATTTATAGTTTGAAATTGGTAGGTTTCATCACACGCTGTCCCCAATTTGATATTCTCCTTCAAACTGAGCATAATATTATATATTATTAAACTGTTTAAAAGGCATGAACGGAAATTTTTCATAATAAAATATAGACATAGTTAATAGATTTAATAGATGACGAGCTAACACCGATTACGCATCGCTTCACATTGGTCTGTGATTCATTTTTACAGATGATCACGTCACTCGATAACAAAATAATATATCCATTCTTATGAAATTCATCATCATCATCATCAACCTTTTTTAAGATCCACTGCTGGATTGGTCTCACTCTAGCGCACCATTATTAGTAGTGGTGCTCATTGAGAGGAATTGCCATAATCACCACGCTTGGCAGGCGGGTTGGTGACCGGACGCCGGCTTTACGTGTCCTCCGAAGCACGAGGAGTCGATTTAAGCACATATTCTTAAAGAAAATTGGTGCTTAGCATTTTGGCAGCGAGTAGGGCTCGAACCCGGGACGTCCGGTTTCAAGTTCACAGTCCTACCAATTAGGCTATCGACTTATGAAATTAATGTAATTTGAAATAAATTGTTTATTTCAATAAGTCTAGAGATCAAGTCTCTTCGATTTGATATTGATAGAAGATTTTGTGAGCAAAATAAGGAGTACCTACCTACCTATATCAAATCTATTTTTTTTTGTTTGTGTTATTCAAAAGTGACTAAACATTGACCCTAAAAACAAACAAACCATATTGCACTAAAAGGTTAACCTATAAGGCTAAAAGGGAGACTTGATCTTCCGCTGGGTACCCTGGGACCTTAACACGGTTTCGGGAGCTGTAAGGCAACCCCTGAAGAAATAATAATAAAGGTATATATAATAATTTGTTTTCAATTATTATAAGCTGATTAGGATATAGGTAACTTTCAAAATTTGTAAAACGAAAGCCATTATCATGAAATAAAAGGAAATACTGGCAGAGGGCGACCTAGGTATACTTTTATTGAACACATAAAAAAAGTACTCACAATCGCCGAGTACCTATGTATGAAAGGTGTTATGAATATAAAAGAGGCGGAAAAGATATGTCAGGATCGCAAATGGCATATAAAGCCCACGCACTGGTCCGGTATCTGACCGAAATTTTTCGGTCCGGCCAGCCGTACGATCGAGATTGAACACAGGGCACACATTAGCGATGTAAATCATACGATTTAGATAATTTATGCCATTCACTCACTCACACAGACACACAAGATTCGATTAAACAAAGGTGTCTGGATGTGTGTGTGTGTAACAGATCTTTCGAAATTAACCACAAATACAACGATTTGAAAACGGATAGCGGACCGTTCGTTACAAGAATTGGACGAGTCTGTAGTCGTTTTCGGTGCCTTAAGGCGTGATGGAATATAGATGGAAGTTATAAAAGCTCAGATCCATACATTAAATTTAATAATAAACTAGTCCTAAGTAATACTATAAATGCGATCGTTGCAAAGATAGAGTTGGAGGGCCGAAGAGTACTTTTTTATAATTATGTTTATAGGCTTTTATTTATATATTTTTTTAGTTTTTATCCCGGGATAAACTTGTATGTCACATTTGAAAAGCTATAATTAAGTACTCTAATAAATGCATCTAAATATCAAAATCATGGCATTGATATCGAAATTCAATATATTATACTAATTAATACAAATATTAATTTGATATCAGATTCGAGATCAGTACGTTCGCACAAATATCGATATACGTGTATGATGCTTTATTTCCAGTAACACTGATCGACGTTTTCACGAGAAGTTATTAATTTAACGTCAAAAAGTCGTAAAATCGAACTTGTTTTATTGATATCACGGACTTTTTCCGTAATTTAATAAACACAACGTCAATTTTAATAATAGCTATACCTGTGTTCAATTTCAACTACCTGATTGTTACATTGTAACCAGAGATTCAGGCCAATTATTGCATTTTGTTTCAGGGATTTCGGATTTCAAAAATTTCCATGGATCAAAAAGTTCTTTATTATTAACCGAACTTCAAAAAAGAAGGAGTTTTTCAATTCGTCGGAATATTTTATTTTTTATGTATGTTCCCCGATTACCTACTGAAGACGCCTGGACCGATATAGAATTTTTTTTTTGTTTGAAAGGGTTTGAAATCTGATGATGGGATCCTGGAGAAATCGAGAACTCTACAAATTTTATAGGCACACTTGATTTAGGTATATTTTTTATAGTCACTTGTGCATATGCTTTCGGAAAGCACATTTTGGTTTAGAAGGCGGTTTTTTTTTCGTCATCAGAAGCGTTTTTTTTAAAGTACAGTAACTAAGTTAAATTTCAAAGTGTACGATTTTATAAAAAATACCACTTTCATTTAATTTATCATGCCTTTTATTTTAGGTACATCGGTGGCCGAGTGGTTAAGACGTCTAGTATAACTAGGCGGATTACGGTTCGATCCCGGATCTCGGCCATGTACCAATGTATTTTAAATATGTAGGTACAACATTTTCGTCGTCATGGCACTTCAATATGTGTTTTCAATAATTTAGAACTGTACTACGGTTTATTGCTTTGTTGTGTAAATATATTAAAATACTAATTAACACGAACCTGTTAATAGAAGTTTCAGAACACAGTGTAACTGAGACAAAATGTGGGTTGAACAAAGTTTCACAAGTCACATATTTTTAAGAATATTGATCAGATTTAGCAAAATTCTCTTTCACTGTATACTTAATACAGCCTGTCACATAAAACTTTACAAACAGCTCCTTTTGCCAGATAATGTCGAAAATAGGCATTGACGGTTCGACTTATGCACAGATATATATTCCTATAAATAAATAAATGAATAGTAGACAATTTACGTACTTGTTTGTTATAGTAAATTAGTTCATTTCATCATGAGATTAGATAAAGTAATGTATGAACGGGCACATAACTTGGAATTCAGCTCCGTCTCATTTTTTAAAATTCCACTTGTGTTTTAATTACCCCTATTATGAACCCGTTTCATAAACTTTTATTTTTATATGAGCAACTGAGAAAAGTAATAAAATATAAAAAGTTATGTATTTAAAAAATAAAGACGTGATCTTAATTTATATAAGTAATACACATTATAACAAACAACAAATAATCGTTCTCTACCAGAACTACATACCTACCTACCTTTACCAGTTTTATTTTAACATGGAATTAGTAACACTACGTAACTGTTTTGCATATCGCACCATCAACTTGGCCGACTAATAAATTTCACATATTGTTTGAAAAGAGGGCACGTTGAAGAGATAGCTCATCGACCTACATTATTAAGTTGTTCTAGGGTTGTTCTTTGTATCATTAATTTTGTACTATTCGATTTTGAATCGACATAAATAACAGGGTTATTAAAGCAAAAAATTGCAAAAAGGGTATAAAATAATTTGTTTTCAGAGATTATAAGCAAGTCAAAGATTATTTCAAAATCATTGGGCGCTTATAAAATACATGGATATGGGATAAAGATATATAGATAGATACAAAGATAAAGTTAAAGGGTTTGCACATATATCTAATAATAGACTGACTTTTATTAAGCTTATGATGCAAGTAAAATAGAGGTATAACAAGTCGACAAAAGATTATATCTACGATTAACCCCACCGGTCGCATTATACACCCTTATCAGAAACAGTGAAGCTTAGAAGGGGCTATAAATGTTAAATGTCAATCTATCTATATAGTTGAATGTTTGAAAATGTTCTACAAGAAAAAACGAATTAAAAGTGCCTATACATTCTAATTTAAGTAAAGCCTCACATATATTAAAAAAAATGGTCAAATTAAAATAATGATTTAGGCGCGTTGAACGATTTTTGATAGAAGGAAATCTTATGTGTTATGCGACCGGCCACGACATGTTTTTCGAACAAGACCAACCGACTCAAGAATGTCCGGGTAGGAATTTGTGTAAGTACTCACTTCGGGACAAGACCATGGATTTCCCGGCCCGAGAATGTCCGAGCAGGAATTCATGTACTGGCTTCCAGACGACTAGGGCATTTTTGGCTACAAATATGGCCGGTAATTCTTCGGTCCGGATACAGATACATTTATATGCGAAATGATTGCTAGATGGCGTTATTATACGTCATATATTTATAAATTAAAAACCACTGTTATTCATTTTCACTTCTGTTGGCAGTCCCTATGACTGCCTATGCCTTTTTCCTGTAATATTTCTGACCGTTCTTTTTTGCAAATGTTTGCCATAGGTAAGTTAGAAAAATCTCAATTGTTTAATTTTAATATAAATATTTCTATTTTTTTTGTAAAAAATAAATGCACAAAATAGTCATCTATGACTAGGTACTCCAAATTCCGACACCGTTCTTCTGCACTATCATCAGACCCTCACTCAGTTTGTTCATATACATAAGCAAGAAGAGAAATGTTTATTGCAGCTCCCTCTAGCGAGTTAACACACCTATCTAATAAACATCGACGATAAATCACAAACATCTTACAGAAAACCGTATCTAAATCGGTCAAACAGTTTTAGAGATAAATGGGAACATTCGTTTTTTGCACACGCAAACATCCTCTCACCCTAAACGCATACACCTTCGCTGTTCAGTCGTGGGTAAAAATGGATGATCGTGAATGCATAAAAAAATAAATTATCACAGCATTTACAGCATGTTTGATCAAGGGATCGAGTTCAAGTTTAATTCGCTTTGCAGTCGTTTGCATATTAGATTATATTTTTTTCACGGGTTGCCTTACAGCTTTCAAAATCGTGTTACGGTACACGGTGCACAACGGAAGATAGTCTCCCTCTTTTAGCCGATGGTATTTGTGAGCGTATACCTAACGAGTGGCCACTTCTGTTGAGGTATGTTTAGATGGAAGTTTTGTCGGACTATGTACTTAAATAAGTTTTTAATTATAAAACACCCATTGGTACATGGCCGGGAATCGGTATCAAACCGTGGTCCGCCTAGTTAATATCAGACGTCTTAACCACTCGGCCACCAACGATGCTTCCCATCTATTGCTCATAATAGATAATTTTAGAGTTCCGTACATCTCCGATGAAAAAAACATCGACATCTTTGTGTATGTCTGTCCGTCTGTCACAGATTAGACAAATCTACTGAAAGAAAAAAGTGGATTTTTTGTTAATTTGTAGAGTTTGATGGCCCAGGCATAAATAATCGAATAATTTTTTTTCTAGTTCATCATGTGAATATTAAATGAAAGGGCTCGTTATAAGAAATACAAATATATTTTTTATAATTTTAAAAATGCATAGTTTAAATTATATTAAAGAAAATATACGTATGAAAATTTAGCGCCCCCCCCCCCATTATCTCCAAAACTACTAACTCAAAAATTTTTAAAAAGTTTGCAGGAAAACCTAAACGAAAATCCTTTCTTAAAGTTCTGACCGAAAAAATGGTACGGAACCCGTCGTACTAGCAACTTGGCCAATTATTTTTAAATGACAATTGTTATAGTTTGACGTCACTCCTATGCTGGAAAAGAGTGATATATTACGCTTTTCAAACTTTTAGATCAAATTATGCATAAGGAAAAGTTCGTATAAAAAGTTTTTAAAAAGTTTGCCATTGCCATTATGAGCCTTTTTATCAACAAAGAGCATTTCACAGCTTATTCAGATGTATGCTTTAGTCAGTATACGGATAATATAAAAACTTTTTTCTGGAGTAACATTGGATTTTTTGTATATAACTTCTTTTACTATTTGCAGTGTATGGATTTAAACTACTGTACATGACAGTATTTCTACTTCGTTTAAGTTCAAACTCGATAGACAAATAAAACGAAAAGATAAATTCAATATTCAGTTGCAAGAGTCATATTTTTCTGAAATGTTGTGTATTGTTAATCCATTGTCTTGTATTTTTATAGTACCCGCCATAGAAAATGCCTCCTTTCTGGTCCCGTTTTCCAGGATTATTAACCTTGATATTTTTAATCCAGTACCTAAATGATGCTGCTTTTTCTCCAACGAACACATAATTAGAGTGTGTTTTATATGAAAGTTAGGTTATAATTATAGATGCCTCCGCTTGCCTCTTTGTTTGCTAGATGAATTGATGATATTACCAGAAGAAAACGTCTTTTTTCTATTAAATTTTATTATTATTTCCATTGTTCAATGCATTTTAAAACCCCTTTTTATATTTTAGTTATAATGTCACTGCTCCCTCACAAACTCTAACTATCCATATTACTTCTTAATGATCGCATGCAGACCATATAGAGAAAATAATATGTGCCAACCTCCCTATTAATATAAAGTTTGCTGGCTTCGTCGCTAAATTATATTATTATAATAATATCAAGTTAGGAGTTTGCTGGTTGCATCCGTCGTGGTTGTATGGATGGTTGGTCACAGTGATTGACGCTCAAGTAATTATTCTCCTTTATTATTGTCACCAGTAATACGGTACTTGCCCACTGGTATACGATTATTAAAACGTACCGACTTTTAATATAGCTGTATGTACGTTGATATGAGAGGCTTCCATTATCGAGTTCTACTTGTTACCTTAATTATTTTAATTTTATGTCATTTAATAATTACGATGTAGGTATGCAACGTCGTAATAGGTCATTTTACCATTTTTCTATTGTGCTCATCGAGAGTAGATATTACAATGCTGATTAAGGTCACGCTATAAAGTCACTTATGTCTAATAATATTAATACTTTTAACTATGTTAAAGAGTAAATATATCATTGACATACATAGTGATATACTAAAAATATTCCTTCATTCTATCAGATCCTTTGGCAGACTTTGGCTAGATCCATGAAGGTATAAGTCCATTAGATGCAGCGACAGGTTTTGGCAGCTGTTCTCTTTATTATGGGCAAATCTCCATGCCGAAATTTTGTAAGCAAATAACCTATAACAATTTCTTGGCAATGAGTTGTGGTTTATTAGTATGTTTAATTTTGTAGTATGTTTACAAGAAGTGGAATGATAGACAAGAAAATTGAAAGGAGAGTGAAAGCGGGAACAAAGTATTTGGGTCCACCAAACAATGTATGCAGAAATACACAACTTATTACTAAAACTAAAATGAATATACATAATGCTGTTTTAGTTCCATCACTTACTTATGGAAGTTAGACTTGGGTATGGAATAAGAAGCATGAAAGTAAAATAAATGCAGCGGTAATGCGGTATTTACGTAGAATGTGTGATATAAAGCGTATTGACCGAATCCGGAACGATGCCATGAGACAAAAATGCGGAGTGAAAGATGATTTTGTAACTAAAATGAAGAAAAAAGAAGAACACGTTGAAAGAATGAAGGATGAAAGATTGACTAAAAGGTTTATATGGCTGAAGTGAAAGGAAATGCTAGCAGAGGACGACCTAGATGTACTTTTATTGAACATATAAAAAATATATTGAACGATGAAAATATTAAAAGTATACACAATCGACTAGCATGTATGAAAGGTATGATGAATATAAAAGAAGCGAAAGAGGTATGTCAGGATCGTAACAAATGGCATTCGATCGTATCTGCCTACCCCTCTTGGGATGAAAGGCGTGATTATCATCATAGATAGCTAGACATATTAGTTGTGGAACTGATATTAAAAAATTCGAACCCAGGACAATTGTTAACCACTAAGCCGAAGGTGTCACTTAGATTTAAGATCTATTAAGAGTGAACTATCTTGGTGGCAGCTTGAACTTTTATTTCATAAGTAAACTTTATTAAACTGCCAAGCCTTGAGTTAAAGAGGTTTAATTATTTCAGTTGAAAAATATCAACGGCAAGCTTACCCTTTCTATAGCAGTACCTCATTAAAAAATCTCAAGTTAATTACTTATATTCAAGATTATAGCAGGAAAAATCTCAGAAGTTTTGTTGTTTTAGTTTATACCACACTAATTGTCTGTCTACATAATATTTTTTGCAGACTGTCTACAGAATATGAACCGGGATTCATTTCGATGTCTTCTTTTTAGGGTTCCGTATCCAAAAGGTATAAACGGAAACCCCATTAACTAAGGCTCCGTCCGTATAGAATAAAGTAAAAAATTAAAGGAGGTTCCCATAAAAGAAACTTTTTCTTTTATTAACCGTAGGCCCGCTGTATCTTTTAACCGTAATAGGTAGATACTTATATTTTCACAGAGTATGTATTTCTATGACCACTTTAATAATAAAAATAAAATTAACGCGTTTACGAAATGACGCACTTCCATATTCCATATTGAGGCAATTACTAAAAGAACACAGCTCACAGACACATCTGAGAAAATTATTAAAGTAATTTAAACCTTCTTAAATTAGAGAAATTTACGAAAATCTTCCAAAATTATTGAAAAAGATTCCGAGGCTTGATGAAACTTTTTGAGTATTTCATCAAGAACATAAAATATTAAATATTTACTGCAGTATCATGTTATTTTTATCATTGATGAAAGTTATGTAGTTTTAGAGATATTTGTACCGAAACTCACCCTGGTTTCATTGTCTTCGCGGGATGAGAGTAAGGAAATATCAGTTTATTGCATGCCAATTATATTAAAAAAAACACATTCCATTGATAAGATTAGATATTCATAACATTTAAGAAACTTCTACAGAATTAACGTAAAATGTACCTCAAAACACAATATTTTACCAGTTTCCGTAAATACACCCTTCAGTATAACAAAAAATAATAAAAAACCAGCCAAGTGTGAGCCGGACTCGCGCTAATATGTTCCTGCGCCATACAGGGGCGTCAAACTTGGATTGATCTTACTTGGATGCATACTATTAAGTTTATGGAAACCTTAGTATGCAAGTCCGACTCGTACTTGGCCGGTTATTTATTTATAGATTCAGAACACATAGTGTTTTTTGAAGTATTCGTCCTATTTTTTACGTAGTTTATGAAACAAACGATGTTGTTAAAAGCTTGTTGTAAGGTACGAGGTTTGAGAAGAATGTGATTTTCAACGTTCCTACAGAAGTTTCTTTATTATGATATGATATGTTAAGCATTCATTATTTATTATCAACCGTGAAATGAAAAGCTGCTTAATTTCCAATTGTATGTCGAACTCAAAGTCAGAATCAAACGCTTTCTAGATTATTATTTTATTATTTTTGAACAATTAAAAAATCATAATTATGTTTTTATTTTGAATTTTCAATAAGCTACAAAAAACGCGATGTATATAATTGAAGGGTAATGGCATAACAGCGGAGTTTTTGATATAGGACCCTTAACAAATATTAGATAATTTGAAATGTTACCATAAAATTTCTCTATATTGTCTCTATACAATTTGACTTACTTACTCCACGATTTAATTAATAAAATTAGTGTAACAGTTGTACAACGCTAATCCTCAGATAACGGGAGTTCACTTGATTTGCTTACTTAAGACCTAATAGCTCTAACATATTACCTTGTGCTAATGAACTACCGGAAACATGCAAGTACTTAGACATAACCTAAATGTACAAAATTGCATATTACAATGTGGGGGCTATAGCTGGAGGTTTGTTATAGAGGAGCAAAATAATACACTATTTATTCAAAATTTGTATCTATTATAAATAATTTTAATCAAATATCATACATACATATTTATACCTATATATTAAAAAAATATATTTGTTTGTTTGTCCCTTATAGGCTCAAAAACTACTGTACCGATTTTGTTAATGTTGGCGCCATTCATCAATATATAAATGAACATGGCGCGATACATAGATTCATTCACGAGGAAGATTTAGGTGTATAAAACATTATGCTCTCTTGGAAACCGAAATTTCCAAGTGCCTTGTTCAACAATTCCACGGGCGAAGCTGGGGCTAGTCGCCAGTTAGTTATGTTTATAGGTTTCGCGTTGGTGGCCGAGTGGTTGAGATGACTGGTATTAACTAGGCAGACCACGGGTCCGACCCCGGATCCCGGCCATGTTATGTAAGTACAATGTACATAATCCGACAAACCATACTTAGAGGATTTCCCATCTAAATATACCTCTACAGAACTAGCTCGTTAGGTATAGCCTCACAAATACCATAAGCTAAACGAGGGAGACTTGGTCTTCCGCTGGGTACCCTGGAACCGTAACACGGTTTCGGGAGCTGTAAGGCAACCGTGAAGGCAGGTGGCAGGCGTGAAGAAAGAAAAAAAAACGACATTACTACTCTTTTCAATTTTAATTTAACCTAACCAACAGACTGACAAGGAAACTTTTAACAATTTTAAAAATATATATTTTTGAAATCACTTGCATCACATTATCTAAAATGCCGATGCAGGTAATTTGGATGATAATCCTGAATAATCATGTCAAAGGACGTTTTTAATCCAAGGCTAGTCCTTTGTCGATCAACTATTAATTTGGGATTGCCGACTACAAAGGCTATAGTGGGTATAAACCGAGGTATCCTATATTAACTCAATTAAAATTATTAATGTCGTATGATGAAAATGAATCCATGTGAAAGAGATTACCTACGTTATATATAAATATTCAACGTAAAGCTAGGCTAATAGAAACACATGTATGGATAATTACTTTTCCTTTATCCGTCCTCTGTTAGCGACGGTAAGCTTTTATTATCATATATTATGACAAAATTGATAATCCTAAGGTAGAATAAATCCCGCATCACAAAGTTGCTAGATCAAAATAAATACACCACTGGTTTCCATGTCCACATTTAGTGCGATGCCCCAAGCCTGTTGCTAATAGCACTAACTAAGTAGGTATCTATGTAAAACTTTAAATCTGAAATTGTCTCGGATGAGTAAAGTATTGAATCCGCAATATGAGTCAAAAATGTTGATATTTCGACATAACAAGTTCTGGAAGTGTTGCAGTATGGAATTAGGAAACGTGATGGCCAGACGGAAATGAGGATTTAGTCGCGCAGATAAAATATCCTTCTATGATTGGGACCTAATACCTAACTGTAAATGTTTAGACGTTCCCGTTGTCCGTTTCTGAACAGTGTTTCGATCGTTATTCATCCCCTAAACAGGCATTGAAACACGTTTCTAAATCCCGATCTAAAACTAGGAATAATATTTTATGTTAGTATTTAGTAATTTCTCAATCCTATTTCCAAAGTATGTGAACAAATTGATTCAAGTTTCATATTTTATTATCTTTATGCCTGATTGCCTTTAAACTTCTCACGATCCTTTTACATTATATAGGGCATATGGATTTGATTGGTAAAATTACGTAGGTATTGCCTACTTCATTCAGCGATCACACATACATATTTATTCGATTTTAGATGTATCCACGGGCGGAGCCTGGGGCAATGAGTAAATGTTATTAAATAAAAAGCGAAACACAAATTATATATAGGATGTCCAGTAAGTAAAGAATAACCTTGCAACCAGAGATAGACCAGGTCAGGAGCATCAGGTCATGAAAATTTGACCTTAATAAAAGTCGCATTGTTTTCAAGATTTATGGAATTTTAAAAATTCTAGGAAAATCACACCCTTTGACCAGTATTTTGCTTGCCCTGACTACAAATGAACCTTAATTTCCATTCTGTTTTTTGCAGTGTACTCTTTAATAATGGTATTATTAACTTACTTCATAATTTTTCCAGTAACATTGAGAGTACAGTCGAAAAAAAAATGTTTCCTCAAGTTAAGACACAATATCACACTATTTCAACCTCGCATTATGAAAGTCTAGTTATTAATATAACAGCAATATTATTGCCAATTATGTCACATGTCATATTAAAATATAATTACCTATTAACGAAAAAGTTAGATGACCTATTAAGAACAATGGAAGCTTTACCTCAATTTTCTTGACACATAGTGGTTTCGAATATCAAAACTAGCACAAACTAAGTTGCAAGCACAAATACATGTATTATATTATGAAATGTTGTAGAGACTGTGAGTTAGCGTGTAGATTGTAATCTCTTTACCCGACGCGCCAGAATACACGTGTAGCGAATTTAGTTTGCCACTATCATACACCATTGTAATACTTAATATGATCTTGTCTAAACTATTTGTCAAACATTGGAAATTATTGTTGGAGAAAACAAGAAATATTATTTTTGTCTTTTATTCTCATCATGTAAACAGTGTTATTACTGGCCTCAGATCACAATACAAAATATTCCTCAATTAACCGATGCTATTTTATTGGCTACTTACCTCTTATACTACGATTTGTCTGAATACCTACTCATAAATTGCTCAACTCGATGTATTAAACCCTTTCTTGTCTGTCGATCTATGGAGGTAGTTCTGTCTCTCTGTCTGACTGTGCATAGTAGCTAACAATAAAATGACAAAGCTGTTATTATTAAAAAATGTTCCAAGATTTCATGACTTGGACGACTATTGAAGTTCATGGTTCCAAAAAAATGTAGATCTTACCTATATTATTTTTTAATAGATTTATAAGATATTCGTTCCGGATGCTTTATATCACACATTCTACGTAAAGACCGGAACGATGTCATTAGACAAGAATGCGGAGTGAAAGATGATGTTGTGACTAAAATGAAGAAAGGTACTTAGTTTACGCTGGTTTGGACACGTTGAAATATTGAAGGATGAAACATTGACTAAAAAGGTTTATATAGCTAAAGTGAAAGGAAATGCTGGCAAAGGACGACCTAGATGTACTTTTATTGAACATATAACAATTATATTGATCGATGGAAATATTAAATGTACACACAATCGACGAGCATGTATGAAAGGTATGATGAATATAAAAGAAGCGAAAGAGATATGTCAGGATCGTAACAAATGGCATTCGATTGTCTCTGCCTACCCCTCTTGGGAAGAAAGTTGTGATCATAGATAGATAGATAGATTATAAGATATTGTGGTACCCAGTTATAACAACATTGTGAAAGGTATTTTCACTACACACTTTCGCCAGTACACGTCTAGCTAGGACATACGTGAAGGAAGTAGTCTGCTAGAAATTCTTACAATAGTGCTGCAACATGAATAGCAAATGAGGTGGAACATATTTTTATTTAGTTCATACGAAGCTAATTTTAAAGCTGGTGGAGTTTACCTTACACAAAGAAACGCAGGCAGCCGTATGAGAACCTGCCGCAGGGAGACTTTTTAATTTGGGAACTGGATTTTCATAACATTATAAAATATTAATAATACTTTTTAGACACCGAACATTAGGAATAACGACATATTTAAATGTAACAAGGAAATATGAAAATCAGAAATATGCATTTTGAATTGCATAGTTTCGCTTGAGGGAATTATTAAAAGTATGTGACATTGAGAAACACAGTATTAATAATTTTATCAACGGAAGTGTTACATCTCAATTTTAAGCTTTGATTAGACAACATTTAATATATAGTTCCTGCGCATAGTTCCACTTAGAAATTTGAGCCAAATTCAAATTAGCTTCTTAGAATATAGGTAGTAATACTCTTAATGAACGCGTTATGAGTTGTTTTGATAAAATAGTTTAGGTAGTGCATTGTACGGTCTATTGTGAGTAGGTTTCTAAGAACTAACAATACTACCTAACTAAAGGCTTTGTTATGTCCGAAACGGCAATAAACTTGCAAATTCACATTAGGTTCGTATCACTAATGATTCAGATACCTACATGTTGTTATGATTCGTGGTGTTTTTTGCAACACTGACTTAGCTATGATGAAGATAATACGATATTGAGCGATTTTGATACTGAAATATAATTTAAAATAATGACAGGTATTAGTCATTGTAAAAAACAATCTCTATACGTGGTTCAATAATGAGACGCCTTACACTTTTTAACTAACATACTCTATATAACATACTAGCATTCCGTTCCCGGCTTCGCCCGTGGATATTTACGAACAAAATAAAATATACCCTACCCCTACCCGTACCCCTACCCTCTACCACTACCTCTATATCATCAATAGTTTTCGCAGCGCACGCGATGTAAGGAATTTATTAAGTCATTTTTTTACACCTTGGGTTACATTATTGGAGTTTTAGTAAGGATCCCAATTTTTTTTAAAATAGAATATAGCCTATGTCACTCAGGGTGAATGTAGCTTTCCAATGGTGAAAGAATTTTTTGAAATCGGCACAGTAGTTTTTGAGTTTATTCATTACAAACATACACACACACACACAAAATACAAATCTTTCCTATTTATAATATTAGTATAGATAGCTGTGCCTTGCTGTTTTACCCGTGTCAATGGTTACCGCTCGGCTCCTCGGCGTGATATTATATATCCTATAACCTTTCTCAAGAATTGGGCTATCAAATGCAATTTTGCAAATCCGACTGATGGTTATGTATAGAGAGAAACGAACAGACAGGTGATAATAATCTTATTTATTTATTGTACTAAAAATTAATTATAACAAACCACTATCGTGACATGTTTGAATCTGTAGACTCTGTCTACCCCGGTGAATGATTAAGTCATGAGTATATGAATCGCAATACATTAATTTGTTAAGTTATAATACCGAAACCTATAACAACAATTCGTAGAACCAGCGTTCAGCTCAATAAAAGCTTCAAAGGTAGCTTTTTAACCGATGACTTATTTTTCATAGGTGTCCAATTATATAACGTGTTAATTATATAGCCATACCAATTTTCTCATACAAAGAACTTCTAAAACTTTATGAAAAGGAGGTCTATTAACATTTTTATAGTTATGAAGAAAAAGAAGTACCCACATACATATTGATTGACACCTATTTTGAAATGTCCCAAGATAATGAAGGGGAAAGACGAGTTCTCAAAGGGCATTTGTCATTTACTTAGTTCGTTAGACACTATAACTGTTAATAAAAATATGAGCTTCTACTGCAACTGGTTTTTAATTATTGCATACTTTGTTTATACATTGTATGTTTATATTACAATTTTTTATTTCTTAAGTCTAAAATGGAAGCTTTTATATTGAATATAGTTCTTAAAGAGTTCTATTGATATTGAAGGACTCGATAGCACAACGCTCAACGAATTTGGGGGCCCGGGTTCAAATCCCAATCATGCCCATGCTAAGCAGCATATTTATTTAAGAATATGTGCTGTTAAAGAAGTGAGACATTTAGGTCCATTAAGTGCAGCGACAGGCTTGTCAACGGGCAAAAAGTGGACATTGTTACTGGTGTAATGTGTGTACAGTTCAGGGGAATAAGATGTATTCAAAGACTTTTTTTTCTTACTTGAAGGATCTTGACAATGTTTTACGTAAGATGTTATTTCTTCGCAGTTGCAGATTGAGTAATTCACTACACGACCTCTAAAATAATTGCATTTCTACTAGCTTCTGAGCTGCCAGTGTTATGGGAAGCTAGAAATAAATAGAATTGTCTTCTTGCAATTGCATTTTCATAAAAACGCAAATAAAATAATTTGTTGGAATTATTTTATTTTAAATTTGCTTTCCGTTCCCGTGTTCGCCCGTGGATATTTTCGAACAAAATTCATATTATATTATGGTTTGGCACCCTTTTGTTTTATTTGAATAAAACAAAGCTTAGCCACACATTTAGCCATTCATTTTTATTTATATAGATAGCTTTCCACCCCTGGCTTCGGCCGTCCTAGAACCCGATTGCAGTGCTACTTACCGGGTCCAATTGTGAATCTAAACCATCCCGGGACCCACGCAAACACACACAAAAAAAAAACACCAAAATCGCTCTTGGAGCCCATATTAACTTACCAGTTTTTCCCGAATTTTCCAATTTTCCGGGAAATTTTCCATTTTTTCTTTCTACAAGAACTTTGTCCTGACAATTACGAATACAACAAAAAAAACAGCCAAATTGGTGGTGCTGTTCTCGAGTTTTGCGCTTAATTCATTTTTATTTATGTAGATAATGTTTGTTAAAAAATTGTATTTACAACAGCAAAACTGTATAATTTCAATTTCATGCAGTTTTGATATTTCAATCCAAATCCAAAATAAGAAACTGAAATAATTGTAATTTTTTACAAGATTTAATAAGATTTATAAGAATTTGGTTCAATTGAAAATATCCGTATATTTATTTGAGTTGAAATACTGTACGTCCTCATGCTCCAACTCGCTGCCCCAATTGGTTAGAGCATTAGGAATATTATGCACCAAGGTACTTCAACTGATTGTAGCATAGATATTGTTAAATAAGGTGGATAGGTTTGCCTATAGTAAATACTAGATAATATAATTAGTTTACATAAAATTGCTTCTATAGCTTAGACTAATAATACACTACGTTAATTCTATAGTGACACGAGAGCAAGTGACAGAACAGAATGTATAAAAAAAATAGTGAATGTCACATTTTCCAGCCAGCCACTTTCAATAGATATCTCCTCATTCTCCAACGAACTACAGTACCTAGACGTAGGTGTAATATTAAATACCAAGTAAAACACGATATGTAGTATTCATTATTAACAGAACGATAACTATGAAATACATATGAAACTTTGATAATTGAACTCAATTAGAACCTAAGTAGAATAGAACATTGTCTTAACTTCTATATGCCTTTAATTAAGAATAAATTCCACACACAACATTACGGTGATCTTGAAAGTGAACTCAATTTTATACTATGAATATTGTATTATACTGAAAAACTGGTAGTAAGACGCTTTAATTTCTAATTTTTAGGGTTCTGTAGCGAAATAGCATAAACTTCGTCATACCCATCGATCCATCCTTCCATCGATTCTAATGACAATAACAAAAATTAAGGTTAATTATAAAAATAGATGCACACATTATAGGTTTAAGGAATAATGTTTGTGGGGTTTGAAAAAAAAAGTGTTTTTTATTAGGTGTTCAAAGTCGTCAATAATGTAAAGTTGATTGAAAAATCGAAAAAAGAAATGAAAATAAATTGCCTAATTACCTACGAGTAAGAATTTTTATATCTATCTATCATCACGCCTTTCATCCCAAGAGGGGTAGGCAGAGACAATCGAATGCCATTTGTTACGATCCTGACATATCTCTTTTGCTTCTTTTATATTCTTCTATAATATTATATAGTATAATATAATAATAATTGTTATTATTTCGGAACATAATATATCTCTATATATTTTTATAAAATGTCCTTCAATTGACGGACAAAATACCTGGTCCTTTGTAAGGCTTGCATAGCGACATAGGTTCAACACGTAGAGGCCCTTTAGAGTGTTTAATCTAAAGTGGCTAGCAGCTGTCGGGATCTGTCTGAATGCAACAGAGACAATGCGCTCACAGACAAGCCTCGTCAGGTGCCTGCACTATTGCAGAGATAAAATGAAATTAAAATTGCGCTATTGTTTTGGGGTATCAAATGGATTGATTTATCAAGTCTAAGTGTTGAGACTACTACAACTTCTGGTATCATTCATGAACTGTAAAATTGGCAGGTGGTGACTAGCCTCCTAAAAGGGTTTTTTAATGCATTTCTGCCGGCAATAAGACAGGCAACATTGGAGTTCTGGGGCGGGGGGTGTCGAGAGGTATGACACGGGTTTTACATATAGCTACCTCGTTATTACGCCTTTAGACACTTTCATCCCCGAGCATTTATTACATACCTACTATTATACTCTAAAGACTCCACCCTAGACAGCCAACTATGGCAAACCAGGGTCGAGAGTCGTAGGTCTAGCAGATGGGATGCCTCGACTTACATCTCTGGAGCACTCGGGCCTTGCGCCCATATAGCCATTATTTCCATCAACAAATTTTCACAAAGAGTCCCTCAATTACGCGTGCCTTTTGGAATAGGCCTTCTTCAACTGTCTCTATTGAACTCTGTCGGCTACAACCCTCAAGTCCAAGATAAGAATAAGGTCAGACGAATTTCATCTTCTTTATATCTTCTTGTTGGACATCCCTATACCTTGTCTCTTGGGTACCATAGGGCGAACTGCTTGCTCCATTTATTTATTTTGCAACGTAGCTATTCAGCTATTCAGCTCCAATTCTGATGGTCAATACGAGCATGTATGTCAGCTACTTTGGTTTTGTTTCTTATTTCTGTATTCCTAATTTTATCTCTATGTTTTACTCCTAACATGCTTATTTCCATTGCCCGTTGGCACCTTGCAAGTTTCGCTCGAAAAGGGACCAGGTCTCGCAAACATATACATACATGAAAAGATGCAGGAAGGATTTTTAATAGTATCCATATTTCTTTATTCTTCATAACCTCTTTGAGTGACATATTCGGCAACTAAAGTTACATGGTGAGGTGAATTATGATTGCTTTATGAATGAAACGGTAGACTTGGGTGTTGACTTTATGTTGATAAGAATCACAACTTTTTACGGGCTAAAGGACTAGGCCAGATTTTTACATTCATTTTTTTGATAAGGCTTTTTGAACGGCCCCTTTTTCCTTACATATTTTCATCTCTTTTACATTTCATCTTAGAGAGGTCGGAGCGAAAAATATACAGATTTTTCGGGCAACTTTTCCAATTTTTCTTTCCCTAAAAACATTATTCAAACTATTATGAACAAAAAAAATAGCCAAATCCGTCCAGCCCTTCTCAAGTGATGCGCTTACCAATGAACAGCATTTAATTGTTATTTATAAGATAGATAAAAAGGACAAACTTAATATGTCTTTCACACATACAACTTCACGTTCTTTATACCTTGTGGTCTAACAACTACTAGCCAGTTACAGTGTCCACTTTTAGCAAGTTGCCAAGGGTGTCGCCAAGGGGTGGCAGGTAGGGACAGCTGCCCCCTTTAGGGCTAGGATTTTTTAAAGTTTTAACTTTTGCTGCCTGATGTCACAGGATATGTCAGTGAATGTTTTTTTGTATTTCATTTTTATATGTTTGTGCAATAAACGTTTTTATATTTAAAAAAATATGTTAATATAACTTAAGCCTTACAAATCTGACTCTTTTGTTTTCCTTCTACCGCCACCCCCCACAATCTTGCAAGTTGACCATTATAAACAGAACAGATGGCAAGGCTACGTTTCTTCATAAATAAGTAAGTTGATGATTTCAATTTTGATTGTTATTCGTGTCATATTTTTTGTACGCTTTCTTCATTATATTAATTAAGAGCTTTAGAGTTGTCGATTTTCGATAATGTTATTATAGTGTACCTTTGTAGATAGTTACGTATTAATAACACGTCCATGTTTGAAGATAAACAAACAAAATCATTGTTAAATAATGAAATGTCTGTCAAAAGCTTCTAGTATATAAATGAAAAAAAAAACTATAGCTTTCATATTCATCGTAGTCAAACAAAAGCCATATTAGCATGAGAGGGCCTCTATATGAAAATGCGTGAAATGAAAAAACTCCACACCTGAGCATAGTTTTGTTTAAAATACTTTTTTAATGAAACCCCAAAAATATTATAATCAAAATTTTGGTTTAACTTATTTAAAAGATATGATTTATGAATTGGAACGGATGGAATTTGTGTAGCAACAAAATGTAAAGAATTTTAAAATAAAAGGAATCTGATTTTGCGGCATTTAGTTAAGTTTTAAAAATTAATAAACAGTTCATTTGTGAAAATTATTATACGACGTGTATCTGTCTCTCTGGCTCAGAATAGGCTCCTAAACGGCCAAATGAATTTTATTTTTTTTTACATCTGATCTTTATTTCATCTCGATGTACTCGTGCGAAGTCAGAACAAAACTGTGACGGCTCATAACTTAAAATATTGAGAATATAAAAGCAGAATTACCAGGCTTATCTTAGGTGACCAAATAAAACTATATCAGGAAATAAACAGTATATTAAGCAATAAAGTTATGAGGTTAAAAACTAGGCTTGGTAGATTACAAATATTATAAATGTTAAGTTGTATTAATTTTTTTGGATTAACTTAAAAGGAACAAAAGTATGTTCCCTTAAATATGAAGTACCGTACCTAAAAGGAGAAGAAAATGTTTGAGTAAACATATCAATATGCAAAAAATACTGAACCGATTTAAAAAAATCTTTTACACTTATAGTTTTACTAAAGATGGAAGAGACTATCTTTTTTATATAAAAAAGTTAAGTTTCTGTATTTAAAGTAGGTACTTGAAACTAGAATACCCTTCAGTGGCCCGAGAGTTTTGTGTGTATCTTATGTATATGAACACAAGATTGCAATTGAACAAAACAACTCTTACTTTAATTTGTTCACAAACTTTACAATGTGTGGTCTAGCTATTATGTTCAGCAGTTTAATATATAAAAAATATATAGTTCACATAGTTTGATTCCAGAATTTTTGAATCGAGCCTCCATATTATGCTAATTGTAACATAATTCGAACAGCGGTGATTGTACCTACTACGTAAACACACAAAACTCGTATGAATCACCAAACTGGAAGCAACTTTTAATAGGTGTTAATTTTCGATGCGATTGACCTAAAACTTTTTATACTTTATACTTCAACTTGTTATTGGAACTGAGGGGCGTTGTACGCATTAAATAATTTTACAAACAATACATATAGGTACTCATGTTTGCTCTGAGAGAAGGGTAGGCAGTGACTAAAATTTTGCTGTCAACATAGGTAGATACTAGAATCATTAGATCACATGAGATACGTGTAAGCGAATAAAATCACATTTTGTCCAAACAGATTCAATTGCAAATTATTTTACATATTTACTATTTACAAGTGAGAATGAAAATCAAGAATGAACATCGAACAAAGTTACAAATCTTACAACTTTATAATAAGTTTTCGTTCAAAAAACAATGGTTTATTTTAGGATCATTGTTCTTCAGTTACAAACTTCAGTGAGTTTATATTTAGCTAATATATGATAAAAAGTTCGAAAAGTTGACGGTACGCGTGTTAAAGGGAATCATGTAGAGCTTTCCTTGGCAAGATGTCCATTTAAAAACAAAACCTCAGAAGTCATTAGAAATTAACAGATTTATCAACACTTAAATCATAAACGTTTATTGATTTGCTACTTAAATATACGTTACGGAACCCTTAGTAGATAGGTGTCCGACGTTTCAGTGTACGTAATATGCTAAGGTCATCTCAAAGCTAAACACGATCAAGTTTAATGCGCAGGTACGGGGCGTCACACATCTTTCGCTTCAAGTAGTAGAAAAGGATGGATAGTTTACGATAGTACGAGTAGCAAATAGGTAGTCGACTCCCGCGCACCGAGGTCGACACCTTCGTCTACAATAGAGTAATCGATTATATTTATACGAATAATAAAACTTTTATTTTTATCATAGACCAAGATGTATGTTTGAATGTATAATTTTATATGTATAAGTTCGATAATAATATACAATACTTATCCTATACTAATATATAAAGCTGAAAAATTTGTATGTTTGTTTGTTTGTATGTTTAAATGTGCCGTTAATCTCAGGAACTACGCGGTTTTAACTATTAAATAAGTTGATTCACAGCAAGCACGTAGGCAGGGGGAGGGTCCAGTGTGTCCGGACCCCCCCCCCCCCGAAATGCGTCACCGACACTATTTGAAATTGAGATTTTAAAAAGTAGGTAATTGCTATCAGTTCAGCTGAGCTAATGAGGTCGAGTCAAGCGAGCTAGGATATTGACCTATTACAGAAAAGATGTAATAAAAGGTAAAGTCGTAATTTGTGTTTAATATTTTCAAAATAATGGCTTGGTTGGTGGTTGGACATATATTTTATTTAGTTCAAAAATATCCACAAGTGAAGCCGGGGGCGGAAAGCTAGTGTAATATAAAAATCGCGAATTTTAAATTACAACTGGTAGTATTCCTTAGACAGATGAAACAATTTTTACTGACTCCATCAGAAAATTAAAAAGTGCTCCTACAATATCAAAAGCTACTCGAGCAGTTATTGCCTGGAGCCTTCCTAGTGTAATTATATCATCAGTACCAACTGTCTTTTTTTATAATAATGCGTAACAAATAGCATTGTTCTATTTTTTTATATGAAACGCCAGATGCTTTTTACATGAAGTATAAGGAAAAAGGATATCAATTATGTTTTACTAACACATAAAATATTAATATAGTAAAATAAACACGTGTTGATAGAATATAGACAAAAGTCATTTTTCTGATGTAAAAAATTGTGTAATGTGATTATGACTGATGAAATATCTACATTAAAAAAATACAAGAAAATGAAATTTTGTTTAGGGAAAGTGGTACTTTGGAAAGGGAATGCTGGCAAAGGACGATATATGTGTACTTTCATTTAATAATAAAAAAAAATGATTGAAGACAATGTTAAAAGTACACACAATCGCTGAATATGAAAGGTATGATGAGTATAAAAAGCAAAAGAGGTATGTCAGGATCGTAGTAAATGGCATTCGATTGTCTCTAGGATTGCATAGGATAAAGGACGTGATGATAACTAGATAGATGTATTCTATTTCTAATTTGAATCATTACTTAAAATATTTCCTACTTTACGTCACATAGCGAGAGCTAGCATGCTAGACATGAAACTAACAAGTATTATAATGCATGAATAAGGTCTATCTGCAGTATGAAGTTTAAATTGGCTGTAAATGATGTACATTAAACATGCATTCAGGTTTATAAAGTACTATTGTGACTTCATTACATTGATATGATAAAGCGGATATGAGCTCAGACGTGGACTTACGGTGATGTAATATAAAAATTATTGGCATTTACTGGCTAAGGTACTACGAGGAATTTTCAGTAAAGAAAATGGTTGTCCTATGCAGTATTTTCCTCAGAGGAAAAAATATCAGCTCAAGCGCTACTCAGACCCGCATGTAAAATTATTATTTTCTTCAGGGGTTGCCTTACGGCTCTCGAAAACCATGTTATCGATCCCAGCAGAACACTAAGTCTCCCTCTTTTATAGCCGATGGTATTTGTGAGGCTATACCTAACGAGTGGCCAGTTTTGTTGAGGTATATTTCGATGGAAAAGCCTCTAAGTGTGGTTTGTCGGATTATGTAGGTACATACATTTATAATTATAAAAGCCCATTGATAAATGGCCGGAATAGAACCGTGGCTAGTTAACTCCAGACGTATTAACCACTCGGCCACCGACGCACCTATTCTAGATTATTTTCCTTTGTTTAGGCTATGAGGCTTGATGTCTTAGTTTTTAATAAAAATATGTTACGTCCTAACATTTCATCAAAAAATCCAGTCCGTCTCAACTAGACCACACCTTAATTAATTTTTTGTTCTTAAGTGATTTGTATACCCGCGAAACACATAAGATGGCATTTTAATTATATTAATCGTCTATAAATTTATTATTTCACTCAGCGGTGAACGTATGCAACGAAACGTATGCAACGACAGCGTTGATGATTGAGACGGACAATCTATGACACCGTGGACTCGTAAAGTAGGTGTCACAATAGTCACATATCTATATATTTTTATTTTATCAAAGTTCTCAGTCAGTGAATATTAGTATGAAAAATACTCTGTATCATTTTATTATTTAGTCATAATGATACGTCGATTGACACGAATCTAAACACTGAAAAACTTTTTTAACGCAAGTAAGTATGAAAATGATTGTCTACTGTCACTATCAACGCTCGAGTACACGAATCTCCATATTAGTCAATGCATCTTAAACACCTAATGATGACGAAACATTTGTTCCTGGTATTGACTCACAAGCGTCCACAAGAAATTTCATGCAAACAAAACCTCCATATGTTGAACGTGAATATGAAAGAGGACATAATTAAGAACCCTTTATCTTTACTGTGTGTTGTTTTAAATTTAATGTATTAAACAGATAAGAATGTTTACCTAGTGTACAAAGAAAAATGACCGGTTTATTTGCGTTAAACAAATTGTGAAATAAATGGTTATTTCAGATAAGCACTAACACAGGCGTGTTTCCATGTTAACCCACATTATTTTAATTAACAACTTTATTAAAATATATGTCCTAGATATTAATATAGTGAAAACTATGGAGAAAGATATATGAACAGCATTTAAAACGATATCAATAGTGAAGAATATTGAATGAAAGATAATGTTAGCAAGATGAAAAAATACAATTTGTTCCGGTATTAGAAACGTTGAGAAAAAATTAATAGGTGCCAAGAATAAGCGCCCTCGATGTATTTTCTTTGAAGTCATTAAACACTTTATGAAAAAGAAATATAGAGAAGGTAAATGAGATTAACTCGACTTTTGAGGTACAGGTTATAATTAATTAGACAAGTAATGAAAAATAATAAATATAGATTTAATTTTGCTACGAAAAAAGGTCACTGATACACAGGCAATCACATCGAAAGACACAGAAAATGTTAGTAAAAACATTCTTAACGCAATTTAACTACATACATATTACTATACGAATTCTGGACTTAAAACAGGAAAATTTTAAAAGGGTGTCGCATATAAAATTTAGGGTTGCAGTTCCAAGGTAGTATGGAGTTCCGCCTGCCTGCTAGCTCAATTATAATAATAGCGTAGCGACATACAGATGATGAAGAGAAAAAACAATATTTAATTCACATGGTGACAATAAAACTGATGAACTGCACAATGGTTAGATAGTCAAATTATTTAACTATGAAAACATTCTGAAGGTGATAAAGGGAATGACTGCCTCGATGAGCCAGTTATATATGTAGATTATCAACAAAATTAGAAATAAATACCTACTAACATATTGTGTGATTACCAGCATATTGATCACCCATGGAGTTGAAATCAAAGTAGGCAGTGCCATAATTATAACGTTGTTACAAGGGTGCACAACGGATGGAATGGAGAATAGGGTGACATCCCAGGACTTTAGGCAATATATGTGTGTCTGTTACGCTTTCACGGCTAAACCACAGTCACTGAAAGGTGGTTTCATTGGGTTTGATGAAATTTGATTCGGAGAAAGCTTGATCCCTAGGGAAGAACATAGGCTAGGTATAAGAGGGGATGAAACTTAGTACGAACCCCACTGGCGAAGCCGAGGCGAACGGCTAGTCATATATGTCTCACATTATGTACGTGTAGGTAGGTAATAAAAATGTAAAACGATAATCCACCTAAACTGAAAATATAACAAGAACTTTCAGTTGCTCGAAGTTTGTCTACGTAAATAAAATAGGTTTTGTTTCATTTTAGTTGAGGAAGAGTTAGAGGTATGTTTGTTTTTGCTAAAAAGGCAGTACCTTACGTACTTCGATCACTTTTAAATTGGAAGTCTAATTAAAAAGTTGCAAGCAAAAATGTTTACTTTATTTATCCTTGAAACAAACCATCGTGGTGAAATTACTGCTTTGTTATTTTTTATTTAATAATTTTCTCTGCTGCACCCTTTACAATTGCAATCACAAATTTATGAGAAATTTATTTAGAGATGGTAGGATGGGCATTAAAATCAATTTGTGAAAATTTAAACCATATATTATAACTTCAAATTGAACTCATTAAAAAGGTCTAACGTCTACAATACTATTCATTCGTTTCAAAGTCAAGAAATATAATTTAAATTTTAAATTTGTTTACGTAGACATCGATCTACTTTGTATACAGAGCATGCATTATTGATTTGAAGTGACGTTATATAACTAGCCTTATTTGCTCCTGTTAAGTCAAATTAATTCTGTTGTATGGTTAACATTATGATGATTACTGGAACGATCAGTATAATCGCAGGCACATCGTTTATTTAACATGAACTTTAAGCTATAATGAAGTTAGAAATTGAAAACAGCATATTATATTATTTATAAAATGGATAAAACAAAAAAATATATTTTAAATCAGATATTAATATTTTCTTTTAATTTCACGGGTATATAAGATATTAATGAAACATAATAAAATCCTAGCGAACAAAATTAAAAATTCCGAGATTAAATATTTATCGGCAGCACGATAAGATGAATAAATAATAAATGTAGAATACACGTACTTACATACCTATTACATGTGATTATATTTTGTTCACAATATAAATAAATCATATCGGCTCGCTGTAAGTAGCTACAAAATCTATGAATGCTTAAAGAATACCCGAATACAGATTGACTCTTTCGACATGTCCTAAAAGAAAATTTCAAAAAGTTAATAATCAGAAGTTCTTTTATAATCTCGACATAATTTTGTTATTAGTATGAAATAAATCCAATAATTAGCCAATGTTTTATAAATCTAACTTTGTAATAATTTAAGTTTTCGAAACAAGTAACCAAAACCAATATTAAAGTTTAAGGTTTTGAAGAAACTTGAACTTAACATATGAAAGATTATGAAATTTTCCTATCTCCAGCACATGCATCTTAAAATTCGTAAAAGAACAATTATATGCAACTCTGTAGAATAACTTGTCTAACTTTCAGGAAATATTAATTAAATCTTTTATATTACACGTCTTTTGTGTGTTACATTCTAGTAGCTATATGAAACTTAGTTAAGAAAGAGTAGCTTAGTTTCACTAACGAATACTCCAAAAAGTGTACCTAACTGGCAAATTTCAAAGAATACTCGTAATATCTTTATAATTAAACCTTTTTAGGGTTATCTAGTGCTTGTATTGAAATTACAAAAATATATAGAACCAACGAATAAAGATTTTTTTTCTTTCACATTACGTGGGGTATTGTTGAATAGCTTTTACATAATTATCCTGTAGAGGTTTTAAGGTAATTTAAGAAATATTTCTCGAGATAGGAGTGAGATCCTTTTGAGATGCTCTCTTCGCTGTAAAACTTCAGGAATTTTGAACAAGATACAGACAACACAAAACACATCGACACGGCCTTCATACCTTGCGATGTAGCCAGAGACCATGGCAACATAAAAATGAAATGCTGTTCGTTGGTAAGCGCTTGAGATCGGCTTGACCGATTTGGTAATTTTTTTTAAATATTTTTAATAGTCGAATCAGATTTTTAAAGAAAGAAAAATTGGAATAGTTGTCTGGTGTCACATTGCAGTTTTTGGTTCTGCAATATTTTTTTAACATCTATAGTTATGACAAAATAAAAATCAAGTCCCAACTATAACACATTACAAACAAAAGTAAATTAAAAGTAATACATTTAAGAAATAGTTGTTGTAGACATTACAACCACCTATCGAACACACCCTGAAACAAGCAATAAAAGACTAATCACACTTCGGTTATCTAAAAAAAGCACATAGATAAAATCCTACATTTCCCGATATGCAGTGGTTCTATGTAAGAATGACGAAATTGAGGCACATGCATGAACTAAGTAAGACAACTCTGTGTCCATAAAACGCACCTACACGAGATACTATGCCACCGTGCATTTACAAACAGGAGCGGTGTAGCCAACAAAACAAAACGAGAGACCATTCACCACCCTCTAAAAGAAAATTAGACTATGCACCCGCTGCATCATAAACCAACGACCGCTATGCCCAATGGTAAAGGTTTTTCTCGACTATCCAAAAAGCTCATCAACCGCCTATAGAAAATATACATGCACACACTAATAACAACGAACGAAAGCTCTTGACTAACTAGTAACAACGAAAAATTTGAAAATTCTATGGGATTTTTGTATGAACTCAAGATGAATAGGGGATGAAAGTTATTATGAGCTCCACGAACGAAGCTATTAATAATGATATTAAAATATTTTGATTATACTGCATATAACTGCTATTATAATTGTGTGTATGTAATTATTAGTTTGCTTGTTTGTTTATAATTTTTAACTGCAATAATAACACTTAAATTGGTCCGAGTCACCAAAGATCGTAAAAAGTGACGCATTTCATAGTGCATTAGTATTTCGCGTTATGAAAAATGATTGTGAGTGAAAAATGATTCATTGCATTTTCTAAACAAAATACATGATTAATGAATGCAAAATTACTTCGCTTTAAGTTAAAGCAAAAATTCTAATACAGTTAAAAACTAAAAGCTTTGCCAGAACTTGAATCATTTGAATCAAAATTTTGGGTTTCCATACGCTTCTAAAGTTTTTTTGTTCAGAACATGATAATCTAAACTTTTCACAAGGACTTTTATTTGTATAAAAGAAAATTTCAGCAGACCCTTGATAAAAAATTAATTCCATCCCATGCATCATTTCATACAAGCTTTATAACAATTAAATAAGTTCAGTGGTTTTGAAATTACCTCAAAAGAAACTTCTATCACTATAAAAGTTTTCAAACAATAACTATTTTAATAAAATATTTCCTACTAAACTGTAATTCCGTCACTTTATCATAGCTAGAGCTTGTACTTGTATCCGAATAAAATTCAACCACAGAAGTTAAATGAAATTTTTGAAGACACAGCAAAACGAATTGATACACGTAGCGTATGCAATCATGTGTGTAGTTCAAAGAGTTTTTCCGTTGCAAAACTTTAATCTCCGCACAGAGATCTATCATACAAAATATAAACACAATACCTACAGTAGATAGGAAATTGCTTTTCCGATGCAGAAAAGTTGATGCGATAACATTTGAAAAGTTGATCGTCGACTATGAAACGTCTTCTTTGGCCATCTGCCTTATAAATGTATTTTGCATTGCTTTAGCAAGTAACAATCTTTAACAAATAGGTATCATAATTTGTGTTTAGGGTTCAGTAGCCAAATGACCAAAACTGAGATAATTTGGCACCAACTCTCTTCATATTTGCAGATGCTTTTCAGCGCACAATTTTTGAAGCCGAACTACTTTTTTTAAGTATTAATTAATTAAATAATTCTATAATTAATACCGCAAATTCACCTAAGTATAAATGAAACAAAAAAACCTGCTATATCCCTATATGCCGACAAAAGTGAAAACTTAGTATGAATAAAAGTGGTCTTTAATTTATAAGTATATAACGTATAATAACGTTATCTAGATGGTGTCTAAAGAAGGTTTCAATTAAAAAAATCTCGGTCGTGACCGAGAATTGCCCGCCAGAAATGCACAGCCAAAAATGACCAACCCAGGCATACGTGGAAGCCAGTACAGAAATTCCTGCCCGGACATTTCAAGTCGAGCATACTCAGGCCGGGCAATCCATGGTCTTGTGAACATGTCGCGGTCCATAAGCCGCCTCTAATGAAGTTTTCATTTGAAATATCCTTCCCGTAGCTGTACCTACCTCTTTGAAGTCACTTCCCCTTTTCCGAACCAGGACGTTATCTAATATGGTTCCAAATTTTATCGAAGTCATTGAGTAACAATTATAAAAACTTTCTGATGTATAATATTAGTAGGATTAGGTGGTGCATTGCATTAAGGCTTCAGCCCTTGAACTCAAGAGCCTGTTGCATGCTGTATAAATAGATATTTTTTATCGTAAACATCCCGGTTCCATGTAAATTAGTGGAGATCGAAGAACCTCTAAGCGAATTCTCAGTGCATCTCCACCTATTTATGAAACGATACCGCATTGTTTACAGAAATCTTCATTAATTTGAACGATAAATCAGTCGATGTGATGTCTACGGGTGAAAATTCACTTATTCAATTGGATGTCGTATTATATATTTTGAGAGAATAGCACTCCTCTATGAAAAATAATATGATGCACATATTGGCAATATCTACTTGCTTATACAGTGATATATCAAGTTTGTTGAAAGTTGAACGAACTGTTAACTGTTTGCAATGCTATTTGTACCTACTCAATATTAATTTGAACTTTGTACATAGCACGCGGATTCGTACTCTTGGGAATTCTATGTTTTGTTTCTCTTGATCGTGTGGAATGACAGATTTGTTATTTTTTTCTTTAATGGCCTGTATCTCTAATCCGCTAAAGATAATAATAAAAACATATAGGAAAGAATTTTGTATATAATTAAATTATCTACAAGAAAGTCTTTTATATATTAGATAAGTATTTAATTTAAATTACGTATTGTGTGTGTGTGTCATTTTATTAAATACATGCACAATTTTCTTGTAATCTCGAGTCGGTAAGTACCTATATTGCCTCTTACTCAGTAAATTCACAATTATCATTCCTTTTCTTTCAAGATAATAATGCTATATTCACATCTGATGTAGCATATAACAAGTAGGTAATAAAGTTTCAGCTCTAAGACTTCAGTTCTAAGCTGCACTACCTTAAGTAATATGAGCTAACTCACACTCTTCTCAAATTGTGTGGCGTTGAAACTTCAAAGAAAGTCGGCAATCTCGTTTATAAGAACCTAGACTTTTAAAAGAATCGTTTAACCTAATTTTTTTTTTCAAGCAAGAAACTTTTTATCATCGTATCAAATTTTTAAGTTAATTTAAATTTCCAAACTAACTTTTCACCCCGACTTCGCTTGTTGAAAATTTTGAGATGTAATTATCTTGCCAATTATCTCTGTGCAAAAAAATTACGTCGATCCGTTGCTCTGTTTTGTCGTGAAAGAAAGAAGACATCCTATTCCACTGGCCTCAAAACCAGGACTGGTTGCTTTCAGATTATTATTGTACCTACTTGATTATCGCCATTTTGGCGCTGTAGGCGGACGAGTGTCCGTGGAACTAAAACAAGTGATATGTTTTTGTAGCGATGTTTGCAAAATACGCATTTCTTCATGTTTTAAAAATCGAAATAAACCGAGGACCTATTAAATTAAAATGCGCAAACTAATTTTGACGTAAGCAGCAAGTAGCAATCCCTATATAGTCTATGTTAAAGAGTATATAAGAAGCGCTTCACGAAATTCAAGATTATTTGTTGTTTACACAGACTAAACGCAGTGATTATATAATCTTTAACACAGACTATATAGGGATTGCTACTTGCTGTTTACGTCAAAATTAGTTTTCAGGGCATTTGTTGACATAGGGGGCACTTCGAATTGGCATACCTTATTAGCTGTCATTTGTATGGAACCATCCTGCTAGTGGGTATATACAAAATATAATGTCAGTTATAAATCCGATTTAAATAAGTCGAGTTAAAGGAGTCAGTGTCATATATCATTCGTTGTATAAAAGATATTATGAATATAAAAGAGGCGAAAGAGGTGTTAGGACCATGATTGTCCGTGCCTATACGTCATGGGATATATGACGTGATAGATAGATATGATATGACACATCACTGACACTGCTACGTGCACTTCCTTTAAGTCGAGTTGTCCAATATTCGATGTCCCTGCTCCGAACTTCAGCGAGTTAGATGCGTCATGCTCCTAAATTCACAAACTTACCTTAGGTTACGTAGTAATTATTATTTAATCTATGCCTTAGGGAATTAGGCCTATATACTTCAAACTAAAAATATTGATCTTCAGTTAGGAAATAAAATCATCATGCTATATTTTCCACAGAGACTGCATAGAATTTGCATAGTTACTACCTCAGAACCTCCTATTAACCTTTTTAAATTCGTTCGTGACGCAATTCTAAATAACCAACTCGTAGCAGTCGGTTATTATTAAATTAATTTTATGAAGCTGGTTTAGGTTTTTAATACATTAAAAACGTAATTATTCTTTGTAACTATAGTAACTAGGTATATATAGACTAGAATGCGACACATTGTGTAGAAATTGAAGTAATTCTAATTTTATTTTAATCCTTTAAATAATAAAAACATGTTCCATTCCATTATAGGTTATTTTCATATTGATTGCTACAACTGTGTTATTAAGTTTTTTGAGGTGATTATGAGATCTAAATATTCAATGGTTTATATATTTATAGCATTATGCCTTTTAGGGTTCGGTAGCCAAATAGCGAAAACGGAGCCCGTCAAGTTCGTCATGTCCGTCCATTATGTCACAGCCTCGGGCATATATTCTTGTGACTGTTCACAGATGTCATGTTTGAACCGCCAAAGAATTTTATAGTCAAATTATGAAAGAAAATTGTTAGGGGTGGCTCTCCATACATAACAATGTTATAGAGGACCCTACGAGATTTTTTAAATTATACAAATATAAGATAGTGTTTGTGTGTCCCTTCTAATTTTAAACTACGTATAATAAATAAAACATATGAAAAGTTCTTGATAGTGGCGCGTTGTGTATATGTTTGTCAAAAATATTCTAAGTAAGACGCGGTACGTAATAAGTATTTGAGATACCGCAAAATACAGTGAAGCTTAAGCTACCAACAAATATAAGCTTGCAGATCGTGAATTTAATATAATGAAAATATTTATGATTCCAGAGTTCCAAAAACGATGGAACGAAACCCTCTCCGCGCTAATCATACGCTCAACTTATCATTTTTTTATTATTTTAATTGCTGCAATATTATATGGATAGTCATAAATTATACTACACCATGCAAGAAAGTAAACAATGATTAATCCACGTTCAAAGATTTTGCGGATATAAATTTTAATAGGTACCTACTTATAATAACATTTTAAAACTATAACTAACAACTATAATAATATAGTTTATTATTAAATAAAACGTTGTTAAAGTTTTACAGATTAATGGCAAATATTGACTAAAAACCAATATACCTACCTAATGTCTGAAGACATTATTTGATAATTGTGAACAAGGTGACAAAGAAGGTTGTAAAGAAGGTAAAGTGGCACAAAGGTAGGTGGATAGTAGAATGCTCGGGACTTCCTTCAGTAGTCGAGTAAATACTTAATGTCCAGATAAGATAGAAGACAAAAGTGGTGGCCATTGGAACTAGAGTTGCGACACTAAAGTGGAGATGGGCGGGCAAGTTGCTCGAAGGCAAGATGAGATATGGACATAGGGACTACCAGCGACATGGAGTGACGACTTTGTAAAGAAAGTGGGTGAGCGTGGAGAAGAGTTGCGGAGCAAAGCGCGCACACAGTTATCGAGACAACGGTCAAATAGCGACTGGCTCGCTCTATGGGGCGATCTGGGTGATATATGGGCGATGATACCTAACCATAAATTGTGGCGTAATATAAACTAGAATCGACACATTTTATTAAGTCTATGGTGTGGTGTTCTTGTATGAAGTGTCATGAATAATAAAGAAGGCGAAAAATTATGTAAGGATGATAGTAAATGTATAACAACGGGTTTAAAGGCGTGTAAAAATGATAAGAGTAGGTATTTTATATTAATCTTTTCATCTATTCAATAAAAGTATGTTCATAGCACCAGGGTACATGATAGAGATCTGCTTTCAGTTTCGAACTCTACAGAAATTTTGATATAAAATTTAAATATTTGAATCTATGTCTAAACCTTTAGCTGCCAGTTCCACAAATACAGCCAGTATATTCTACAAAAAGTCCGAATAGGTATTTATCCCTTACAAAATGGCACCTGCAAATCAGGGAAATATCTAGTCTTAAATTACTCTCAGATAAAAATGATACCTGCCTTAAGCACATCAATAAGCCTTGTCGAGGCTATTTTATCTCTACTTCTTAATTGTGCTTTTAGCTTTTTATTCTCGAGTGATGATTGAACGTGTTTTCAGTCCAACGCTTCTATCAATGTTCTATCAATATATCTACAGAGTAATGTCTGTTGCATCAATTCCAATTACTAACATACAAACCGTGTTGTTCAGTTGAGCATCTATTTACACGTAAACACTCATAAATGTAGAATAGCTGTGACAGTGCTTCAGTAAATTATTTCAATAATGTTCCAACGTGTTCCAAAGTCTCTAATGGACAAAACCTAGTCATGTAACAGACAAGTATAGGTGGTTCAAACCCTCACGATATTGGATGCTTGCTCTAACGAACACTAACAAGGTCCACGCGCCAGACCTAATGTCATAACCACAATAACGAACCTAAAATTCTATAGGTATTTAGAACTTTATTAATATATCGTTAAAGTTGAATTCACTTGAGACATGAGAGAATTTTGATAAAGTGAACGTTGGTGTACAATACAATTTATGATATTAAATCGAGACATGGCTGTCCCTTAAAGCTCATTCTTAAACTCAGAAAATCAACTCTGAACTTTAGAAGTAATTAGAACAATTTGTGCTTCCATTATGTAAACATGGCGTGAATTTTGTTATTTTCTTTGTGAAGTAAATAGTTTATATTTGCTTAAACATTTACTAAGCCTATGTGTACTGTACCTACTACTGGTTATATACTCAACATTGTGTGAGTTGAATTATATTATAAAAAGCGCTTTATCCATTACAAAATTATGTAAGAAAGAACTTTTCTTTAATTTTGTTATATGTACATATCTAACAGATAGTGTTTTCCCCCACTAATAAGTTTTGATATACAATTTAAAATTCCGGGTTTTGCATTCGTTACCTACATGCTAACACTTCTTAATGTTGGTGACAATATCAATGTTAATATAAATTTTCAATCAATAATAATTCTCTTAGGACTCTCGAGCCACACAACTAGGTCACATAATTAGGTACAAGATGACATTAATGTCAACTTGTGTCTACATTGTATAGAAAGCCACTAATCTGTTCAACGTTTAATAAACTTTTATAGATATTAAACTTTTATAAAAGTAAGCAAGATATAGTGAAATAATCCGTTGTTGAACTTAATAAGGTTGGTGCCAAATTAGGATACAAAATGAAATAAGTGTTAAATAAGATAAAGATCTTAAATTGGAGCTAGGTAGTTTCTAATTTCAACCATCTTTAAATTCAACGACGAAATATTGAATAATACTGAAATAATATAATCGAGATATGACTAAATCAAAATTTCTGAAAAAATAAAATGTACCTAATATGCGTCGAATATAGAACCTCCCCCACCTTATTTTTTAAAGTCAGTTAATAACCTGATAGGTGGGTTTGATAGGAGGGATAGGTTTGAATGGGTTTCAAAAAATGTGTGGCAGTTCAACGAAGCTGCTATCAATTGCGACCTAAGTCAACATTAGCATTCTTGGTAGAGCATTGTATAGAAAGTCAATCATCGATTACCGGGTCGCTTAATAAGCATGTATTACCTATGTTTCACAATTGCTTCAAGTAATTTGCTATCTAATAATATTTTCTAGCGTATAGAAATAATAGATAGATATAGATACAAAACAGATTTATAAATATTGTTTTGAAAATTACTTGTATCATTCGTCCGATTTGGTTATTTTTTTTAAAGTTCGTACTAGGATTTTTAGGGAATCTAAAATTATAAAACTTCCCCTGAAAATATGAAAATTCAGTAAAAACTGAAAGTGCTTTTTGCTATGAGATTTTTGCATAAATAGGAATATGCTATGAAAGTTAATATGGGCTCCACGGGGGAAGCCGGGGTAGATCGCTAGTTAATAATAAATATAAGTGGTACATTATTAGTCTATGAGATAGGTAGGTATAGTAAGTAAGGTTATTTACATTTTATATATACATATATGTAACGCACCACCCCTTTACGCAACATACCCTTTCTTTTCTTTTCAAATATTCCTCTACCAAAAGGTTGTCTGGAAGAGATCGCTTATAGCGATAAGACCGCCTAAATTGTACATTTTGATTTTGTAAACTTGTGTGTATATATTATGTTGTGTGCAATAAAGTATATATCTATCTATCTATTATTATTATCTAAAAAATATAAACCTGGCTCTAAGTTTTGATTATGTTATATACTTGTACGAAATCTTGTAACTTGATGTAAATAGGAAACTTTATACATCGCACTATTAGATTACAGTTCTAGCAACGTTCTCTTCGGAACTTTACAAGTTACCTGCAGCTACTGATTCGCAACTTCGTCTGTATAATATTCGTTTGTATAATATTCGTTTGTATAATTTCTCACCACAATGGAATAAGGTTAGTATGGAAGAAATTAAATTAGGCTACTCATACTACACTTTGCTATTTCTAAAACTAATTCAACTTTTTTTTTTGTTTACTTATTTTTTTTTATTAATATAAAAACTTTAAATCAAATCTAAAGATTAAAAATAACTAAATAAACCAGGTCCGCGTGGACTAGTGGCAAGAATACTGGCTGCATTTCCCCGCTGAATCGCGATGCTGATTCGTTGAGCGAGGAAGGAGCCAGCCCTCTTGTCACCAGAAGAGATGATCAGTCGAGGGGATACATCTTTAATAAAATGGGCATTTGAACCCCACGGACCTAGAGTTTCTACACCAAACGGCACAAATTTGTAGTTTTCAATAATTGAACTATATTTGCGCCGTTTGTTAGACTCTGCGATTTCCGCCGCAGCTCCCGCTTTGATTGCTGTTTCCCTGAGATGAGACGGGGCTAATGTGTCCACGCACGTAGCATCCCATACAAGGGCCCGACCTCGCTCCCAGGGAATCAGAGTCATTCCATCGGGTCTCTTGCCGTCTTCCTGGATTATTCCCGTTGGCTCTAGGAGAGCAGGGACGTCTATTGACGCAAGAGCCCTTTTGATGGTATCATTGAGGGAGCTGTGGCGAGAAAGCCTGCCTGCACTTTTTATGCAGGAAAGTCCGTGAGTTCCAAATTGATCTACATCTTTTCCACACGGACATTTATGTTCGCAACATACTGGTGCTCCTAACCTTAGGCCTACACTAATTCTAAAAATTTCGTTATCCAAAAATGTACCGACGTTTCGAGATGGAAGAGCGTGTAACCAGTGGCCAGATTCCTTTTCTGATGAAGCCAGAATCAGCTTATTAAATGTATTTGAGATTACATACTGTTAATCTTTAATTACTTTCCAATAACGAACATTTTGTAAACTTCAGCTATTAATTTTCAGTTCCTATTGTAAAATTTCTAGGTTGCTTACGAAAGCGATATGACTTTTTCATCTCATCATTAAAGTGAAATTAAAACTTAAGGATTTAGTTTACTAATTAGTCGAAATATAGGTAATGTTTAAACCTGGCAGCCATATTGCACATTAACTTTCAGAAATTAATCAAACATCGCAAATAATAAATACGTGCTCTTATCGCTCACCATAAATTAATCCCAGAGCTAATACATTTTTTTCTTCTTACTTTTTTTAATTACGTTCGTTAATTGAAATATGCATGGCGCGTGTATTTTGCACACTTATTATAACTTAACTTGGATTTCGCTCCTCAAAACTCTCTGATTGGGTCGTGCTTAATCAAATGAATATAGGTCTACATATCAACCGTAATTATGTAATCAGTGAAAAGTGTGAAGAATATTGACAATTCAGCTATTGACGCTTTAGACTACATATCATAAATACATGGCTCGAACATAATACGAACAATATTTGTGTAAATTGTAAGGTGATTTTTATAAAAAAGGAGTCGATAACCAAATTTTTTGGTAGGTCCAAAAATGCTAACCAATTTTAGCAGTTTTCTTTAAGAATATGTGCTTTAATCGACTTCTCGTTCTTCGGAGGGCGTGTAAAGCACTTCTAAAAATAACAGATATAATATTTACGTCTGTTAAAGAAGTAGCACTAGGTTCATTAAGTGCAGCATCAGGCTTGCCACTTATTCTGTTTAATGTGGAGAACTGGCAAAAAGTGGATGCTGTTTGTTTTCTGGTAAACGCAAGGTATAAACGCGGTGAAGATATGTGTGTGTGTATTGTAAGTAAAAAGTATTTCTATGGAAACCTGTATCTACAACTTAATTTAATTTTTTTATGCAATTCCGGAAGTTATCTATCATTATCAATTCTCATACATATTTTTTTAATATGTGGTTGCAGTTTTTCTTATAAGTATTCAAAATCGACGCCATGGTTCCTCAGAACATATTTATATGTCCTATAGTTTCAGAATGTCCTATAATGACCGTTCTCAATTATACACTATGTATTTGTAACTTGTTTTCTCACACTCCTGGACGAGGAGTTAAAAACACAAGTATTTTACGATTTACAGGGTTCCGTTCCTTCACAATAAAATTATGGTAGGTGTGAGTCTTTGTGATTTTGGTATATGTCGATTGGACATTTGATTGATTAACACATTTATAGAATAAGGTAGTACCTACTTAATTTTTTTGCCCACATTCAATATTCCCTGCGAAAAATATTATAAATACTATTATTAAAAAGAATCTCATCAAAAACATAAAAGTAAAAATTTAAGCCAACTTCAAAAGTTGTGAGCCCTTAGATGTTTGCATGGACCCAGTCTAGCGTTTCGTTCCCAAATCAGTCAATATCCTTATGGTATTACCACATAGGTAAGTTCAGTTGCAGAATCATCGAAAATGGGAAATAATATTTTGCCACTTGACAATTTGCTCTATTTTTTGTATATTTGTTTTTATGTTTGAACGCGCTAATCATAAGAACTACCAATCCGGTTCTTTTTACTGTTTATTGAGAAAGGCTATATAGGCTATATAACATCACGCTATGACCGAAACGCAGCACATGTCGTGATATAAGATATTTACAACTTTCATAGAGTAAATATGCCTTTAGGCGGAGGATTTTAAGGCGGAGGTAATTACCTGAGATTTCGTCGCCTCCTTTATAGATAATATTCCATAACGAGTGAGCCAGCCACTTAGGTGGGGAAGTGCCTATAATAAGATTCAATTCCGGGTTCAATCTTCACTAAGAATTACCTATTAGAATAAGCGATTTTCAAATTTTCCGTTTCGGAGCTTGTAAACCCAGCCGGCGTTTGCATACTTCTTCTGTAAATAATACGAACTTCTATTTCCTGTTCTGTTTTAACTGGCTAAATGTGAACATGAGTAAATTTTTTTCCACTATTAAATTTCTAGGTACCTACCTTTAAATTAAAAGGTATGAAAATCAAGCAATGCAAGCAAGATTTGAACAATTGATATGACTATAAAATAAGAGTGTATGACACAGACATCATACTTTGACTGTCATTACTTCGCCGCAGAAATGTGCACGTCTTTGATGATTATTGTAGAAATTAATTGAAATTGAAATTAAAAACTATCCTATATTTATTTACGTCATCCGATTAAATGAGGAAGAGTTGTCTTCCTTTAGATAGGTGTGCTGGAGCCGGTAATACAAGTAACAAATAAAAATAGATATCACTAAAACGCTAAACAAACTGAATATCCAGATAGACAGACAAATAATTATTTCCATTAAAAATTTGTTTATCCAGTTTTTTACTTATTCAGAGAAATGTCAAGCTGTCTATAAATTAGTAGTTAGTACTTATCCATTAAAACCATCTTTGAATGCATAATAATGATTGCATTTCAATATTCAAGGTACCTATATGACTTCATGAAATCAAACCTAACTGATTAGTTATTAATTAAGGAAACCTTATTAAGAACTTTCATCAGATGTTAATTAACAGAAAGGTGTGCTCATATTGTCAATGATTTAACCAAGTCTTAATCCATATACGATTTTAATTAACTAATGAAAAAACACTTCATTAGTTCCGCTGTTATGCATAGGTAGGTATAACAAAGCTTATTCTGCGTAAATTTTTGCTTTAAAAATAATTTGAAACATAAGTCTCGTAAATACATATTAATTAGTTCTCTGTAAATAATAATTTTATTATTATTATTTTTTATATATATATATAGTATATGTATAATAAAACAATGGTTTTCCACAAAGGCTTTCAGTGCATTTACAAAAAAAACCTATCGCATTTTATTTGCTCGTGGATAGCCAGCCTGTGAAATAAAACCAGAATTATAATATACTTCCCAAGTAAATAGGTAAGTAATGCCTACAAATTCATAGTACTTAAAATAAATCATCCAAACATGTGCAATTTTTTAAATTAGCATAAATCTGCTTGGTCAATGAGCGGGAAATCAATGAACATTTTGAATTCCTAATAAGTATGGTTCTGAGAAAGAAAACAAAAGGAAAAATATAAAAATATATATACCTAAAATGTACCATCATGGCCTTGAAGTCTTGTAGTGTGGCCAGAAACAATGGCAACATTTAGCAAGTTGCTCTTAGATATACATATGATTAGGTATCTAATTATCTCTACTCAACTGCTAGGTATTACGTAGGTATACGATAACTGCATTAATTAAATTGTTTTAATCGATGATCAGCTTTTCACTGTCAAATTTGCTGAACTTTTTTCCATCATAATACCTACAATTAATTGTTAATTTGTATTAAATAATTTAATTTAAAATAAAAAATAATTAATTTCTTCAAAAAAGGAGGAGGTTCTCAATTCGACTGTATTTTTTTATGTTTGTTACCTCAGAACTTTTGACTGGGTGAACCGATTTTGATCATTCTTTTTTATTTGATAGCTGGTGCTTTGATATTATTTTATGATGTTATTAACAGCAAAATCACTTAAAAGGGAAAAATAATTGTTTTTTTTTTAAAAAGTATACCGACTTCAAACATTTTTCACTGAAGCAAGAAGTAATTAAATATATCGTTTCGCCGTTGAATTGAAGACGGTTTGTGCCAATTAGAAACTACCTAGCCCTAAATTTCACTAATCTAGACAATTAATTACAAATTACATTGAACAGATATTATTTGGAATTTATTTGAATTTTATAGCCTAATTTAGCACAAACCGACTTCAAATTCAACGGCGAAACGATATATTTAATTACTTCTAGCTTTTCAGTGATAAAAGTTTGAAGTCGGTATACTTTTTTAAAAAGTTATTGAAGTTAAATTAAATTATCTATACTAATATAGGTAAAGTTTGTGAGTTTGTTAGGTTGTATGGGGTAATATCTGGATCTACTGAAGCCACATTATTTGTGAGTGTCATAGGCTATATTTTATTTTGTTCTAAAATATCCACGGGCGAAGCCGGGGGCGGAAAGCTAGTAATATAAATTAACTTTAGGTAACTTAGGTAGGAATTATTATTATATCTCTATCAACCTTGTCTATTAAATTTAATATTAGGTAGTAGTTAAGGGGCCGTCCTCGCATTCGTTGAGTTTTGGATTTTCTTATATTGATGAGAAAACCGAAAATGATTTCGTTAAACTTTTGTGTGAATTTAAAAACACGGGTTAAGATCTTGCAGATAGATGGAGCGGAATTTTAAAATTATTTATCGAAAACTCACTTTTGAGTCATATTTGATTATCGTTTTTTAAAAACATCCATGTGATTTTTTAAATTAAAATATACAATTATAACTCTAATTGCAAATATAGGTAGGTATGTAGGTTGATAGATTTTCAAAATAATACTAGAGAAAAAAAAGCAATTTCCGGGTAATTATTAAAGTTATTTCTGTTACCCACTGAATAATAATTGTATAATATAAAATAACACATTCTATAGAGCTCCATTTTAATATTAAATTAATATGATGATGATACTATATATCCCTAAAGCAGAAACCCGAGGCTAATCATTAAGTCTTCTGAAATGGCATTTTGACAGGGAAGTGTTTTTAAGTAACTACATTGTCCTTATAGGTTTTGATGATACAACTAGTTATAAGCTGTATATATATAGTTAGGATCTTCTAGTTGTGTTTATTTATTAAAGAAATTATGATCCGTCGGTGAATATGATTAATTTTGGTTAAATTTCTGATGAAATATATTTCCAGTTAGAATCAATTAAGACTTTTATTAGGAATTATTAGATTATTATTTATTTTTATCTAATTCCATATTGTGTAATGGCCTCATAACTTTACATTTTTAATATAAAATATACAAAATAAAATTGTGGTTATCATATTTACAACGTTCTTTACGATTAGGGGGTGAGTTTGCAGGTGTAAATTATGATTTACGTAATGCGATACGGAATAGAAACTTTAGCAAAGGGGAAGGGGGCCGGCAACTTTTTCCAAGAGCGGGTGGCGGCGAGGGGCGCAGCGGGCCTCCCGAAACAACCTCGCGCCGCGTGCTCCCCGCGAGAACCAAAACATTACTTTCAAAACAAAATATTGTTCAGCGAAGCTAAATAAAATGACAATTATATAAAATGACTTACCCGTTCTTCCTCGCGGATCATCTCGGCGATGCCCGGCCGGATGTCGATGTCGTCGACCAGGGGTGCCGGTACGCCCAGGTGCGCAGGCGGCGGCTCTGGAGCTACCAGCGGGTCCGGCGGGGTAGAGCGATCACGACGCGGGCTCTCACCGGGACTGCGGTCGTTGTGATCTCCTCGGCGTCTCATCTTCGGCGACGGTTCCGATTCGTGACTAGCACCTCGCTTGGGAGCTCGAGGTGCCGGCATCAGAGAGTCGCCGCCCACGTCGGTGAGTCCGCGGACCTTCAGGGTGTCGGCCACCTTCAGGAGTGCAGAGATCTGATCCTGGCTCACGTTAATCTCCCCGCGGTACATGAAATCCACGACCGCCTTAAGGTCGCAGTACTTGATGTCCCTCATGATCACAATGGGGTGGCTGCACGGGTTGTCCATAAAGAGCTCCTGGAAATATGGGCTGCTGGCAGACAAGACCACCTTGTGGGCCTTCAGACTCCTCCCTTCGCACGCCAGCGTCACGTCCACCAGAGACTCCGTCTGCAGGAGGTTGTCGAAGCAGTGTGCGAGGTTGCTCTGATAGTTGTTCCATCTCAAGCAAAATTGTTGAGGAGAGTCAGTGGACCGCTCCCGACCGTCCATCGCCGCCCCCAGTTCCTCTTCAGCCGGCATGGTTTCAATGTTGAACGTGGTGCATCGGCAAGCGAAACACGACAGCGAGAGCGCGCGACAGACACACGCGCTACGTAGGGCGGCTCGCGAAGCACTGTCGAGGACTCAGTGGAGTGTAGTACGCGCGGCGGGGAGCGGCGGGAGGGACGGGCGGTGCCTGCCTCGCGAATAACCGAGCCGCGCCGCCCCCACCGACACGCCCTACGGCCAGAGCCACGCGCCCAGCATCGACGGCAACCAACCTTACCACTCTTCGTATTCGTCTTAACACCAGCAAAATCATCCTCTGAACTGATGATATCATCTTCAAGATAGTGGAGGCTTCATCCAATGTGAACTCACCGTGATGCAATGCAATATCATTGCCTAGGTAGCTATCTATATTGTTTGAATCAGAGGAATAAAAATATGGCCCACTGGAAACTATGGGCCAGGAAGTACCTACTAGTAATATTTTAATACTCAATGTTTTAATTGCAAACAGAATTTTATGGTTGCATTATTTATATAGCTACAGTTGTTAATATCAAAGAATTATTAATTATTAAATGTCGCCATTTTCTAATTTGGTCCTTCTAGTTTGGTGCTGAGTACTTACCTACAAAATTAGAGATGCCTCTTAAGTTTTATGTTTTTCAAAAAACTTACTAAATATCTTTTTGGAAATACCCAAATAGTAGGCAGTGCCTGAGTGGCTTATATTATTTGTAATTTGATACTGAGAAAAAAATATGTAAGTAATTAATCAGGGAGCATTAGTACATAACTAATATTATTTATAGATGTACTTACCATTATTAAAAACTACATCACATCAATGCAGGCTAAAATGAGACCTTGACACGGATTTTTCTTTAGGATAATGTCTGTATTTAGGGATATTAGGTACCTATTATTTAACCTTCAGTAGATATAAAATATGCACAAGGTAGAATTTTATAAAACAATATTTCCGTGGGGTTTGCATGCTTGATAAAACTTAAGAATACCGATATCGTTTTGTTAGATTTGGAGACATTAGACGTCAAAGAGCTGTCAAACAAATTGTAAAAAAATGTTTGACGTATCCAAATCGATCGAATCGACACGAAACGACGTACCTACATACATACCGGTGGCTGCAACATTATATTTTTTTCTTAATATTAAATAGTTACATAGCAAAGCGATTGATCTCTATACCTAGTAGGATGGTGTAGATAGATATTCTGGAAGCTTCAATATAGTTGATGTAAATATTCACCTGTGGGGTTAACATACTTACGTTTAGACATTTTTTGTTTTCGTTTTGACTTGAATGTCCGGGCAAATCCGTATACTATCTTTGCCTGATCTAGCAATTTGCTCGGCGTTCTAGTGTTGGGCATTCTCGAGCCGGGCATTCCGCGGCTGCCCATTGGTGCGGAACCGTCTTTCTTGGTCTTCGAGTCAAAACGAAGGATACGCGGTTCTAAATATGCAAACACTGGGTTCATATAATTATGGTATGGTTATACCGGTTTTCCCCTCCACTTTTTAAGCGAGAATAGTGTATCAAGAAATTGTTATGTACCTACCTACACCTACGTACGAAACCAGTTGTACCTAGGTAGGTAGGTATGTGTTGCCATTTAATCCGTCTGCGCACGGATATTGGACATCTTAATTACCACACATTCGTCCTTGATTACATCTATTTTTCAAGTTCATCTTTATGCTAGAAAATATATATTATAAAGTAGGTACCTATAATTTTGGCTTTTGAAACTTGTCTTGTGTCTTTGCTAATGAGATCTTGACATTTCACGTACCCACATACCCCATATCACACCTTCATTTCTCACGATTGTGTGATTCGAACATAGCCCTCAATCACCAAATCAAATGTTTAATGAAAGTACACCAAAAAAATTGGTATTTAGACTGTACTTACTGTAATAGTTTGGCTGGCTGATATGTTTAAAGTCCCCAGCAGCGTCTGTATGTCTTGCGTTTGTCACAAATATATTAGAATGAATATAATAGAAAGCGCAATTACGTACTAGTGTGCATTATTGTAGCCACCTCTGAGATGGATCAGCCCAATATCTAATTAATGCCTTTAATATCAAACAAAACTTTACAGTTGCGTAGATTTTGCATTCTTTCCCCATTTCGCAACTGAACTACACGCTCGCAGTACGAGATGCACTAAAAAGGTTCGGCGATTCCTTTATTATGTCGTACTATAGAGAAATGGAACGGTCTGCTTTGCTCCATGTTCCCAGCTTTATGTGAACCAGAGTCCTCGATTCTCGATGCAGTGTCGTTCACTCAAAGACTGACAACTTTAGCTCAATGCCAGGCCATGGTAGTCATATACTTTTTTTTTCTTTCTTTACGGTTCCAGGGTACCCAGCGGAAGGTGGGGGAAAAGTTAGTGCCAGCATGCTTTCATGACGTAAATGCTGTCAAATCTGTCAGAGATATAACAAAATCATGTAGGAAATTTTTTTTGAATAAAATCATGCTATCATAGGTAGGACCCGTAATGTGTGATATATTTTTTCAGCCTTTTCAGCCGTGTGAAATTGGAAAAAACTTATTTCTCCTGAGGCTGTGATACATTACCAAATATTACAAGGGTAAGGCTGTTAATGTTAATCCATACCCACCTTTTCTTTACGAAAGAAGAAAAAAATCAAATCCGGTTATTAGTTTCGTACGCGTTGTATTAGGAATACAACATTTACACCCCATTTCACCCCCTTAGAGTAGGTAGCGTGATGTTCTATATGTTACCCTTTATATAATAACCTTCCTCAAGAATAGGGCTATCAAAATGCAAAAATATTTTTTTCAAATCCGACTGGTAGTTCCGGAGATTAGCGCGCTTAAACAAAGAAACTCTTCATCTTTATTATTAGTATAGATTAAAGAAATAGTAATCAAAACCAAAATAAAATTTCCTAAATATGTTGCGCGATTTTCTCAGAAATTACCTATTGACCGATTTTTATGATTTTTTCATAGGGTCTTTTTATATTAATAAAGAAACTAGCTCCCCCACCCTCCCACGGTGCACATTTTTTTATTGGTAAATAAGTTCGACCAAAACATCTTCCATAAGGTTGAATGTTGTGAATGAAGTGAAGTATGTGTTTCATTATGACTTGCATAGAGAACCTACTAATAATATTTTTTCCCATATACGAAAAGTTCATAATCTCGTCACGGGGTTGAATTTTGAGAAATGCTAAAATACAGATTTCAATGTTTCATAGAAAGTGTACCTATACAAAATTTCAAGTACCTTTAAATTCGAGTAAAATAAAACTTCCATTTTCCGTCTTTGCCGCAATATCATCATTTACAATTGAGCTTTAGAAATGTTAAAAGACATGTTTCGTTGTTTGTGTTGTACAGACAATATGCTAAGTAAGTTTCAAGTAAACCAATCATTTAACAATATTTATATATTAGGGGTTGAATTTTGAGAAATACTAAAAAACTTAATTAATCTTTTTATTAATATAAAAACCTTAAATCAAATCCAAAGATTAAAAATAACTAAATAAAATAGGTCCGGGTAGAATACTGGCTGCATTTCTCCGCTGAATCGCGATGCTGATTCGTTGAGCTAGGAAGGAGCCAGCCCTCTTGTCACCAGAAGAGATGATCAGTAGAGCATTTGAGCCCCACGGACCTAGAGTTTCTACACCAAACGGCACAAATTTGTAGTTTTCAATAGTTGAACTATATTTGCGCCGTTTGTTAGACTCTGCGATTTCCGCCGCAGCTCCCGCTTTGATAGTCTAACTAACGGGGAGATCTCTTGTATGAAGACCCCGACAATAATTCGCCCGTCGTTGATACTTTGCAGTTCGATAAAGTCAAGTATGTAGATTACGAATGTTGAAGAATCCAAAACTTTTTTTTTTCGGAAGAGGGTTATTTTCATCCCTAAAGTTTTAAATTGCCTATATCTCCCGATATAGAAGTCCTACGGCCAAAAATCCTTCCCAAAATATCATTGTCTGTTATTGATGTACAAGTATGTAAAGAAATCCCGGACTTTTTCCTTTCAGGGGGCTCGATATACACAAAGAAAAAATTTGTATGGCGTTGGTCGATGATACTTTGGAGTATGTAGATTACGAATGTCGAAGAATCCAAAACTTTTTTTTTTTCGGAAGCTGGTTATTTTCATCCCTAAAGTTTTGAATTGCCTATATCTCCCGATGGAGAAGTCCTACGTCCAAAGTTTCTTCCCTACATATCTTTGTCTGTTCTTGAAGTACAAGCATGTAAAGAAATCCCGAACTTTTTCCTTTCAGGGGGCCCGATATACACAAAGAACAAGTTTGTATGGAGTTTGACCACATACCTACTTGTCACAGATGATTTAAATGAGATTTGATAGATCTCAACATAAGTATTATTTTTTATTATGGAGTGAAAAAAATTCATCAAGTAAAAAAAAAGTTAGGCACGTATTTAAAAGGGAGTAATTTTTTTTTAAATTGCTAAGGTATAAAATTACAGTAACTGCGGTAGAATCTTCGACAGTACCTATAATATTCTATTGCAAACGTGGAATAACATTGTCTTAAAACCAAATATTTTTAAAATCCGTCTCAGGGTTCTCGTAATAGACATTTCTATTTTTCACCTTTTCATTGATAAAATTTCAAATGGACTAGTTTACTATTTTTAATGATTGAAAATATAAATTATGGCAAAATGAAACAAAGTGTTCAGGAGAAATTGAGATATTTCAGAAAATTACAAAATTTTAAAGATGTGCTTTGATTAAATTAATTTAATTTTCATATGTTTTGAATATATTTAATTTAACTTTGAACTTAATTTTGAGCACAATGAAATATATTGTGTTTTTTTTTTGTGTCAAATCTGATTTAAAACTAGATTTACTAGAAATGTGGTGCAAGCCGCCCTAAATAACTTTCTTTTTAAACCAATCTTTGGTTAAAGAGAAAGAGAAGTGGAAACGTGGCATTTTCATAATCCGTCCCAGGGTTCTTAATATTTCAAATGGACAATTTTTTATTATTAAAAATATAAATTAGGGCAAAATAAAACAAAGTGTTGAAGAAAAATTAAGATATCTACGAAAAGGGTCTCCTACATTATCTCTAAAATGTTTTGATATAATTTTAGAATATATAGGTACATAAGATATAAAATTACATTCTATAATTATTCATTTGCTATAATTTTTTTTAAACCTAAAATCGATTTCTGTAATTTTCAAAATCACTATTATTAAAATATATAAAATTAATTTCTATAATTATTAATTTGCTATAATTTTCTTTTACCCTAAAATCGATTTCTGTAAATTTCAAAATCACTGTTATCATTTATTTATTATATTTAAAAAATTATATCAAACACATTTATAGATTTTTAAAATTACAGAATCTAAATATATAGAAAATGAATATTTATTTCAACTAAAATTATAGCTTTTGAAATTATATATATTTTTTTAGAGCATTTGAGAGGATACCCTACGAAAACGACGAAGACTTTAAAATGTGCTTTGATTAAATAAATTTAATTTTCAATTGTTTTCAAGATATTTTGAAGATATACGCAATTTCAATTGCTTACTTTGAACTTAATTTGTTGTTGTGTTTTTTGTGTTACATCTGTCTGATCTAAAACTAGATTTAATAGAAATGAGGTGCAAGCCGAAAAATATGGTATCCTCTCAAATGCTCTAAAATAAAATATATAATTTCAGAAGCTATAATTTTAGTTGCTATAAATTTTCATTTTCTATAAATTTAGCTCCTGTAATTTTAAAAATCTATAAATTTGTTTGATATATTTTTTTTAAATCTATAATATTAATTCCTATAACGTATTGTTTTCTATAATTGCAGTTGCCATAATTTTCAAAATATATAATTTCAAGTCCTATAATTTTTATAATGTCTATTTTCAATTGCACTAATGGCTACTTTTCTATAATTGCTGTTACTATAATTTTGAAAATATATAATCTCATGTCTTATAATTTTTATAATCTCTAATTTCAGTTGCACTAATGGTTACTTCTTTATAATTGCAGTTATTATAATTTTCTAAATATATAAATTCAATTTCTATAAATTTATTAATCTATAATATCATTTGCTCTAATGGATTGTTAAAATAAGTGTACTCACTATATTATTAAACGTATAACTTCATTCTATTTACATTTACAAATATATAATCATAAAAAATAATTTTCTATAATGTAATCAATTTAAATAAGTACTATTATTAAAATTTACAGTAGATTTTGTTAATGTCTTTTGCAGTAATTTTCGATTCCTATTCCCCTAATTTGTAAATAAAAATAGGTTAGCGAGGAGCGAAGCGACGAGCGTGGTTCGAATAGTGCTAAAACAGAGCGCGAGACGAGCGAGCGAAGCGAGCGTTCCGCGGCAGCGGACGGCGAAGCGCCAGAAACTCAAAAACAATCATCGCTTTGTGATGCTCTTAGGTGCTAGCCAATCGTGTGTGCTGACGGGCTAGTCCTAAATTTGCAATGTGGTTTTAGAAATGACAAATCAAAGAGCTTCGAACAGAGAGAACAAGTTTATTGATCAAATAACCTAATGACTAAGTAAATACTAACTAAATACGCATTAACCAAGTAAATACTAAGTAAGCTCGCATTAATCTAGTAAGCATTAATCAAGTAAATATTAAATAAGCACGCATTTACCCAGTAAGCACTGACCAAGCACACATTAACCAAGTAGGTATTAAATAAGCATATATTAACCTAGTAAGTATTGATCAAGTAAATATTAAGTAAGCACGCATTAACCTAGTAAGCATTAATAAAGCATATATTAGCCAAGCAAGTACTACATAAGCATATATCAACCTAGTAAGTATTGACCAAGTAAATATTAAGTAAGCACGCATTAACCTAGTAAGCATTAATAAAGCACATATTAGACAAGCAAGTGCTACATAAGCATATATCAACCTAGTAAGTATTGACCAAGTAAATATTAAGTAAGCACGTAGTAACCCAGTAAATATTGACTAAGCACGTGATGTCTGTCCGCGGTTGGCCGACCGCCAACAACTCCCAGGGTCAATATAGTGTATGAAAATCTACCTAGTAAAATTAAAACATGAAAGTATAAGTATAAAGTATAAGCAAAACATAAGTAGGTGAACAAGAGGCGTCTGGGCTTGGTAGTTAGACTGAGAGCAGGCATCCACGCGTCAGACCACGGACCTCCGTTTTCCTCTTGGAGAGTTGTAAATAGCCCCTTTGCAGTTAGCAAGTAGGTACTTGTCGTCCGAGAAGAAGACAAGTCCGCTGGCACGCGCATGAGGCAAGGCAAGCCTTATGGTGCAGGGCGTTTCCACAAGCTGTGGACAACACAAACATGATTGCAACTGATTCTTCACATGAAGTTCATAGCTATTAATTTCCAGAATAATCTCATTAGTAACTTACCCCGTTTCAATTATTTAATCCTTATTTATTTATTATTATTATTGTCCACAATCTCCAAATTGCTTTTATTTTTAATCCACAAATGGCATTATTATTTTGCAAACACTTTCAATTCATTTCAACATTATCATCTTTTCTTTGTCTTTTTTACCATTTCACAAGTACCCTCACTTAATTTTTATTTTTAATATATTTTATTTTTATTTCATTATTGGCACGGAAATCGTCTTTTTTAGCCGAATCACAGATTAATTATAATTAAATATTTTAACTATATTTTAACAAGGGCGCATAATCCTAGACGGGAATTCGAACCATTACAGCTTGTTGATAACGGATATGATACCTTTTTTGAAAAAGCTTATGTTAACACTCAGACTATATCTGTGCAAAAAAAAACATCTATCAGTTGCTCTGTTTTGACTTGAAAGAAGGACATACAGACACACTTTCGCATTTATAATAAAGAAGGAAGATTTTATATACTTAAGTAATAATATTTCGCAAATAAATTGGAAAAAAATTAAAGCAAATTAATCAAAAGATAATATTAAATGTTGTACCTTTTGATATTTTAGATATCTTCAAAATTATAGAAAACAATTTTAGATAAAACGAAAATTATAGCAAATTAATTATTAGATCATTTAATGTTATATATTTTGATAATAGTGATTTTGAAAATTACGGATATCGATTTTAGACAAAAGAAAAATTATAGCAAATAAATAATTAAAGAATGTAATTTTATATATTTTGATAATAGTGATTTTGAAAATAACGGTAATCGATTTTAGGGTAAAAAAATTATAGCAAATGAATAATTATAGAATTTAATTTTATATATTTTGATAATAGTGATTTTGAAAATGACAGAAATCGATTTAAGGTTTATAAAAAATTATAGCAAATGAATAATTATAGAACGTAATTTTATATCTTATATACCTATATATTCTAAAATTATATCAAAACAATTTAGATATAATGTAGGAGACCCATATTTAACATAATGCCTCACTAATATTGGCCTAATATAAAATACTATGATAAATAGTGAAAGTAAATAAATTTAAAAAAATGTGACATTTGTTTCTTCAAATAACGTCTACTATCAGGAAAAAATAGCAAATTAAAACTTTACATGGAGAATTTTCAATCCGTGCACAGATACATTAAAAATTATATGTGAAATGATAGCTAGATGGCGTTATATACCTACTTATAAATTATTTATGAAAACAATTGAAAATTAAATTTATTTACTCAAAGCACATTTTTAAAGTCTTCGTCGCTTCCTAAGATAACTTAATTTTTCTTCAACACTTTGTTTTATTTTGCCCTAGTTTATATTTTCAATCATTAAAAATAGTAAACTAGTCCATTTGAAATAATATCAATGAAAAGGTGAAAAATAGAAATGTCTATTTCGAGAACCCTGAGACGGATTTTAAAAATATTTGGTTTTAAGACAATGTCACTTGTTGATAACGGACATGATACGTCTTTGGAAAAAGCATATATATCTGTGCAAAAAAACATCTATCAGTTGCTCTGTTTTGACTTGAAAGAAGGACGTACAGACACACTTTCGCATTTATAATAAAGAAGGAAGATTTTATATAAGTAATAAATATTTCGCAAATAAATTGGAAAAAAATTAAAGCAAATTAATCATTAGATAATATTAAATGTTGTACCTTTTGATATTTTAGATATCTTCAAAATTATAGAAAACAATTTTAGATAAAACGAAAATTATAGCAAATTAATTATTAGATCCTTTAATGTTTTTTAAAATTTTGAAAATTACGGATATCGATTTTAGACAAAAGAAAAATTATAGCAAATAAATAAAATAAAGAATGTAATTTTATATATTTTGATAATAATGATTTTGAAAATTACAGTAATCGATTTTAGGGTAAAAAAAAATTATAGCAAATGAATAATTATAGAATTAAATTTTATATATTTTGATAATAGTGATTTTGAAAATTACAGAAATCGATTTTAAGTTTAAAAAAAATTATAGCAAATGAATAATTATAGAATTTAATTTTATATATTTTGATAGTAGTGATTTTTAAAATGACAGTACTTAATCGATTTTAGGTTTAAAAGAAATTATAGCAAATGAATAATTATAGAACGTAATTTTATACGTACTTATAAATTCTAAAATTATATCAAAACATTTTAGAGATAATGTAGGAGACCCCTTATTTTCGGGTCCCCTACATTTTCTCTAAGTATAATTTTTTATATAAATAAAATATATATAAAATAAAGAATTTATAAGTACGTATAAAATTACGTTCTATAATTATTCATTTGCTATAATTTTTTTTAAACCTAAAATAGATTAAGTACTGTCATTTTAAAAATCACTACTATCAAAATATATAAAATTAAATTCTATAATTATTCATTTGCTATAATTTTTTATAAACCTTAAATCGATTTCTGTCATTTTCAAAATCACTATTATCAAAATATATAAAATTACATTCTTTAATTATTTATTTGCTATAATTTTTCTTTTGTCTAAAATCGATATCCGTAATTTTCAAAATCACTATTATCAAAATATCAATGATTTAATAATTAATTTGCAATAATTTTCGTTTTATCTAAAATTGTTTTCTATAATTTTGTAGATATCTAAATTATCAAACTTAAATAGTCTAATGATTAATTTGCTATATTTTTTCCTATTTATTTGCGAGTATAAAAGTTTTTAATTTCTGGCGCTTCGCCGCCGCTAGGGGAACAGGAATCGAAAATTACTGCAACAGGTTAAGATTAACAAAAACTACTATTTTAATTTATATATTCAGAAAATTATAATAACTGCATAATAATAAAATAGAAAAGTAGCCCTGAGTGCAATTGAAACTAGAGATTATAAAATAAGCTGAAAAGAACAGATAAAATTATAAGACTTAAATTTATATATTTCAAAATTATAGTAACAGAAATTATAGAAAAGTAACCATTAGTGCAATTGAAAATAGATATTATAAAAGTTATAGGACTTGAAATTATAGATTTTGAAAATTATAGGAACTGCAATTATAGAAAACAATACGTTATAGGAATTAATATTATAGATTAAAAAAAATATCAAGATTTTTAAAATTACAGAATCTATATTTATAGCAACTAAAATTATAGCTTCTGAAATTATATATTTAAGAGAATTTGAGAGGATACCCTTATTTTCATTAGTAATTGAGGTATGGCCAGGCGTCCTTCACTGTTTGGGTAAAGATTTGTTTTGTGTTGGCTGTACAGTTTTTCAGAAATTTAGTAATTTACCTCTGTTTACTGTAAATTATATAATCAGAGAAAATCTTTAGCAACGGTTTCTATTGATTTGGCACCATTAACAATTATTTCTTACTTTTCAGTGCACAATTTTTGTCAGTATACTTATTATTTGTATTTATATATTATTTTATTTTTGCACTTAAATTTTACTTTAAAATCTGATAAAAATCCCAAATAATAACCGTGCTATTTTGGGATTACTTTTTTAGGATTTGGACGTGTCAGGAGCATACACTTCTATATTGCATTAAGAACAGCTTTGTAGCGAACTGTTCTACACTGTATAGCTAACACAAAAAAAGCATGGGCAGTCACGGAGACATCCGAGAGAAGTGAAAACTTAAAACTATGAATAACAGTGGTTTTTAATTTATAAGTAGGTATTAAACGCCATCTAGCTATCATTTCACATATAATTTTTAATGTATCTGTGTCCGGAATGAAAATTCTCCATGTAATGTTTAAATTTGCTATTTTTTTCCTGATAGTAGACGTTATTTGAATTTTCACTTTTTTTTTCTTTCATTTCCTTTCGCTATTTATCATAGTATTTTAATCCAATGGGCCAATATTAGTGCGGCATTATATTAAATATGCCATTACCTATCAATATTAAAACAAATAAGCGTCAATTGCTACAGGCTTGCCTGACTAAATAATATTTTTCGGCTTGCAAATCATTGATATTAAATCTAGTTTTAGATCTGACAGATGTAACACAAAAAAACACAATACATTTCATGGCACGCAAAATTAAGTTCAAAGTTAGGAATTGAAATTGCGGATATCTTCAAATATCTTGAAAATAATTTGAAAATTAAATTTATTTACTCAAGCACATTTTTAAAGTCTTCGTCGTTTTCTGAGATAGGTATCTTAATTTTTCTTTAACACTTTGTTTTATTTTGCCCTGATTTATATTTTTAATAATAAAAAATTGTAATCTTGTCCATTTGAAATATTAACCAAAATATTAAGAACCCTGGGACGGATTATGAAAATGCCATGTTTCCACTTCTCTTTCTCTTGGACCAAAGATTAGTTTAGAAAGAAAGTTATTTAGGGCGGCTTGCACCACATATCTAGTAAATCTAGTTTTAATTCAGATTTGATACAAAAAAAAACACAATACAATTCATTGTGCTCAAAATTAAGTCAAAGTTAAATGAAATATATTCAAAACATATTTTTTTTAATTTTTATTTTTTTATTTTATATTATATATTTAATTTAAATTTAAATATTCTTAGTGTTATGTTTAGTTTTTAATTTACTAAAATTTTTATTTTTGTATGTTTGTTAAGATGTGTAAATAAAGACAGTATATATATATATATATATATATATATATAAACATATGAAAATTAAATTAATTGAATCAAAGCACATCTTTAAAATTTTGTAATTTTCTATAATATCTCAATTTCTCCTGAACACTTTGTTTTATTTTGCCATAATTTATATTTTCAATCATTACAAATAGTAAACTAGTCAATTTGAAAATATATTATCAATGAAAAGGTGAAAAATAGAAATGTCTACTTCGAGAACCCTGAGACGGATTTTAAAAATATTTGGTTTTAAGACAATGTTATTCCACGTTTGTAATAGAATATATAGGTACTATCAAAGATTTTACCGCAGTTACTGTAATTTTATACCTTAGCAATTTTAAAAATATTTACTCCCTTTTAAATACGTTTAACGTTTTTTTACTGGATTCACTCCGTAATAAAAAATGATACTTATGTTGAGATCTATCAAATCTCATTTAAATCATCTGTGACAAGTATGTGGTCCAACTCCATACAAACTTTTGCTTTGTGTATATCGGGCCCCCTGAACGGAAAAAGTTCGGGATTTCTTTACATGCTTGTACTTCAATAACAGACAGTGATATGTAGGGAAGAAACTTTGGACGTAGGACTTCTCCATCGGGAGATATAGGCAATATAAAACTTTAGGGATGAAAAAAAAAGTTTTGGATTCTTCGACATTCGTAATGAACATACTCGACTTTATCGAAGTGCAAAGTATCATCGACCAACGCCATACAAATTTTTTCTTTGTATATATCGGGCCCCCAGAAAGGAAAAAGTCCGGGATTTCTTTACATACTTGTACTTCAATAACAGACAATGATATGTTGGGAAGGATTTTTGGCCGTAGGACTTCTCTATCGGGAGATATAGGCAATTTAAAACTTTAGGCATGAAAATAACCCTCTTCCGAAAAAAAATAGTTTTGGATTCTTCGACATTCGTAATCTACATACTCGACTTTATCGAACTGCAAAGTATCAACGACGGGCGAATTATTGTCAAGGTCTTCATACAAGAGATCTCCCCGTTAGTTAGACTATACGTAGTAACAATAAGTATGTTGGATTTGTAGTTTCGGAGATCTCAATATAAGTGAGTGGAAATTTTATATATGATATGTATAGATGTATATTAGGTATATGTTGTCAGGATAAAGCGAGATTGTCATTCGGCGCCCTTTGGTCAACACGTTTGAATCAATTAAAATTTACTTTCTGGTAATAAAATGCAAACATAATGGTCCATCGCCCACCCCCGTTGCGCATCTCCGTGTGGGTCACCAAAAAGAAAGCAAAAATTAATTTACTTTTCGCTCGCGGTTCATGATCGGATTTTGGCACCCCTTCCCACATGGCGCCAACTGCGGCCGCTCCTCTCGCCCTAGGGCCGCCACTGCATGTTTGTCTTTCAGGGCCAAGACAATATTATAAACAATACCTACCGACTTCTTCTTCTTTTGATATATGGCAACAGTGCTGACTTATCGTCGCAATACTGCCAATGTCCAGTGTTTAATCTTGTGCAATAGTATATGCCGATAAATCGGTAGCTAAGGTTACCCCGCCGACTGCAGTGGTATGTTTTATTAATCACTGACTAATTACAACCATCACAGCGCGGACGGGATTAAACCGGATTCCCCATCACGTCTCCGCGGGCGCGTGTGCTATCCATCAAGCCGTGACGTGGAATCCTGTACCGACTTCATAAATTGTGCACTTAAAAAAGTCAGAAATAATTAATATTTCGTCGTAGAATTTGAAGACGGTTGATGTCAAATTAAAAACAACTTAGTTCACTATTCACTAATCTTGACAATTAATTAGGTACCTACATCTTTGAAACTCGTCGTAGAAGATCAATATTTGTTTATAAACAATTTACTTTACCTCTTTATTAAGTTTTTTTTATTATTTTTATTATTTTATTTTATATATTAGGTACATATATATACGATGATCAGTACAAACATAGGTAGGTAATTTTGAACAGATCTTTATCTTCATATATGTTTACTTAATTTTGTATCCTAATTTGGCATCAACGCCACCAACCAACCGTCTTCAAATTCTACCACGATATATTTATTATTTCTTACATTTCAGTGCACAATTTTTGAAGTTGGCACAGTTTTTTAAGGTTTTGTTTTGTACCTCTTATGTGATTTTGCTACCATGAGAGACAAATAATAACGCAAATAAAAAAGAAATGGAAAAATATAAAAAATACCGTCGTGGATAATATTTGAATCATGTGCAATGTGCATCCTGCGCTGCACCCCATACGTAAACGACTGTCGCCGTCTCTATAGCTATCGTTGCTAAGGCTTTTCTCTGATATATAATTTTGAGCCGTAAACTGAATTTCTGAAAAACTACTAAACCCATTTTCGTCACCAATGTCTGTGAGATAATGTCGAGAAATTATTATCAATGTTCAAAAAATTCTGAAAAACTACTTAACCAATATTTATGAGAAAAAATGGGACCAATCCGGAAGAATTATATGTCGATTAAAAAAAATCATCAAAATCGGTTAAATGGCGGAGTAATCGATGTTCTCCTTTTTTTTGGAAGTCGGTTAAAAATCAATTAAAAGGGGGAAATTAATGAATTCAAATATTGTACACTGAAAAATAAGAAATAAGTAAATATTTCGTCGTTGAATTTGAAGACGGTTGGTGTTGGTGCTAAATTAGAGACTAATGTGGTTACAAATTTCACTAATCTAACTAAACAACTAATTAGCACTGTGGGGTTAGCTTACTTAGGAACACGACACGACATCTTTCGCTTTGACTCGAAGGCCAAAAACATAGAGTCGACCCGGGAATGTCCAACGCTAGAATACCGAGCAAATTTTTGGGTCGGGCAAAGACAGTACACGGTTTCGATTTTTGGTCTTCGAGTCGAAACGAAAGATGTCGAAACTTAGATAACATTGAATAGATCTTTATATTCTTTAGAAAATATATTTTGTGTCCTAATTTTTGTAATGAAATATTTAGTTATATTTTCTTGCTTTTCAGTAAACTATTTTAAACTTTTTAAAATTGAATAAATAGTATCGACGCCTGATCTGATCTGATCTGATTTGATTTGATATTTTTAAACAAACTTCAAAACAGAAGGAGGAGGTTTACAATTCGTCGCAATCTTTATTTTTTTTTATGTATGTTCCCCAATTACTTGACGCCTGGACCGATTTGGAAATTTTATTTTTGTTTGAAAGGGTATACTTCACATGTGGTCCCATTTTAGTAAAATTGGTTCAGTAGTTTTTTAGAAATTTTGAAAAAACTGACTTTATAAGTACATTTTTTTTTAATATCTCGATGAAATATGTACCCATTTTGACGACTTATTTTTTTAAGGATATAATAATTTTTCGACATTATCTTACAGACATAATGACGAAAATCGGTTTAGTAGTTTTTCAGAAAGTCAGTAATTTGTCTCTGTTTTCGGCTGAAAATTATGTATCAGAGAAAAGCCTTAGCAACGGTTGCTATTGACACGAAGTTGTCAATTTTTTAATCGACGGTGGTCTAACGGCTAAAGGTATGGTATGGTATGGTGCAAGGTATCCTCTCAAATGCTCTAAAAAAATATATATAATTTCAGAAGCTATAATTTTAGTTGCTATAAATATTCATTTTCTATAAATTTAGATCCTGTAATTTTAAAAATCTATAAATGTGTTTGATATAATTTTTTAAATCTATAATATTAATTCCTATAACGTATTGTTTTTTATAATTGCATTTCCCATAATTTTCAAAATCTATAATTTTAAGTCTATTTTCAATTGCACTAATGGTTACTTTTCTATAATTGCTGTTACTATAATTTAAAAAATATATAATCTCAAGTCTTATAATTTTTATAATCTCTAATTTCAATTGCACTAATGGCTACTTTTCTCTAATTGCAGTTATTATAATTTTCTAAATATATAAATTCATTTTCTATTAATTTATTAATCTATAATATCAGTTGATCTTATGGATTGTTAAAATAATGGTACTCACTATATTTTTAAAAGTATAACTTCATTCTATTTACATTTACAAATATATAAGCATAAAACATAATTTTCTATATTGAAATCAATTAAAATTTAATTTAATTATTAAAATGTGCAGTAGTTTTTGTTAATCTTAACCTGTTGTACTAATTTTCGATTCCTATTCCCCTAATTTGTAAATAAAAATAGGTTAGCGAGGAGCGCAGCGACGAGCGTGGTTTGAATAGTGCTAAAACAGTGCCAGAAACTCAAAACTAACAAAACTAAAGCAGAAAACACTAACACTCATTAGATAATTAAATGTTGTACCTTTTGATAATTTAGATATCTTTAAAATTATAGAAAACAATTTTAGATAAAAAGAAAATTATAGCAAATTATATATTATATCATTTAATGGTATATATTTTAATAATAGAGATTTTAAAAATCACGCATATCGATTTTAGACAAAAGAAAAATTATAGCAAATAAGTAATTATTGAATGTAATTTTATATATTTTGATAACAGTGATTTTAAAAATTTCAAAAATCGATTTTAGGGAAAATAAAAATTATAACAAATGAATAATTATATTTAAATATTTTGATAATAGTGATTTTGAAAATTACAGATAGCGATTTTAGGTTTAAAAAAAAATTATAGCAAACGAATAATTATAGAACGTAATTTTATATCTTATGTACCTATATATTCTAAAATTATATCAAAACAATTTAGAGATAATGTAGGAGACCCATGATGCAGCTCAGGTTGCAAATGGTTCAAATCCTATCCACAGCAGTTTTATTTTTATTTTTTCATCTATTTTTTTTATTTGCGTTATCACTTAAAAGGGAAAAATAAATTTACTTTTAAAAAAAAGTTTACCGACTTCAAAAATTTGCACTGAAAAGTAAGAAATAATAAATATTTCGTCGTAGAATTTGAAGACGGTTGGTGCCAAATTAGAAATAACTTAGTTCCCAAATTCACAAATCTAGACAATTCATTAGGAACCTACGATCATAAGTACAAACATAGATAATATTGAACAGATCTTTATCTTCTTAGATGTTTATTACTTTGTATCCTAATTTGGCACCCTTGCCAAAAGGTCATCGAGAATTGCATATTTGAGCTTAACTTGTCAATCCCGACAGCTCGATAGCTCGACTTAAACTTCATTCAAGGTTTGAACTCTTCCTTTACTTAGTTAGTTTACTTAGTTACTTAAGTCTAGTGTGTCTAGGGGAGGCAGAAAAATTGGTACATTTCCGCAATGAACGTAGGGGGGAATGGAAAGGAAATAGCTGCGTAATGAAAGAGCCACCTTTGATATCTATTCTCTTTCGTCGAAAGTATATATCAACGGAAAAATAAAAGCTAACATCAAATCAATGTGAACGTAGTGTGAAACAGAATTTTTCAAATGAACACAGTAAGTTTTTAACTATGATTTCAAAGTATTTTCTACTATCTATATGTTACGATATCGGTCTCATTGCGATTTGTTCGGGCAAATCGAGATGTGCTTACAGAGTATGCTTGAAAGCACCCCAATCGCGGTATGCCCGAGGCCTTGCCTTGGGCGTATTGGGCACATCACATCCCGAAAAACAATATAACAGTGTGGTATGATTATATGTTTTTTTTACAATTACTTCTTATTATTATTAAATTAGGTCTTAGGGAACATAATTAAATTAAACGCTCGTTGCTTAAAATGTTTATTGGTGAGGAAAGAGTTACAGTAGCTTAACTTAAACTGAGCACTTAACTTACGAGTACCTAGAGGTAATTTAAAATAATTACATTGTTAGAACCTATACCTACGAAAGAGGAACATACTTCGGCATTAAAAATATCACAAAAATGTCATGGGCGGGGCAAGTTACAGGTGTTTGTAACTTTCCATCGACGATTGCCGAACTACATTTAGCACATCTAGATGTGGCCGGGCAAAGGTCTGAATTATGATTCTCATACGATTTTGACCAAAATTAACAATTCTAGATGTGCAGTGAATTTGGCTTTTTTTAACCATGTTGCGCGTCACCGAGGAGTATTAGATTTGACAGAGTTAAAGTTTATATGGAGAAGGTGTGCAGAAAATAATAGTAGTTTATGATACGGGATCATAATAGGGGTAATTAAAACACAAGTGGAATTTTTTAATAGCATCCACGAGTGTTTTAGTTCCAAGTTATGTGCCCGTTCATACACTACTTTATCTAATCCCATGCAATAGTACAAAACAAATTGAACCAAGATATTTTTCTTTATCGACAAATTGGCGGCAAATCGCGGTTACCTACTTTCTGCGCATGCGCGTTAACTGTCAAGTGACTCCCACATGGAAGTGTCGATATTTTCATAGGGTTTAATGTGGCTGCATAACACATAATCTTTGCCCTTTCTGCATTTAAAAAAAAAACATTACGATATCGTTTTTGTATGAAAACTTCGGTACTATAAAACATTATAGTATCGAAGTTTGACATATTAGAGACGCGTGTATGTAAAGCATGGTGTCCTCTCAAATGTTCTAAAAAAAATTATAATTTCAGAAGTTATAATTTTAGTTGCTATAAATATTCATTTTCTATAAATTTAGATCCTGTAATTTTAAAAATCTATAAATGTGTTTGATATAATTTTTTAAATGTATAATATGAATTCCTATAACGTATTGTTTTCTATAATTGCAGTTCCCGTAATTTTCAAAATCTATAATTTCAAGTCCTGTAATTTTTATAATGTCTATTTTCAATTGCACTAATGGCTACTTTTCTATAATTGCTGTTACTTTAATTTTGAAAATATTTAATCTCAAGTCTTATAATTTTTATAATCTCTAATTTCAATTGCACTAATGGCTACTTTTCTATAATTGCAGTTATTATAATTTTCTAAATATATAAATTCATTTTCTATAAATTTATTAATCTATAATATCATTTGCTCTAATGGATTGTTAAAATAATTGTACTCACTATATTTTTAAACGTATCTAACTTCATTCTATTTACATTTACAAATATATAAGCATAAAAAATAATTTTCTAATTTAAATACTACTATTAATATTTACCGTAGTTTTTGTTAATCTTAACCTGTTGCACTAATTTTCGATTCATATTCCCCTAATATGTAAAAAAATAGGTTAGCTAGGAGCGAAGCGACGAGCGTGGTTCTAACAGTGCTAAAATAGAGCGCGAGCCGAGCGAGCGAAGCGAGCGTTCCGCGGCAGCGGACGGCGAAGCGCCAGAAACTCATAACTACATACCTAAACAACCATAACTTGTTGATAACGGATATGATACCTATATATATTATTTATAATAAGAAAGGAAGATTTTTATATATTAATAAATATTTCGCAAATAAACTGGAAAAATATAGCAAATTAATCATTAGATAATTAAATGTTGTACCTTTTGATAATTTAGATATCATTAAAATTATAGAAAACAATTTTAGATAAAACGAAAATTATAGCAAATTATTAGATCATTGAATGTTATATATTTTGATAATAGTGATTTTGAAAATTACAGAAATCGATTTTAGGGTAAAAAAAATTTTAGCAAATGAATAATTATAGAACGCAATTTTATATCTTAAGTACTTATATATTCTGAAATTACCTATATCAAAACATTTTAGAGATAATGTAGGAGACCCGTAAAACATATCATTATGAAGTATAATTGGATTTTGTAATAGAGATTTTACGTTATAAGAGCTGATAAATATGTTTATAAACTCTCATATCTTAAAATTCGAATTATAAACTTTAAAACGAATTTATATTGACATACTTTATAAACACAAAACTGAAATATAATTAAAAAATATTACACTATTTCTCTAACAAAATAATGTTATAAAGTAATTTTTTTACCATTACGATACAGGTTTATCTAAAAAGTTTATATCACCAACGAGGTTCCATCAATTATTTTTATTTTTATAGCATTACAAAAAGTTTTCATTCCAATTTTTACTTGTCTATGACAGCGCCCGCTTTGACGCATGCGCGGTGATGTGCTAGGTTTTGGCACCTATCATTGAATATGTTTTGTTGTAGTTACTGAATTTCGTGGATATTTTATTTAGTAGGTTGAATCCCAATGTACGAGAGTAGATAAAGTAGTGTATGAAACTGCATATAACTATGTATTAAAACACTCGTGTGATACTGTTAAAAACTTCGCCTAGCGGCTCGGTTCTTAAACACACACTCGTGTTTTAATACCCCTCATTATACAACACTTTCATAAACTACTATTATACAATGTGTTGGAATTTCATTATATTAAATTAAATTAAATTTTCATTGTTTACATTCATATAGTCAATGTCAAACACGGCAGTTCGCATAGAGTAAAAATTGTCGCCAAAGAATAAAGATAATATAACCACTAAATAATTTTATAATGTTGCCAATAAATCATAACTGACTGTTACTATTATTTTTTATTCTGTCTGAATTTTAATATTTCATATAGGATTTTGCAACAATACATAAAATTTATTAAATAAACTACGACCTAGTAGGTATTTGAGTACCTAGTAATTATGTTATACTTCAATAACTGTAGAATCTAGTGTAAATGAGTACATTGATTTTGTTCTTATATTTTGTATCATGAGTGTGGTCGTTCATACCTACACTGACCTACAGTATAAGTAATAATTTGTATCATTAAAATATATTTTTTCAGAAACATGGCTTCAAGTGAATCAAATACGGCCTAGTGCATCAGTCGGGTCTCCTACATTATCTCTAAAATGTTTAGATATAATTTTAGAATATATAGGTACATAAGATATAAAATTACATTCTATAATTATTCATTTGCTATAATTTTTTTTAAACCTAAAATCGATTTCTGTAATTTTCAAAATCACTATTATCAAAATATATAAAATTAAGTTCTATAATTATTCATTTGCTATAATTATTTTTACCCTAAAATCGATTTCTGTAATTTTCAAAATCACTATTATCAAAATATATAAAATTACATTCAATAATTATTTATTTGCTATAATTTTTCTTTTGTCTAAAATCGATATCCGTAATTTTCAAAATCACTATTATCAAAATATATAACATTAAATGATCTAATTTTCGTTTTATCTAAAATTGTTATCTATAATTTTCAAGATGTCTAAATTATCAAAAGGTACAACATTTAATTATCTAATGATTAATTTGCTATATTTTTTCCAGTTTATTTGCGAAATATTTATTAATATATAAAAATCTTCCTTTCTTATTATAAATAATATATATATATATAGGTATCATATCCGTTATCAACAAGTGATGGTTGTTTAGGTATTTATGAGTTTCTGGCGCTTCGCCGTCCGCTGCCGCGGAACGCTCGCTTCGCTCGCTCGTCTCGCGCTCTGTTTTAGCACTATTCGAACCACGCTCGTCGCTTCGCTCCTCGCTAACCTATTTTTATTTACAAATTAGGGGAATAGGAATCGAAAATTACTGCAACAGACATTAACAAAATCTACTGTAAATTTTAATAATAGTACTTATTTAATTGATTACATTATAGAAAATTATTTTTTATGATTATTTATTTGTAAATGTAAATAGAATGAAGTTATACGTTTAAAAATATAGTGAGTACACTTATTTTAACAATCCATTAGAGCAAATGATATTATAGATTAATAAATTTATAGAAAATGAATTTATATATTTAGAAAATTATAATAACTGCAATTATAGAAAAGTAACCATTAGTGCAACTGAAATTAGAGATTATAAAAATTATAAGACTTGAGATTATATATTTTCAAAATTATAGTAACAGCAATTATAGAAAAGTAGCCATTAGTGCAATTGAAAATAGACATTATAAAAATTATAGGACTTGAAATTATAGATTTTGAAAATTATGGCAACTGCAATTATAGAAAACAATACTTTATAGGAATTAATATTATAGATTTAAAAAAATATATCAAACAAATTTATAGATTTTTAAAATTACCGGACCTAAATTTATAGAAAATGAATATTTATAGCAACTAAAATTATAGCTTCTGAAATTATATATTTTATTTTAGAGCATTTGAGAGGATACCATCAATTCTCATCTGATGATGATAATGATGTGGATAGAGGAACTCGGTAACAAAACGACGTAACCCCATATCGAGTTTGAGCTCGATTGATTTGTCTTCTTATCGGATCCAGTCCGGAAGGTGGCCACAAGAACTCTGTAACGAAACGAAATAACTCCCATACATCGAATTTAGGCTCGTTTGGTTTGTTTTCACAAGTACTCTGGTCCTACATGACGTCCAGCGTCCAGATGATGGAGCCTGAAGGTGGCCACATGAACTCAGTAATGAAACAATGGAACCACATCGAGTTTGGGCTTATTTGGTTTGCGCAAGTGTGCAAGAAAATTTGATATTAAAAACTGGCTCTTTCATTGCCGCTCTCCCCTATTTATAAGATTTCAAGTCTCAGTAAATTGACTAAAGGGGTGCAGATTTCTCAAAGTCCCTACAAATCTGAAAGGTATGCATGTGGTTGGAAATTAATCGTCAAATTGGATAATTACTTAAAAGTAATTTCTCCCACCAACCTCCAACCCCTCATCGTAGGGGCTTTAATATGAATCACTCATTTCAGCATTTCTCTCAAAATTGCATCTCTAAGTAGGTAGCGAAATGATTATTTTATGTAGGTTTGGAAAACAACATTTTTATCCGATGCACTTGAAACTTATACTTTATCTACAAAATGATTAAAGTATAACCTAACCAATCACTCTTAATAATGCATCGACTTGATGCGCACGGAACCGTGAGCAACAGCTATTTATGAAAGGCCATTGTCGACTGCCAAGGTCAGTTTGAGCGGGAGGGAGGGAGTCGGAGTCGGTAGGTATTTAAATTGATTTTTTGACTGTGTCAATTTTATTTTCTATCAATTTAGGGGTATACCTACTTCATAGTGAATTGATAGATGCAAATGAGTGTCATATTTAATTTGTAAACTTATGCAATGCATTTGAAAAAGGCATAAGTAAAAATTTTTTTTATAGAGAAGACGACATGTGACCATGCCACCGCCTGACTATTAAGCATAGGTGGCTGGTCCATGAATGCGCGCGACTGGCAGATCATAATACAGTCCGTCAGTCGGGCCCGTAGAGATGCTTTTTCACGCTTCGCTTGAAGGACCCCAGGCTGTAGAAAGGAGGAAAGACCGACGCCGGAAGTTGTTCCACTTTTTGACTGCGACACAGGAACGATTTATAGTAGGCAGGTAATATGGGGGCAATTTTCTATGTAGTATATACTTATTAGATAATGCCCATGGCTGGAACTTGAAACTGTAATTGAGATTAAACAAAGAGCAGATTGTGAATATAAGTAAGTATAGGAACATTAAAAAATATGCAAAGATTTAGAAAACTATGATAGGTCTTAAAATTGTCTAATTTTATCACTATCCAACTTAGCAAGTACAATAATGTGTTTATTCCCAATTTTACTATTTTTTTGTGTAAAAATTGTTGACCTATTTTAAAACTACTCAAAAGAATCGCTTACAAAACGCCAGTCACATAGAAGGCGCGGGAAGTATTAAAGTTGTTCTACGAAACCGAGCAGTTGTGTATGTTTGGGTAGGGACACATAAAATATACAGCGTAGAGTGAGGTGCCCTCCGCGGTCGGACAAACAAACAAACATGTGCACAGACAGGCGGACGGGGGTGTGGGGTAGACTTATATAAATACTAGTGGTGACATTTTGATGATGAGCAATCATTCTGTTGCGAATTATTTGACAACGGTTCTCTTTAAAATGGATGCACCAAATTATTTCTACCGATCCATCATCCTGGACTGTGGTGAATAATAAACTTCGGGATAATTCAGAAATGTCATGACAATGTGAAATGTGACATATAATATCTTTGAAACGGTACTAAACATTACGGTTAAAATAACATAATACAAAGATTGTAATCTTGTAGTACTTACATAAAAACCGACCAACACAGAGGGTTCAGTACACTCAATAGTATGCACTACTAAGGTCAGACCAAGTTTGACACCCCTATAGTATAGCGCAGAAACAAATTAGAGCGAGTTCGACTCGCACTTGGCCGGTTATTATTGTATTTTAGTGTTGTATGTATTGCCATTATCAAGTAAAAAACGCCGAATTAAACACGTTTTTCCTCTTTAATTTTTATCTTTTTTTATATTTATTATTTGTTACACAGTCACTGTGAAAATTTAATTGTCTAGCTATTACGGTTCAAAGACCTGTGACAGATGGACGGACGGATAGACGGACAGCGGAGCCCTAGTGATAGGGATTTCGTTTTCACCTATAGAGGTACGGAACCCTAAAAACGGTCAAGTGTATCGATGGGAACCTTTAAAATATAATTTTTTGTGATGTATTTAAGCTCTGAACCTGTTTTCAGCTCTATGCGAATTATTCCGAAGTTAATTGTCTATTTTGACTGAAATAAAAACTGATTTTTGCTCTCTATGCCATTTTTGTGGCAACTTATGCATGAAGTAATGGACTTACAAATAAAATGATAGAAGAGGAACATTATAGGGTAAAATAACTGTCCACTAACTCAATAATAATTTGGCTTTTAATAAAAAGTTAAATAATAAAAACTAATTTAAAACTAAGAATGTCGGGTCTAGAAATATTGTTATGTCTATGACAAATGGAGGAAAGGGTTGGAAATTTCGTGGTACACTTTAGAACAAATATTTTAATAGTTATACACAAATAGGCCGATGTTTAAAATAGGTACTCATTTTACTCGCAGACCACCTTTGCTTCCATTCTTTGGGGTGGAATAAAATATTATATAATATTAATAATATTTAATCAGCGTGAACATTTTAACAATGGAAAGAACAACAGTAAGCTTTTATTTGTCTTCTCTTTTGTACTTTGAATCGATATTGGAATAGAATTTTACTTAAATATAGTATCTATTCTTAACAATTTCCTGTAGAATACAAGTTTATTTACAGTTGTTGTACAAGTTCACATTATACTTTATTATTTATTATTGTAATTAAATGTATATGAGCCCAATTTTGTTTTTAAATATAACTAGCATTCCGCCCCCGGCTTCGCCCGTGGATATTTACGAACAAAATAAAATATACCCTATACCTAAACCTACCCCTACCCCCTACCCCTACCCTATCGGTTCAGCTGCTCTCGAGATATGCGCTTAGCAACAAATTCAGCGATTCATTTTTATATTATAAATTACTTAAAAAAGAGAAAACGTAATCTTTGTCTCGTGCGTGATGACAACTTTAAAAAGATCGGGGTGGTTCTTTTCGTGAATTCGATGAATTCATAGCGAAATAAAAATAATCTCTAAAAACATTAATGTTTTAAATATTTTTGAGTTTTTAAGCTATTGTAATCAATGTTTAAGTTAAGATGTAGGACATGTAGGTACGATGCAGTTCATCCAGACTTAATTGTAACGCAGCACATGGAACTATCATCTGATCCCACAACTTTTTACGGGCTAAAAGTCGCGAGGCTTAGGCTGGGTTTTTTGATCAGTAGTTAAGGTGACTAATAGTCAAATTTCGCTAGTTAAACTAACTATTAGTTTAAAATGACAGATATGAGTATTTTGATTGTTAGTTAGGCTAACTAAAAGTTAAAAACTTAACAATAGTTTAACAATATTTAACTACTCATCTCATGGCTAGTTAGTCGACACAGACGGTAACTATATACAAACCCGGCTTCGCTCGGGGTGTTAGTTTAACAATATTTAACTACTCATCTCATGGCTAGTTAGTCGACACAGACGGTAACTATATACAAACCCGGCTTCGCTCGGGGTGTTCTTTACGTTTTATATTTTTTTGACAAAACAAAACAACAAATTTAATAATGACACATTTTGTAGTAGGTATGCTAATCTACGGTCTTTTTTTTTTTTTTTTTTCTTCACGGGTTGCTTTTTACAGCTCCGGTTCCAGGGTACCCAGCAGAAGACCTAGTCTCCCTCGTTTAGCCGATGGTATTTGTGAGGCTATATCTAACGAGTGGCTAGTTCTGTTGAGATATATTTAGATGGAAAAGCCTGGTTTGTGTGGTTTGTCGGATTATGTACATAAGTTTTTAATTAAAAAACCCATTGGTACATGGCCGGGATCCGGGATCGAACTCGGGGTCTGTCTAGTAAATACCAGACGTCTTACCCACTCGGCCACCGACGCACGCAAATATGTTTTTTTAATAGCAATTTTAATTTTACTGTATTATTTAGGTAACTATATAAATTGAATTTATTTATTATTAATTTTTTAGGATTCCGTACCCATAGGGTAAAAACGGATACCCTATTACGAAGACTCCGCTGTCCGTCTGTCAGTCTGTCACCAGACTGTATCTCATGAACCGTGATAGTTAGACAGTTGAAATTTTCACAAATGATGTATTTCTGTTGCCGCTATAACAATAAATACTAAAATACTGAATAAAATAAATATTTAAGGGGCTCCCATACAACAAACGTTATTTTTGGCTTGTTTTTGCTCGATATTGATAACGGCAACAGGTAGACGCTTGAAATATTTACAGAATATTGAGTTATATTATTCACTTTAAAAATAAATAATTAAATTAAAATAATATTAATATTTAAGAAAGTATTTAAGGGGGCTCCCATACAACAAACGTGATTATTATTTTTTGCCGTTTTTATAGATAATGGTACGGAACCCTTCGTGCGCGAGTCCGACTCGCACTTGGCCGGTTTTTTGCTTATAATATTTGGATAAAACAATTTTGATAGCGAATGTAGCGTAAATCATGTCATTCGCACGACGTGTCTGCATCATCATCATGGCGTCTTCCGAACCGAAGGCTCGGGAGGTGCCGAGGTTTACCTCTTCGCACCGGCATTGTCTCGGGGGGGCAACTACCCTCCGGTGTCTTCTTTAGGCGCACCGCCCGGTGCGACAAGGTGGCTTGCAGCTACCTAATACCTTAGACTTGGGACCCAGTTGGTCCCCCTACTGGGGACTCAACTCGAGGGGTAACTATCTCCGGGAGCGGGCGACCTGCTGCTGGCTTATGGTACGCAGGGGCTATGTCGCGCAGATGCTCGTGTCGGCTGTTGTCGGCGCGGTCGTACATTCGACGCGCCAGCGCGACCACGAACTCTTCTACGCTTGACATTCGCAAGTCCCTGCGTATCGTAGTATTGCGGACGAACCACGGCGCGCGTGTTATTGCGCGCAGTGCCTTGTTCTGCTGGATCTCCAGCTGGTGTTTCCTAGTATTGGACAGGAGACTGTACCACGCAAACGACGTGTCTGTTGCGATAGACGTCAGACTGACGCAAATATGACAGTTAGGAAGTGTCCTAACTGTCAGTGGACAGTTAAGAAAAATAAAACAAATGTCAGTTAAGTGTTACCAATAGGAAAAACTATTCCCATGCAAAATTTAACTTCCCATGTTCAATCCACTGGCAACATAATTAACTATTGTTAAATTTAACCATAGTTAAATTATTAATTGAAAAACATTATCGGTATCTAACTACTAGTTTACGCCTTAACCTTAGTTAAGTAACTACTAGTTATTTTAACTTTTGTTAAATTTAACTCGCGATCAAAAAACCCAGCCTTAGTTTAATTTTAACAGTCATGTTATTTATGAGATATTATATATATCACTACTTTTTGTAAGACAATACAATACAATACAGACATAATTGTATTGTGTAGCCGACGGATGGATATATTTTTGTAACTCATAAACTTTAGTATCAGGAAGCTTTCAAATGTACCTACATGTTTTCCCTGTTCCAATTTTTCTGGAATGACCCCCGAACTAAAAGTAAGACGGTCGTCATATTAATTCAAATCAAAATTAATCAACAGATTGAGACGTCCGTTACGGCGATTGAAAGAGTCATCGAGACTTAGATATGATTAGTTTGAGATAAATAGATATATCTATTTACGAGCATGAAAATACACACTCATAGTTTTTTTTTTTTTTTTTTTGCTGTGTATGGCATTGTCGAAAACTCTGGTATATATATCGAACATAAGAAGGAACGTAGGTCTATCCGAAAATGGTCAGAGTAGCTTCCAAGGATCGAAATCTGTTGCTGTTGAAAACTCGACTTTTAGAAATCGAATCGAAACCATTTTTTAACGACTTCAAAAAAAATTCGACGGTATATATATATATATATTTTTATGTGTGTTCGCGGATAACTCCGTCATTTATGAACCGATTTTGATGATTTCTTTTTTAATCGACAGATAATTCTTCCGGATTGGTCCCATTTTATGTCATAAAAATTGGTTAATTAGTTTATCAGTAATTTTGAAAAAAACTGACTTTATAAGTAAAATGTACCGATTTTGACGACTTATTTTTTTAAGGATATAATAATTTCTTGACATTATCTCACAGACATATGACGAAAATCGGTTCAGTAGTTTTTCAGAAATTCAGTAATTTGTCTCTGTATACGGCTGAAAATTATGTATCAGAGAAAAGCCTTAGCAACGGTTGCTATTGACACGAAGTTGTAAATTTTTGTATATGGTATGATATGGTGCAGCTCAGGATGCAAATGGTTCAAATCCCATACACAGCTGTATTTTTTTTTTATTTTCCATTTTTTTTATTTGCGTTATTATTTGTCTCTCAAGGCAGCAAAATCACTTAAATGGGAAAAATAAATTAACATTTAAAAAAAAGAGTACCGACTTCAAAAATTTGCACTGATAAGTAAGAAATAATAAATATTTCGTCGTGGAATTTGAAGACGGTTGGTGCCAAATTAAAAACAACTTACTTCCCAAATTCACTAATCTAGACAATTCATTAGGAACCTACGATCATAAGTACAAACATAGATAATATTGAACAGATATTTATCTTCTTAGATGTTTACTTAATTTTGTATCCTAATTTGGCACCAACCGTCTTCAAATTCTACGACGAAATAATTATTATTTCTTACTTTTCAGTGCAAATTTTAGAAGTTGGTACTCTTTTTTTTTTAATTTAATTTAAATTCTCTAATTTTCATAATGTGAAGTAAAAAATATTTGTACTAAAATACTATTGAAAATAAATAAAAAGAGACCATACAAAAAAAACAAGTATGTTTGCAATGCGACTCAATAAGTTAAAGTGAGTGAACGTATTTGATAAAATATAAGCTCCCTATAATACATCTTGAAAAAGCAAAGAAACTAAGTAAATATTTGCTAAGTGTATTGGATTCGAGTACCTCACTTGAAGAAATCAGATTCCAGTAATATTAATTAAAAATTCTACGACATATCAAAACACTTGATGTTATCATCAAACAAATGACACACGACTAATTAACAGATGTTAAAATAAATGTCACGAAGCTTCGGTAAATCATAATGGCCATATAAAAACATCCATGTAGTACATTTTCATTACCTATTTTACACCAGTCATAAAAAAATGTGTCGACAAACATGAAGAGTAGGCGGTCACGCGAACAAACGGCCACCAATTAAATTGTAGCACATAAAATGAAGTAAATCATAACAGCGCGACGAACACACGATATTAATTAAGTTATGAAAAAGTCATAGCTTAATTAGCATATTTATGGATCAATACTTGAAGATCTCTGTAGGTCGCTTCCACACTGGATGATGTAAATGAAGGTGACACTTTTAAATTATTTTCTTTCACTGCAATTCAATCCATTTATTTACTTGTGTTGTATTTTGTACAGAACATGTCACAATTGCATTTATAAACGTTAATCTTAACCCGTAGTAATTATTATTTAATCTATGCCCGGCGCCCGCAGTCTTATCATTGAATTAGCAACTGCGACGGATTGCATAATTAGCATGTTACTTTTCTATCAAAACGTATCTAAAGTCACAACCAACCAACGCTAGACCACAGAGTAAAGTTACTCCTGTGGCTAGACGCTAGCGCCAGAGTATCGTTTAGTCACAGAGTTCGGGCGCTGTGCGTTTTTCGAATATTTGCTATCTCCTCAGTCACCCTGCCCGCGTTCACTTACACGTGTGCGATAGAGAGAGTTGCAGGCAATTACCCGCAAAATAGGTGTTAAGTGTTAATGTTTTTCTATACCTAAACGTTAACGAAATTATTTGATTTTGGTCTCTATCATTTTGTTACATCATAAACTAAGTGGGGTCGTTTTGATTTTTTCAAAATTTTGTTTAGTTTCATAATTATAACGATATAAGTTTTAGTTAAAAAAAACGGTTTTGAGGATTAATTATTTCTCAATTTATAAGCAATATGAAAAAATCAAAAACGAGTCGACCTATTTTTTACTTGTCTCTATAACATATAAAAAAAACAGCAAGAACGGATTATGTTTAGTGGGGTAGAAACGTTAACGCATTTTGTATGAAAATTTTTAGCTAAACAATAGTCTTAATGAACCTAGATGTGTCACTTCTTTATCAAGCGTAAATATCTGTTATTTTTATAAGAAGTGCAGATGCACACCTCCGTAGCACGAGGAGTCGATTAAAGCATAATATACTATTGACACTTTGAATCTTACTAGAAATATCATTTACTTGCTTGCAACTAGAATACAACTAGGTTAAGTGGTTGCAATTTCAGACCGGTTGCCGCTTAACCGAATTGTTACAAGCGGGCTGGTTGTTAGTTGCAAGCTAATTTAGTTGTAGCCAGGTGATAGCCAAGCTAGACGGTCACTTCACGGTGAAATCTCATTACATAATAATTCACAGCAGAACTCAAGCGGCCTGGCTAAATAATCTTTAAACTACTTGCTCTAAAAAATTGGGATCAGACCATGACACATTGCAAGTGTTGCAAATGTCCCCAAGTATATTAAGATGGCCTTAGATACCACACGTACTCAGTTCAGTGACTTATGAATGGCCGAAATTATTGTTATAGAAAACTAGGCCTTATTAGCAAATGTAATTAGAGACGTAATTTGTAAGTTCGGATGTAGGGGGTAATCTCTGCAATTACTCAACTGATTCTAAAAATTATTTTACGAATTGAAAGATATGATATCTCTGAGTAATGTAGGCTATACATTTTATTTTATTCGAAAATATCCACGGGTGAAGCCGGTGGCGGAAAACTAATATGAAATCAAATATAAATATTATAAATATAAAATATTATAAAAGTTATGCTAGCGATTGAGTCAATCAGAATCTATGCAAAAAATAGAGTTAATGTGTCTGTCTGTGATTTAAAAATTAATACTTGAAATATCTCAGTGGGTGTTTATTTACACGATGTCAGTCTCAATATTTGTTTAGAAAAGGTCCCAAAACGTCTTAATGAAACTTACTGGGTACTTAAACTTAGTTATCTAAGTCATTGTTAGTTATTGTTACCTTTCATCTCAATATCTTAAATATTTAATGGGATCTGGTCAGCAATGATATAAAAATTTCCGAGGAAAAAGCCTTGACAGAAAGCTATTCAATAAAATAAATGTAAAAATGTTTTAAAACCCTCCAGCCAATTGGGTTTCAACCCTTACCTATCGACTAACGACTACAGGCCCTTACAAAATAAGCTATTATAGAACGTACAGAATTCATACTATAGAATCAGGATCAAAGCGCATTGGCAAGTTCGCAATCGTGTATGGAGTTATGCACTTTTATAAGAGCATAAGTTGTTCAGCTACCTTTGCTACCAATAATTTTGCATCGAAGTAATATTTTGACTACGTTTTCCGTGATAGGAATCTATGAATGTGACAAATGAACTTAGACCAAGGATAAAAATGAAGAATATATACTAATACTAGCTTTCCGCCCGGCTTAGCTCAATAAAAAATAGCCTATGTCACTCACTGGTTTTCAAATTATCTCTGTGCAAAAACTCACGTCGATCCGTTACTCTGTATTGACTTGAAAGAAGGACAGACAAACACACATTCAAACAAGTTTATCTTCTTCTTCTTCTTTTGATATATGGCAACAGTGCTGACTTATCGTCGCAATTCTGCCAACGTCCAGTGTTTAATCTTGTGCAATAGTAAGCCGATAAATCGGTAGCTAAGATTATCCCGCCGACTGTGATATGTCTTATTAATCACTGACTAATCACAACCATCACAGCGCGGACGGGAATAAACTGGATTCCCCATCAAGTCTCCGCAGGTGCGTGCGTTATCTACCAAGGCGTGACGTGGAATCTCAACAAGTTTATATCACTTTTAAAATTATTAATGCTACATTGCCAAATGACTTGAGCTCAACAATAATTAGGTGCGTGCGCAGTACAAAGTTTTAAACAAAGTTGATTTTTGTGAGCGCGATCGCATTTTCTATGGTGTGCGTACGATGTGATAGGGGGCTCGTGCGTCGACCGTGCGTTGTAATACATTTGGTCGAAGTCACAAAGGGATAGAGTAGGTACTTGACTGAAGTAAGGTTGCCCAAGTTTTATATGCAATATAAGTAGACTTACAGATTTTAATTATTTACACATAACAATATAAAAACCTTAAATCTAATCTAACATTAACTAAAATAACTAAATAAATAACGCGTGGAATAGTGGCAAGAATACTGGCTAGTGGCTGCATTTCCCCGCTGAATCGCGATGCTTATTCGTTGAGCGAGGAAAGAGGCATCCCTTTTGTCACCAGAAGAGATGATTAGTCGAGGGGATATGTCTTTAATAAACTTAACAGATTGTGTTTGTCATTACCATGATTTTATTTTTTGTAGGAAATATACTCGAAAACTACCTTGACCGATTTGAAAATTTACTCTTACCTATATAGTCACATGAAGTATGTTTAACTAAAAAGAGACGATCGTTATTTGTTCTTCGCTTTTAAAAAATTAAAAAAGAGAAGCCGGGGTAATTTTTTTAAGGGTGGCACTACATCTCCATGCATATGCGTATTTGAAATGATTCCAGATTGTTCTGAGATCCCGATTCGATAAAGCGCTAGTCGTATTTGCAACTAAGCAATTATTTAAATTCGCAAGTTGTTCGCTTGGGGTCTAGCACCCCTTCGGTTGTGAGTTAGTTGCTTTTACACAGAAAGAAAGTAGTTTGCAATTTTTCGCAGTTGCTCGTTCCGTGATATGACTGCCGCAACCCTATTCAGTCGCGCGTCGTGTAACCCACTCATATTTTACTTTATTGCAAGTACGGTCAACAAAAAAATTATTATGCATTAAGGCATAGTGTGCATAGAAAACTCTTTAGATAATATGCCAATTCTTGTATGAATGAAAGTGTCAAACTGTTTTACTTATGTAACTTTTTCGCGTCGGTTGTAAGTTACTTATAGTTGCGTTTTGACAGGAATTGTGTGATAAAACTACGGAGAGACGAAGCAATATTTTTATAGAAAAAAGTGTAAGCTGAATAAGTAATCTGTGGATTTTAACCCATTTTTTATGTGATTTTTATTTATATAAATATTTGTACTTAATTAAATTTTTAACTTGTAGCGCTGTTAAAATATTGGAAACTATATCCTACACTATTATACACTAATTTCCAAACTTAAATAAGTATGTACTTATATGAAATTTCATATTAAAATTTCTACTATAAATTTAATTAGGACAATCTTTTCACTAGCTGTTAAATTTCTGCGAAGATATAATCTCGATAATACAATAAATTTAAACAATAATAATATAACTTAATAATTAAAAAAATCTCAAAACTACAAATTAAAAATTTCTTCCAGAGAGTCCGAATCCGCTGCCATAGTGCCTAGAACACATAGCGCGTTACCCTTTTGAATTTCTAGCGCTATGCGTTGTATGAAAAAGGCTTTGGAGCGTGGATCGCCGGTCTCCGTTAGAAGTATTTTCCCGATTTTATTTGCAAAAACTATAGCGTCCGGTGACCACGCACCCAGAGTCTCCACCGCAAACGCCAGAAATTCAAAATGGTCCGCTGAGAGGCATGTGTATTTGCTCTTTTTTGTGTTCTCGGCATGTAGGGCTGCGGCTCCGGCATCTTTGGAAGTTGCGGATATGTGGCAGGCGGCGAAGGTGTCAGCGCATGTTGCATCCCAAACCAACGGTCGACCCCGCTCCCACGGCACCAAACTCATACCGTCGGGTCTTTTCCCGTCGTCGCGGCTCAGTCCGAGAGGTTCCAATATACTGGGAATATTTGCTGAACTCAGAGTTTTCCTTATGATGTTGTTTATGTTTCTGTGCCGCGATTGACGGCCTGCACTACGACGGCATGAAAGGCCGTGAGTTCCTAAGACGTCGGCCGTTTTCCCGCATATACATGTGTGCTGTTGACATACCTTCGCGCCTATGCGGAGTGACACAGCAATCCTTATTGAATTAGCATCTAAGAGTGTGCCGAGGTGAGAAGAAGGATAAACTTGCAGCCAAGCACCGGATTCTGCTTCTGAAGATGCATTGATACGCGCTAATTCTATTTTTGATGCTGTTACTTTGAACTTATCGATCGATGTTTTTATTATTGGTATGTCCCAATCTTTTTGAAAAATTGAGTCTGGGGTGACCGTATTTGGACATAATTCCTTCCAACGTTTTATAGCCTCTTGAAAATAGCCGACCTCGAAATCACGTGGTGATGGAGAGAGTATTCTACCCACGAGGTCTTGGCTAGTGAGAATGGAGGATATGTACGCTGGTAAGCATATGTCAGAAACACGTCGGATTCCAGTTCCTCCGTATGAAATTGGAAGTGTGGTCTGAAACCAAGAATTTTCAGATAGAGTGACGTTGAGTATGGACTCAATGCTGGATTTAATGGTAATGTCCATTGTGGTTATTAATTCTTCATTGAACTATATAGGGCAGCATCGGAAAAAGTACAAAAGCCTAGGGACGCAGAAACAATTTCGTAAAAGAAAAAATGCTACATGAGGCGTGAGGTCCATTAAACGATTAGTAAAGAATTCAAGTTTATCCCTCTTCTCCCTAATACATGCTTTGAAGCTGCAGGAAGAAATCGGTGCACCTAAAAGAAACAGATTTGAATGGTCGATTAGTTTTATGTTAGGAGTTAATTCGTTGATAGAAAGAATACTAGCCTGTTTCTTTTGTTCTAGAACGGTGTCGAAAATAAATAATTCACACTTGTTAGAGTTTAAGTCCATACCGATCTTACTAAATTCTGTAATAATTGTTTTTAAATCGTTACTGACTGTTTCCGTCTTACCACCCAGAATTCCATCATCTAGGTACCATAAGTTGAGATTACTATTTAATTTCGATATTATGTCCTGGATTGTGAGACTGAAAATTACAGGACCTAAAGGATCGCCTTGTTGACAACCGACAGACGACTCGATAACTTTATTTCCGAATAGAAGAAAGGATGGATGTTTATAACATTGTCGTAAATATTTATAAGCTATTGGAATGTTTTCCTTTATGGCTTGTAACATATTATCTCGTTCTATACTGTTAAATGCATTTTTAACATCTATTTTGATTATCATTTCTGAGTCTATGTTATTTTCTACGAAATATCGCGTCACGTGAACGGCTGCTTCTGCTCCGCATCTTGTGCCAAAACCTAATTGGATTGGTTGAAATTTTTGGCTCAGTTCCGTTGCTAGTTCTTTGCAGAAAATTTTTGATGTTAATCGTCTGAAAGTACTTCCTATTGCAATAGGTCTAACTCCTCCGTCTTTTTTTTTAAATGCACATAGGGATGCTCCATATAAATATGGCAAGAAATCTTCGTTCACCTGTCCTTTTATCATGAAGTCACAGAGTCGAAAAATGGTGTCTACGAGTCTTATACCTGTGATTCCATTAGACTTCGTAATAAGGTCTTTCAAGTGTTGCGGTGAAATTCCGTCCATTCCTGCCGCTGAACCACATGGAAAAGAGGATATGCAGTCCCTGATTAATTTTATTGTTGGAGTAAAAGATGTGTTGCTAGGATCTTGATCAGTGATTGTCAGAAGTAATTTATGATTGGGGACTGGATGTTTGGATTTCAGAGTTTGATATGTTTCTTCGGTAGCTGGTAGTATTGTATCATCTGACGACAGCAAACGGACTGCTCCTTTTATATCCCCATCGAATACTTTCTTTTCAGTTCTGGAGGAAATTGATATGGTTGAGGGACGCATTTCATTTTCGTCTCGAGGCTCGTATTCATGTAATTGAGACTTTGAATTTATGTTTCTGATATTGTCTTTTATTTTTGCTGTTACAGATTTCTTATTATTGTTTTTTTTCTTGTCTATATGTAGCACTTTATATGCGAACAAAAAGAGTTCTGACCATGATTCTGTTGTGTTATGGTCGACACAATTGTTTATTACTTCCGTGAGTTTAGTCGCAGTTGCATTTCGTGCAGCTCTTGGAATTCGTTTCAAAATTGGGGTGTTTATTTTATGATATTGTATATATTTGAGGAGTTCCTCTAAATTATTTGGCTGTGTAGTGTCGATTATAGGAAGAGTTCGATTTAGTAATGGCGGTGGATGGCTGGATCTGGGCGACGTAGTTGATGTTGTAGGACAGGTTGATGGAATGTTTGTTTTGTGTTTAAAACTATTATGAATTTTAAGGCCCCTTTCTCCTTTGTAAAACTTGTTGTCATTGCAAATAGGGCACTTCTTTAGGGGTTGTGACATACGTATGTTCTCTAAACTACTAAATGCCAGTTCAAACCTTGTTATTGTAAATTAATATTCCATTATTTAGTATGATTTGTCCGTACAATCTTTGTAAAATCACTACATTTGCAAATTTTCTTGTAAATATTATGTTGTCATCAGTGAAATGTCACTTCCATTGGTTTCTATTTCGTGACTACGATTCCTGCTTGGTAACCGTGATTTTTAATTTGTGAATATCTTTATAAACTTATTAAATTATGTAAACTATTGTAAATACTTAGAGAAAACTACGTAAATCTTATTAAAGTAAATTAAAAATCTAAATTATTTATTAGTGTCACTGTCACTTTGGTTTTTTTTTATTTATTTGTTATTATTTATATATATTAAATGTTAAATAAAGATAATTGAGAAATAAAAACATTAATATATTCCATGCACATCAATTGAGGCTGGGGCTGCCGCCTTGCATAGCCGAAACTGCCAAACGTCGCAAATACGCATCTCTTCCTGAAGAATAGGTACATATTTGGGTCGTTTGAGGTGGACACACTGGGCCCGAAAGGACCTAGCGCACGACACCCGCCAAAAGATTGGTAGAGATTTCCCACGACCAAAGAGCTGGTTTATATTTGGCTCAAAGAATCAGCATCGCCATCCAACATGGCAACGCAGCCAGCCTTATGGGCACTCTCCCAGAAGGCAGCGATCTTGATGATTTTTTTATTTATAGGTTTATTTGTATATATAGCATAGATATTCTATATATATTTAAGACGAAGAACGACTCAGAATTTTTTAATCGTAAGCCACGCCCTAAACTCGTGCTTCGCGCCCATGAGTGGTTCGAGCGCAACGATCACGTCATGCAAGAAAATGACGGCGCTTTGTCCGTTCTTGCTGCAGAAGTGAGAAGGGCATAATGTGTCGCTTCTCGGAATAAATGACGTAAGCGGCACATTACAAATAAATAATTTATTAAAAAACTATCACATGCAGGGAAAAATCATCTTAATCAATACTAGCTACTGAAATTACCTACAGATTCGTATAAAATTTAAACGTAAATCCCTTTAGAGTATGGTCGTATGACTAAAAAGGTGTTTTTGAAGAGGTGATTTCAAAAATTTAAGTTATCGAGAAAATTTTCACCAATCATGTTTTCATCCTACACAATACTAGATAAAATCCTCTAGTTTTCGATGCCCAAATTGTATGTTCATAGCATTCGTAAAATTCGGGAATTTCAGTTTAGCAATCAACCAAAATTATTCGTTCCTCCCCTTAATTATATTTTATTGATTTTTAACATAATTTAGGCATTTACAAGTATGATGTGCTATTAGCTTTTACTTAATTATGTAAACGTTAGAATAAGCTATGTATGTAGTACCGACAGAAGAAATTTCACAGTAGGTGGAAATATATATAAAGGTAGATTTAAGTAGATAATAACAGTTATTATAATACTTACCTAAAATAAACCAATAAATTTTTCTATGAATTATATTTCAGTGTTTTGACCGTTCTATTTCTAGTTTACTAGCGATCCGCCCATATTATATGTAACATTATGTGTATTGAATTATAACTATTGTAATAATTCAAATTAGGGTAATATAGCGAATAGTCAAAGCAATAAAAAAAGATTGAGTAAAAAGGTTTATATGGCTGAAGTGAAAGGAAATGTTGGCAGAGGAAGACCTAGGTGTACCTAGTTTTATTGAACATATAAAAAGTTTATTGATCGACGGCAATATTAAAAGATGAATTTGATGAATATAAAAGAAGCGAAAGAGGTATGTCAGGATCGTAGCAAATGGCATTCGATAGTCTCTGCCTATCCCTCTTGGGATAACAGGCGTGATGATAGATTGATAGATAGATAGATAGATAGTCAAAGCAATAGGAGATCCTGGCATTGTCCATATTTTTCGAATTATAAAAAAAATAAAAAGTTTATAACCTACTTTTAAATTTTTTTACGCATTCATTTTTGGGTTATTTGAAAATTACGGAAATTGACTAAAGACAGGAATAACGCGGTTTAGCTTTACTAAGCCGTATTTAAAAAGTTATAACACGTTTTTTGACATTTCATTCTCAGATTGTCTTGTTTGTTAACATAGTGACCTTTGGCATAGACAACACAGTATTATTCCTATCATTTCAAATTTAATACTAAATAAAACAAAATAAAAAATACGCGTGTTTTTTCATTAATTTTCCACCTGCTAAAAAAATTAAATATTGTCCATTATGTAGGATAACACGACATCGTGAAGAATAGCTATGTGAGTTTATGGATGGCGGTGACACACTTGAGTGCTTATTAGGTAGGTATAATGTAGTTCTACGTTTTTTATCTGGCGGCTTTAGTAGACTGTGTTTGATGAGTAGATGTTGGACTCCAGGCGGATATGTTTATGTCGGTTATATACCTACTCATAATCTGAAAGAAATATGAGTATCCTCTCAAAAGGATTATGAACGCCACTTTAACACACCCTCCGAGGTCAACTTGGTGCTCATATTTCATGATAAGTCATATTTGAATCATAATCATAACCGTTCTGTTTACCTTCTTGCCAATACCTAACTTCTTTTTATGCTATAAAACATGGACGACGAGAGAGCTTGGTATTTAAGGGCAAAACACACAGAGGACGGGTGCGGGTCGGGCGCGTGTGTGGACGGGAGTACGACGGGTCTAATAACCAGTGTTGTCATGGAAGACACCATACTGAAAACGTGCGCGGGACGTGCGCGTGGCGGGAGGCGTTCTTCTCCCGTCGGTACAGACATGGTGCGGTGCGAGCGGGACGGGCCCGCAGCGGTTCTTGTTGCTCTAGTTGTAATATACGAAATCATTGATAGGCATTCACACAAAAGTCGTGTGCGGCGCGGGTCGTGAGCGTGAATTCGGGCGTTGTAATTATTTACATTTTTTTTCATCTTTGCAATGGAGCTGAACGACAAAATTATTGAATGTGTGCGTAAACACGATTGCTTATACGAGCCCAGCCACAAAAACTATAAAAATGCTGTCCTAAAGGCAAAAATATGGTCGGCAATTTGATTTATTTCATGAACCCACAACCGTTTTCTTTTTTTGCGCTCTTCGTTTTATAATAAGTAGAAATAGACAAATTCTTACATCCGATCATGTACCAATGGGTTTTTATAATAAAAAATCTATGTACATTATCCGACAAACCGTAAAAAGAGGCTTTTCCATCTTATATGCCTCAAAAAGTCATTGGCTAAATGAGGAAGACTTTCTCTTCCACTGGGTACCCTGGGGCCGGCCACGGTTCCCGGGAGCTCTAAGGCAACCCGTGAAGAATATATAATAACAAATCTTTGTCCAAGTCCCTCGACATTTTCAAGCTGCACAATACGTGCCCGTAGCGTGTCCCTCCACACTGCAGTAGCACGCGAGACCCGTCGAGCGCACGACCCGGCCTGCGTTCTATGTAGAGACCACAGGCCGCGCAATACACGCGCGGGACCCGTCTACACACGCGCCCGATCCGCACCCGTCCTCTGTGTGTTTTGGCCTTTAGGATGCAATAAAGCGCACAATAGAAATATTTTATAGTAATGTCAATAAAGTATGCTTTTCTCAGGCGCAAATTATAGACACGGGACAACTTTTTTATTTGTCGTATGTCCATACCAAAGATTTTTTGTTTGGAGGAGTTTGTACACTAAAAGTTTTATTTAACTCAAAAATGAAACTTTATTATGTAAATAAAGTAATATCTATATTATTGTTTTTAAAAATATTCTCCGTACATTTTAAACACTTTTACATTCTTTCAAACCAATTTTCAAAACATGAGGAAATTTTTCACGTACTGGTTGAAAGCAATCACAGCCATTTCTGGCACCGTAAATTTCAAACCTCTCATCAAATCTTTACTTTATTGAAAAATAAAGAAATAACACGGTGCGAAGTCCGGACTATGTGCGGCATGGTTTACGAGTTCCACGTTTCAGTAGACTTTGTCTTGTTCGAGGTGTGCAGAGCAAGCTAAAAATTGCAACTAACAACCAGTTGTACGGCAATTTGGCCGCTATATAGCAACCGGGCGCAAATTACTGCAAATACATTATAGTATGAATCAAAGAGCCAATGTCATCATAAACTGTTTTATTTATGTAATATTTAAATTTCTTAGTTATTCCGTAGGGGAGCTAACATCGGTGGTCAGTTTCGTTTCGTTTTGACAGGAATTATTATATGCAATCCGTCGCAGCTGCTAATTCCATGATGCGACTCCTTTTCGTGAACACTGGACAAACAAATGATGGTATACCACTCAGAGCAATAACTGACTTTCGTTCTTCAAGTGGGATTGTGCAGAATATTTTTTTACAATTTTTACAGGATTTCGCGATTAGATCGATTAATTCACGACGAAGGTTTATATGTGTAATAAAAATTACTCTATCAATAAACACTTAAGTACTGCCTATTTCATTAGAGATATTTGCCCTGTGCCACTTGATCACTAAAATGATCTATGATGATGAAGTCTACGGTAGCATATCTTTATTTTTAGATAAGTAGGAATTTAAATTAGGAAGGTACACACTACACAATTATGTGGACAAAAAAATGCAACGTAAAACCAAGTTTTATTGTACCCGTTCAAAGCCAGAAGGAGTCGCTAGTTATTTATAAAAAACGATTTAATACAATGTTTTGTAGATTATAAAGGGGTCTTTATAAAATAAAAGATTGAACTTATTAAACGGTACCGTTCCCTCCTTTCACAATTCAGAGTCATGTCAAAGAATATCAAATTCACAAAAAAAGTGTATCAATATTTGTTCTGCGTAGATACTTAGTCTCGTCACTTAATTAGTTACTTTTTAAATTTCTGAGAAACGACATCAAATAAAGCCGACGTTGAGAATTTTATGTACTTTAGCTTTGAATACAAAACTTTTAATGCTTATGACAATATTGAACTTTTTTATGAGCAGTCGTCTACAAAGTTTATAGAGATTTTTTTGTAATATTTTATTCACGATTTATATTAAACACTCATAGATGCTTAAATCAAATAAAACCATGACGATTATTATTATAATATTTATGAATATCAACTATCATATTGCTTAGCCATTTTAATCTAATCAGTGGATTGACCCGAAATTCAGTATACAAAACACAAAACAAACTCACCTAACATTATATTAAAGGACATTTGCAGTTGAATTCACGTCAAACTAATGGTAATCAAGATAACTGACGCAAACACATAATGGTAGAAACAGTGCAGAGAACAAATAAACCACAAAACAAACATCACTACTGTTGAAATATAAAAGTACGCAGTTGGTAATAACAAGAACCTTTATTGAGCATGTACTGACAACTCCATCGATAATTTTAAATTGCAGTCCTTGACTGTAGATCTTGTAACTATATTGAGTTTTCTAATGGCATACAATTTATAATTCAGAGAAAACGTTTCAACGCTTTTCAAAGTTTTATAGAAAAATTGTGGGGGCTGCTTTATTTATAGAACTTATTGTTCTGCGTTTTGATATTGCCTGCAGTTTGTATTTCAAAACTTTTTTAGTTATTCGGTTCAAAAACTTATGGACAATTCCGATTAACTATACTTAGTTCCTTTCTATAATAGCCTAACCATTAGGTAGCCTCAGAATATCATCGAATTAATGAGGAAGGGTGCCTGCCCTAACTGTTTTCGGAAAGTATAAAAAAGAAATAAAAAATGGTTAGGGATATGTGTACAAACTCAAGACCGAAACTGAATGTATGGAAATCTATGGAAATTAATGAATATGTAATTAATTCGTTACCAGTGGTCCACCCGCGTAATTCACCAGGGTGTATCACTTTAGATTCATTTATTCAATTAAAATGCATTTATTAAAGGTATATCCCCTCGACTGATCATCACTTCTGGTGAAAAGAGGGCTGGCTCCTTCCTTCTGGCTCCTGTATTCTTGCCACTATTCCACGCGGTCCTGGTTTATTCAATTTAAGGTTTTTATATTGTTAATTAAAAGGCGTTGAAGTTTTTATATAGGTATCATGTGTCACGGAAGTCGACATTTTGCATGCTGAAATTGGAATAAAAATTCATATCCACGCACTGGCGAAACGGTTTTGATAAACTTCATAAAATTCTCGTTGTTTATTAAAATTTTCCTAAAAATATATTTTCATCTCGTCGGATAAATTGGAGATCAAAACAGCATCGAAAATTTCAATCAGATCACAATTCGATTATATTTTTTCTGCTACAATTCTGTTTATGAAAAGAAATAACTCAATGGCTACGACGAAACGTCGTTATCTTAATTTTCAGTAAATGATGGTCACAATATTGCCTCGGAGACATTGTTTATTTGTAAATGAAGAAAACGGATTTGTGGTCGTTCTTCTGAAATCCAGTAAATCAATTATGACATCGATTTTCCATTAAAATGTTTTATGGAATGAAATGTTAAAGTCGAACGAGGGCGAGCCTCTCCTCAATTCTTTCATTACGAGAATGTTTAACATTTATGTTGATTAATTGAGTCCAATGCGCTGTTGAATAAAGAATTATGACGGGTGTTTTCTTTATATTCTTAAGTCTGTTTTCATTTTTGTGAATCAGGAAGAGAGCGGTTGATAAAATGATATTGCTTTGAATTTATGCTTTCACTTAGTTTACTGTTAATAATTTATTATATTCGTAGCAAACTTCGCTGGATGCAAGAGTTTATGTGTTATTAGTAAATATTTTGTTGTCATTATAAATGAACATATATACCTTCACGCTTTTCTCAAAAGGGTAGGCAGAGAGTATAGAGCGGAACTTCTCTTGATCTTTGCATATTTATCTTGCTTCATTCACATCCATACATCATGAAACGTCATACATGCACGTCTATTTTTAGTACCTACCTGTGTCCGCCATCGGTTCTAGTTTTATTTTTAAAATCTTAAATGTTCATAACTGGACGTTCAAAAAGAGTTCACACCACCCTTCGTGGTTTTCCAATATGCAGATCCAACAGTCGCGACGCAACTAGAGCTAACTTCATGACACGTCTCTCCCTTTCCAATTAACTATGTGTCAAACACCCCAGCTATGACGTTATATGTAACTTTTTAGGGTTCCGCAGTTTTAGCACGGAATTAGCAACTGCTACGGATTGTATAATGCTTCCTGTCAAAACTCAATTAAACTTACAACCGACGCTAGGCGCTCCTACCGAACAACTAAGGAATTAAAAAATAAAATAAAAGAACTAAAAATGTAGTTTAGTAACGAGAGTTACACAAAATTGGAAAACGAAAAAAAAAAATACGAAATTCATTCTCGTAACGCCCGTCTCAGCGTTTCAATAACTTTGCACATACTGTTGTTGAATATTGTTGAGCCTCCACTTTAAATTGAAAATGTGTAAAATTGTAGTTTTTGGCCTGTGGATATTTTTTAATTAATAATAATTTATCTCAAAGTATTTCCAGGACAAAAAGTCGCCTATGTCACTTTCCGGCTCTCCAACTATCACGTCGATCCGTTGCTGTTGAACAAACAAACACACACTTTCCCATTTATAATATTAGTTATCATACTTCTTGAACCATGAGAATAATGTTTGCACGACATATTTTATACTTTCTATTAATATATAATTTCATTCATCCGTCTTCTTTAGTTGTTGTTGTTGGTTGTTCCACTGATGGGACTACGGAAAATTTGTTTAAAAACTCAAATTAGTTTGCAACGGCAAAACGGTTGAATTAGTTTGTTTGATCATGTTGTTTGGTACCTACATTGGTATTGTAAATCGTAGTCTGATAGATTGGATCACAAATATTAAAAATAGTGCTTGGCCTACTACAATCAGTTTCCCGAAAATAATCATAAAATAATTGTGCGCTACCTTGACCTCACACCTTACATGAACTACTGGCTGAAGAATATTTCCTGGCTTCGATATATAAAAACGATAATTTAAATATAGAATAGCAAGTATATTGTATAATCTAGTGAGCAAATGCAGCTCAAAATATGACACATTCAAAGAGCTACTTAAAACCCCCTAAGATTGTAGTGTAAATAAAATAACATAAAGTGCACAAAACGAGCTCACAATGCTGTAAGGCTGACCAAGACATACTTAATGACAAAAGCACTGTATATAATATGAAGAACCGATATATTTTGATAGCAATATAAACAAGAGTAAATAAACATAGCATACAGCAACATGATACATTGTCTATAATATTTAAAAACCAGCGAAGTGACTTCATATTGGGGTAGCACCCAACACAATAATATACATATAACAAAATAAAATTTATCATATTTAAGAAAACAATATTTATTTATGGAGATATAATTATATTTACATCAAGCATTCAGTCTGAAAATGATTTAGAAGCTGTGGTGCATTCGTTTATATACAATTGTATATAGACGAATGCATACATCATAACGGAATAAGATCTATCCGACCCCAAATGTCATCCTCACCTGCACGCTTGGTACCCTCTGCTAGACAACAAACGAGGCTCTGGAGACCGAGCAATGGCGGTATAACCATACCTATCTAGGAAACTGGGTGCAGAAGGCAAGAGGAAACCACTGCACTATTCCTCCCAAGAAAGTTAACCATGGCGAGTCAATACAAGGTGCGTCACTGTGGACCGCTATGATTGACCACGACTGGTCTGTCAAGACCACCACGACTAAGAAGAAAGAAACTTAGCTGTCTCAAAAATGTCATCGTCTTTCGCGGTATCCGAGATAGACTTGTAAAAAAAATTTCGATTACCGGTGCTTAACTCGGTTTTGATGCCCATTTTAATATTTGCAGAATGTAGCGCCCGTGTTCAATCAAACATTATCATGATCGTTGCATTGCACGTGCAACTACGGGGTGGTATCAGCACGCCAAGACAATAGTTTATACTTACTATACTAAACATATTATACAAGCTATATTACTTATATTTTATCAACATAATATCCACCTTTCGTTTTTTCTTAACTTTTATTACCACCCTTGGCGACTGCCGTTATTTAACCTGTATCACATGATATCACAAAATAAGTTGCTTCTTTACAAGTGTAGGTATTGTAATAGTGGAGGAAGTATTGCACTTGACCTTTGATTTTGGTATTAAAGCAAACCACTCAGCACAGATGTTCCTTGAGTCATTCTAAGCCGATCTAGCTCGAGACTCATCGAGATATATGCTGCTGGTAGGGGTGGGGGAGGGTCAAAGTCGAGCGCCGCCTGTCATCATTTAAAAAATTCTAATTCTAATTGTATAGCTACCATGGCATGTTTGGTATCATTTTCGTGTAAAACGAAGATGTAGAATTCATTTCTGGTATTACATTTTACCATTTTCATAAGAATTTCATGAAAAAAATGATAAAAATTGAAAATGTCCATGCGTTTTTTTTTCTTTGAGTATTTTTAACTTTTAAATAGTGCAAAAATCTATAATGAAAAAAATACTTGCTTGAAGCGTATTTTATATTTATATTAAGCACATTCTAAAAATATAAATTTAAAGCGTCTGCTATTTTAAAAATATGGTGTAAAAAAATATTTTGTGTTGCGCGGACCCGCGGTTTCGCTGCGACAACACTCGCTCTATGAATGACTCGTAAGCATACTCTCCTATTGTCTTCTCTTATAATAATATAGGTATTTATTTGTTTATTTAAAATAGTAACATAGTTTAATATTTATTACTTACACACATATTACATGACTGTATTTTATAATATACATACTTATTGATGTGTTTATATACCTACAGCTATAGTATAGAGATGGCTGAAAAAACATTCAAATATACATGTAGGTACCTACTTTTTTATTATTATACAAATATTATAAAGAGGAAAGATTTGATTTTGTATTTTTGTTTTTAATAAATAAACTTAAAAATATTTCACTAATAGAAAGCTACGAACTATATCCCTGAGTGACATAGGCTATATTTTATTTTGTTCGACTATATCCACGGGCGGAGCCGGAGGCGGAAAGCTTGTCCTAGATAAACAGGTCACATTAGGTTTTCAAGCTACTACGCGAGAGATTAATGGTACCAGCAAATTATTCATTGCAACATGTAAACATAGAACTGGAGACCTGAATGTTTTTTTTTCTCATGAAAATAATTCAACTCCACCAGCATTTTCTGTAGCGGGGACAATACGATCAAAAGCAAAATCTCATCTATTAAACTGCCTTATTAATGTACCCAGTGATAGTGTCATCAACACCCCACCCAAACCCTCCATCATCCGGCTATTGTGCATATATTAAATCTTCTCACATCTCAATTCTCAAACATTTTGCGAATGCGCTTATAACATTTTCATCCCGTTTATACGACGTGAATTGGCAAAGCTTGAAAAACGTCACACGAAAAAAATGTGGGATGGGGTAACGGACTAAAAAGTTGATTTTAATACGAGAGTACCAAAATGATGGGCAAACTTCCTTCGCGGTAGATGCTAAGTAAAGCTTTTGGATCTCCTATCGGCACGATGTCACAAAATAGATGTACCGGGTGATAAAGAATGTTACAACAAAGACAGCAGTTTGGAAATATTTATAAAATATTTTAAGGTTCACAACTTCCACCACAGATACATAAGGCTGTGCACTTTAAGTTCCGTTTTATTAAATTGCAGCGACTTTTACACCCTGCCTTGCACCTGCACCGTATATATATAAGTTCCAGACATACACTCGCGACATCCTGTAAATCAGACCAGTGAGGGGTCCAAGAGCTTTCATCGTTTCTCCAGTCCCAAGAACAAGGACTCGGAAGGTTTTGGAGGTAAACTAAGGCCTGACCCCAAACATGTACTCCTTGGCAAACTGCCCGCAGTGTGTGTTGGCGAAGAGCTGCTTCCGTTGGAGGAATATTTTCTAATTGTCTGTCCTTTTTTGTGAACAGATATTATCTACATTCATTCAATGTAGTGCAGGGACTTGAACTGCAAAACTAAACCCTAATATTAAATACAATTACTTAGGATACATCAAACATTTACCGAGTGCAGTGGCAATAGAGTGGCATGCGATGCAATAATGTGTTTGCCTGTGCCCATATGAATCCATAGCTCCTTCCATGCAGGCAACTTTTGAATACAGGAAACGGCTACCACTACTACATCCATATCTACAGTACGAATCATAATTTTCTCGTGTCCTTTGTTTAAACATTAAGTTCTTTATCATCCGGTAAATTTAGTGTGTGACATCGGACCGATTTAGGAGATCAAAAAGCTCTTCTTTATTAGCATCTACGTGAAGGAAATTTGCCTAGCCTATTGGTACCCTCGTACTCAAATCAACTTTAGTCCGTTACCCCATCCCACATTTTTTTCGTGTGACGTTTTTCAAGCTTTGCCAATTCACGTCGTATAAACGGGATGAAAATGTTATAAGCGCATTCGCAAAATGTTTGAGAATTGAGATGTTTGAAGATTTAATATATGCACAATAGCCGGATGATGGAGGGTTTGGGTGAGGTGTTGATGACACTATCACTGGGTACATTAATAAGGCAGTTTAATAGATGAGATTTTGCTTTTGATCGTATTGTCATTGAAAATGCTGGTGGAGTTGAATTATTTTTATGAGACAAAAAACATTCAGGTCTCCAGATCCAGATCAGATGTTTACATGTTGCAATGAATAATTTGCTGGTACCATTAATCTCTCGCGTAGTAGCTTGAAAACCTAATGTGACCTGTTTATCTAGGACAAGCTTTCCGCCCCCGGCTCCGCCCGTGGATATAGTCGAACAAAATAAAATATAGCCTATGTCACTCAGGGATATAGTTCGTAGCTTACTATTAGTGAAATATTTTTTTAAATCGGTATAGTAATATTTGTATAATAATAAAAAAAGTAGGTACCTACATGTACATTATTTTGAATATTTTTTCAGCCATCTCTATACTATAGCTGTAGGTATATAAACACATCAATAAGTATGTATATTAGAAAATACAGTCATGTAATATGTGTATAAGTAATAATTATTAAACTATGTTACTATTTTAAATAAACAAATAAATACCTATATATATATAAATAAAAAAATAATAGAAGACAATAGGAGAGTATGCTTACGAGTCATTCATAGAGCGAGTGTTGTCGCAGCGAAACCGCGGGTCGGCGCAACACAAAATATTTTTTTACACCATATTTTTAAAATAGCAGACGCTTGAAATTTATATTTTTAGAATGTGCATAAAATACGTTTTAAGCAAGTATTTTTTTCATTATAGATCTTTGCACTATTTAAAAGTTATAAGTACTCAAAGAAAAAAAAACGCATGGACATTTTCATTTTATTTAATTTTTTTCATGAAATTCCTATGAAAATGGTAAAACGTAATACCAGAAATGAATTCTACATCTTCGTTTTACACGAAAATGATACCAAACATGCCATGGTAGCTATACAAAAAGATTTAGAATTTTTTAAATGATGACAGGCGGCGCCCGACTTTGACCCTCCCCCACCCCTATATCTTAATGAGTCTCGAGCTAGATCGGCTTAGAATGACTCAAGGAACATCTGTGTTGAATGGCTTGCTTTAATACCAAAATCAAAGGTTACGCCCCTTTTTGAGCAATACTTCCTCCACTATAACTGTAATAATGGACAACATTTCATTTTTCGTAAGGTACCAAAATTCGAAAACCGTTTGGAGATTACATGCTAGAAAGCTTATTTTTATTTTTTATTTTATATATTCTTTAATTATCGAGTTATTTTAAAAATACTGAAATATTGAAAAATAAGGATTAATCTGTGCTAACCCTATAATTTAAAAATACTAATGTCTGTTGGTTGAGTTGTTAGTTATTGAACTCAGGTGTTGCCTTCTATTAATTTACCCATTTTTATTCCATTTGAAGCTAAATTAATAATTATTCTTGAAATATAATTATAAAAATACTTCTTTTATATAATATTTTTTTGGAAATTTTGCTAGTTTCGAATGGGCTATCACAGGAAATATATTTGTGAGTGAAACCGCGGACAAAAGCTAGTATTGTTATACATTATGAATAATGTTGTAGGCGATTTGAGTTCCGGCTACGACAACACCTATTCGGAACACGGGACATTTTCTACAGTATATTATACTCTTTGCATTTCTATAACGTATACTCTGTGGCTTGACTGACACTATCTGTCACTTTCTTTGGGTGGCAGTTTATATTTCTTATTTTTAGCCCTAGCTAAGGTTTTTAGTTTATAAGTAGTCAGAATTTATAAAAAATCAAAATTCAATTAAAAATATAAAAACTCAACCAAAAATAAAATATAAAAATACGTGTCTCTTATTTTTTAATATATTTTTAATTAAAGTAATAAAAATGAGTGATTAAAATAAGTAAATGCTGTCCGTTGTAAGGTTACTTGTAACTGATATGGACATATGGCCTACACTGTGGGGAACATCCGCAAAATCAAATATGGAATCCCTGCAGAGATTCCAATCAAAAATGCTAATGCTGATGGTGGATGGTCCTTGGTATGTCATAAATGACAGACTTCATCATTATCTTGGCATAAAGACTGTTAACGAAGTTATCTCAGAGCTGTGGGGTTAGCATATTTTGGAACCGCGATATCTTTCGTTTCGCTCGGTCATTCGTTTCGGCTAGCCGAGAGTGTTACAAAATGGTAGCATAGATTTGTCACTCGAACGATATGAAAGGAATGTCTATAGGTGCACCTAAGGTGCACACCTGCCGCAAACGCAGTTATTTAAATTTTTACTCTACGCCTTTAACAATAAGTTCAAAATTCAACAAAAGTATTTACTGAAACGGTTTTTCTAAGAAACTAGTTTGGTGTTCACTGTTCTCTTAAAATGGACTATAATTATACATTAAACTGATATAGTACTGGCGGACAAAATAACGTGTGACGTCAGTTTCCACCGAGACGATCGAAAGTTGCTTGAGACAAATTATACTACCAATTTGTCTTTTTGACCGTTCGAGTCGAAATCGAATGCACGGGTCGAGGGAAAATTCCGTGTAGGTACTGTCTTTACCCGACCCAGCAATTTGCTCGGAATTCTAGTGTTGTACATTCTCGGGCCATCCCCACCCAAATATCCTGGCAAGGACGCTGATGAAGTCTTAAAGAGCTGCTAGAAGGCTGAAAAAAAGAATTCCCCAGGATTTGTTACAACAACCTGCCTAATTTGGGAACTCGTCAGTATATACTGATCTATAAATAAGTGACAGATTGCAATATTACTTTTTAAAAAAACTACAATCTTCTACCTGCTTTGATGATCCACGACTCTACCTATAGCTTGTCATGTTTGATATTTTCATACATTACTTGCGGATATTACTTGACTATATATGGTCTTCTTTCAATAGTTACAAATGTTATGGGAATCCTTTATTTTATGTCAACCACATTACGTTCGAATCTTTCTCTTGAGGTCCTTAATCCATCTATCAATTTTTAATACTTTTTACAGACTTTCTACATTGTGAGATATTCAAAAAGCAATAATCATTGCACTCCTTGACGTAAGTCAACCATATTGCATTTGGATCCCATTGAAATGCCTAATCGATATTTCAACTTATGTCTAGGGATTATCTAGGGATCGGGGAACACTGCTATAAATCCCGGCTATTAACTTGTACTGCGCAGTAGGTGACAGACAAGTATGGATACCGGAATATCCATACTTGTCTACAATGAATAATGTATAATATGCGATGTTATCAAAAGCTTATAAAACGATAGAAACATTATAGAAAGAAGTAATAACGTATCCTTGTACAGACAGTATGTTTTACTTGACTAGGATATTACAACTCAACCGTTAGTGATCACATGTGAATTTTCTCACATTTCTAATACAAAATGATTAAAAAGTTACCCACGACAGTAATTTATGATTTTATTACAATCGATATGCACATTATTTTTAGAACGATCGAATACTTGTAATGCCCTTCTTACAAGGAAATTACTGTTCGTTGATTTCTTTGTTCAACATTATCACAAGCCACCCGAGCCGTCTACTGGATACAATTTATTTTTACAACATGTAAACACTATGAATGAACACGTCAAGTTTACGTATTGCAATATATCAAATATGAGCGTAACTAGGATTTGGTTCAGGGTCTTCAAAGGGGTTGTGCAGAATTTTTCATGGGAGCGGCATACTTATTCACATTTCCATAATCGCTTAATCGTTTTGTACATTATGAACGACGGCACCAGCTCCTATATACTAGAACAGTGTTAAACAACAAACATAAAACTATTGTGCGATAAATGATGTAAAAACAGTCCAATTTTATTTTGATTACTTGTTGTTATAGTGGGTGGTCATAGTGGTATTGCTATTATACGGTTCAAAAGATACACTCCGTGATAAGACGGTTAGTAAAAAAACACGTTGCTTGTACGCTATAACAACTTATAATAAAATAAAGTTAAAAAATAAAAAGGGGACCCCTTTTTATTTTTTAACTTTACTTTATTATAAGTTGTTATAGCGCCCAAGCATTACACACTCTGCGAAAATTTCAATAACTATACAAGATACAGCCTTGACGGACGTTGTCACCTTTTGGGTCTTCTCATTCTGCTTTCCGCCCCCGGCTTCGCCCTTGGATATTTTTGATCAAAATAAAATATTGCCTATAGTACCTACTCGGCGATAAAGTATAGCTTTGTATTAGTGAAAAAAAATTCAGAATCAGATCAGTAGTTTTAGAGATTACCCCCTACATCCAAACTTACAAACATTACCTCTTTATAATCGTCTAATATATAAAATTCCCGTGTCATAAGTTAGTTACCATACTCCTCCGAAACGGCTTCACCGATTTTTATGATTTTTTTTGTGTATATTCGGTAGGGCCCATACGATCGGTCGTAGTCCATTTTTCATACCCCTTAGTGATAAGGGTTGGGGTAGGGGTAGGGGTAGGAGTAGTGCAGGCAAACCAACGTCCGTTAGTATTAGTATAGATGTCAAGTGACACTTGAGCAACGATATCAAGACCTACCTTCTAACTTCTAGTTTGCATTGTCATATATTTTTTTAATACATACATATACTTTATCAACACAGCAATAGGCTTAATGTTTTTGACATGATTTTACTAAGTATTCCATTCTATTTTAATTTTTCGTGCAATGGCCCCATCAGGGTTTTAATGATTCCGCCAATGTCAAGTAGTATAGACGTCATAGCAACAATAGCCAATTAATCGGTAGCTAAGATGTTCCCGCCGATTGTGATATGTCTTATTAATCGTCGATTAATCTCAACCATCACAGCGCGGACGGGATTAAACTAGATTCCCCATCATGTCACGGCGAGGCGCGTGCGTTGTCCGCTAGACATGACGTTAATGATTTTACTACTTTTTTTTACATTATTATTTTCTTCACAGAATTCTGCATCGGGAGGAAATCCTCTGGCCACATTTTGGCTGCATCATCAGACCTTATAGAAATCAATCCAATGAGCCCAAACTCATGAACCAAACCAGAATAAATATCATGTGGCCACTTTACGACTGCATCATCAGAACAGCTCCTTCGCGGCCTGCATTATGATGGAGTTTACATATTGTTAAGAGTACCAAATGACAACACGTTCGGAAGTGCGTAAATTTTTTTTCATGTTTAAATGATCAAATCCACCTTGTTTTATAATAATTCTTGTAAAAAAACTTAATCCAACTGTACTATTTATTATATGAGGAATAGTGAAATAGTCAGAGTGTAGGCGTTGAAACCGGAAGTCCAAAAAGCTAAGCCCCAATTTTCTTCGAAGGCTAAATATGTACTACGTCCGTGATTCTAAAAATATTACATACTTTTTGCCAAGAAACTCTCTGGATATTTCTTGGTATTTTTACACCAGGATATCCTGCCTGAGTTACGGGCCTATTTATGAATATATATATATATATATATATATTAGGATTACTACTTTACCTATTGTTGACTGTGTATATGTTTTTTTTTTTATAAAAATCAATGTATTTCTCTCACATCAATTAAAACTTATACAATGTGTATATGTATGTATAATGAGTGTTTTGTATATTATGAAACATGTTCTTGTTTCTTTAACTTATTATTTCTGATATATGTAGGACTAATTCTGTTCAGCTAAATATGGACATTCGGCTTCCGCACGCAGAAATGCTTTTATTAAACTCAATTCAATAGTCGTTATGCGGTAGTACAGAAACAGTTAAGCATACTGTTGATCAATTTAATGTTAAATTCAGACAAGTGCGTCATTGGATGTAACGACATGTAAAATGCATATTTAATCATATTATTATGTAAATCAAATAAATAATGCTTCAAGGTTTATGAAAACAGTCTATGAATGTTTAAGAAACATGCATCTTCATCATTACATCACGGATATTTGTACATTTACTAGGTGTCGGTACGTAGGGAAGTTTACCTTATGCCAGCAATTATTCCGAACCTAATCGAATTCTCATGTCCGATGCGAGACAAGACAATCGGATCGTAATCGATCTCAACCGTCCACTCTAAAGACCACATGCTAACCTTAGACAGTTAAGAGCATCCTAAATGTGGCTTTAATCAATACGTATCTATCGTGACATTTCATTAATTTTGTATCTAACGTTATTAACAAACCGCAAACTAGTTACCGCGCTGTCCCCGGAACTGAATCACGTACGAGTATTCTAATATTCAGAATAATCATTGATAAGTGGTACGTGGGGCAGATTGCATGATGCATAAATTGTATGCTGTGTCGTGTCTTTTGGAATATTATTTCTCAAAATGCATAGAAATTATTACAATAATAAAAAATAATGCTTTAATAGTATTTAATAAAATAATTATACTTAAATATATTTTGAGGAAAACTTAGAAATCACAACTTCGCACCATCCAATAGTCGACCGTTACTACGGGTCCTCTCAGCAGTTTAACTTTATTTAATTATATATTCTAGTTTAGTTTAGGTAACATTTATATTGTAATAACTAAATACTAATCTAGATTGTAATGTGCTATTCGTTGCAATTGCTAAGCGGAAAGAACCTTGTCACACTAAGTGTGGGGCGACGCATAAACTGGTAGAATCATATCTTATGTTATCTTGATTTTTAACCGACTTCAAAAAAAGGAGGTTTCTCAATTCGACCATATATATATATATATTTTATTAAAATCTTATTGGTATAATCATAGAAATGTTATTATATTAGACGAATATACTTTGTTGCGTTGCGAACGGCAGAAAATAACATCCAGTTACGTCACTTATAAAAAATTTCGTTCCGCTCAGCATTTTCAAACAATAGTAGTAGAAATAAAGGCTTTTTTATTATTTTATTTTATATAATTTTATTTTATTACGGGACCTCATTCTAATAATAAATGTAAAAAGTGTGTTTGTATATTTGCCCATCTTTCGGTAAAAATTCTTATGTCTATATGACATTTTTTCACGAGCGTAGCCGAGGTGGACAGCTAGTAATTATATATTTAAAATGCACGCCAGTGATCACTCGACACGTTTAAACACTGCCTATTTAATGAACCATCGAACTTCGATTCATAGTTAGGGGTGGCACAAGTGGTTTGGAATTGTATTCAGCCCCTGCTGTATAGTGTACTCGAACTAAATTAGATTCTCAAATGTGCATAATTCAATCATCCGTTATACTTGAAGTGGCTCTTATTTTACAAAATACAACCTATTATTTGGATGTAACTAGTTGCAATTGTTTTGAAATATATTTATACTAGATACTGTCACTTAGCCTGTCACATCCGCACCTTTAGTAAAAGCAAAAAGTTCACTAAGTTCACTAAAAGATTCATCAAAATGCATTCAGCCATTTCGCAGTATATTCTGCAAAGATAGTAAAAACATAAAAACCGTAATTTATGATAACTTATCCCACTTAGATATTTTCATTAATTTTAGAATCACAGACACAGACATAGACACTTGTAGATTTTATTATCTTCACGATTTAGTAAATAAATTACGAAATGAAACAAGTCTATAATTATCGCTGAAAGGTTGACAAAAGTTTATAAACCCGTATCAATACCTATTTGGTATTTATATTTAAATTACAGATAAACACTTGAATTTATTTCATTTGTATATAGATATACTTAAATTTACTTTGCTATAGCTAAACGAAGGTTATGGTTTATGAACTTCTGACCTTTGCGTGTATTAAATATTGACATAATACGCTACACCGTGGCTCGTTGTAATATCTACTAATATTTTATTCAGTTTTATCTCTACAAAATTTTTAATTTATATCCATTATGTAATATGCCAACATTTTGGCACAAAATAAATTAACTTTAAAAAAAAAGTGTACCGACTTCAAAAAATTGCACTGAAAAGTAAGAAATAATAAATATTTCATCATAGAATTTGAAGACGGTTGGTGCCAAATTGCACCATACCATATATACCTTTAGCCGTTAGACCACCGTCGATACAAAAATTGACAACTTCGTGTCATTAGCAACCGTTGCTAAGGTTTTCCTCTGATACATAATTTTCAGCCGTAAACAGAGACAAATTACTGAATTTCTGAAAAACTACTAAACCGATTTTCGTCATTATGTCTGTAAGATAATGTCGAAAAATTACTATATCCTTAAAAAAATAAGTCGTCAAAAATGTAAGTACTTATAAAGTCAGTTATTCAAAATTTCTAAAAAACTACTGAACCAATTTTCACTAAAAAAATGGGACCACCTGTGAAGTATACTCTTTCAAACAAAAAACAAAATCCAAATCGGTCCAGGCGTCTTCAAGTAATCGGGGAACATACATAAAAAAAATAAAGATTCCGACGAATTGAGAACCTCCTCCTTCTGTTTTGAAGTTCGGTTAATGAGATTTTCTGCTAAGTATTCCATTGATTTAACTTAAACAAGATTCTAATAAGTTTTAGTTTTTTAAATATTTAACTACCCCCTGTTTTCGAGGGTCATAATTATTTATACTGACCGCAGCTCTCCACAAACGACTATAAGTCACTTGGGGAATGATATTGGGAAATCCTGCTGGCCGAACTGCTCATTTTGGCGAATTTTGCAAAGGGGGAACATTTTGCTGAGGGATCCTGGTGGTCAAACTGCTCCTTTTCGCGAATTTTGCAATTAATAAATATCCCTTCAGGTTTTCAGAAGAAGGTTTTAAAAATGTAATTTACAACTGCATTTTATTTTCACCAACCAATTTTCGAGGATGGCGAATACGGAAAAAATATTCTTATCCATGTTTTGTCCTTCGCAGCCTCCTCAGTTGGTCTAAAACCATCGAAAATCTCTTATTTGGAATGTTTTTGGTCAGTCTGACGACCTGAGCAAGGGTTAAAAATGGATGAGAGATTACTGCCCGAGAACGGGAAGAAAAATAATAAATCACCTATGATGTTAATAATTCGTTAAATTCTGTCAGTCAACTGTTTTTTAACAACTTAAAAAAAAAAGACGTTACTCAATTCGATCGTATTTTTTTTTTATGTGTGTTCGCGGATAACTTCGTCGTTTATGAACCGATTTTGATGATTTCTTTTTTAATCGACAGATAATTCTTCCGGATTGGTCCCATTTTTATGTCATAAAAATTGGTTCATTAGTTTATCAGTAATTTTGAAAAAAAAATGACTTTATACAGTAAATTATCAGTATCTCGATGAAATATGTACCGATTTTTAACGACTTATTTTTTTAAGGATATAATAATTTCTCGACATTATCTTACAGACATATGACGAAAATCGGTTCAGTAGTTTTTCAGAAATTCAGTAATTTGTCTCTGTTTACGGCTGAAAATTATGTATCAGAGAAAAGCCTTAGCAACGGTTGCTATTGACACGAAGTTGTAAATTTTTGTATCGACGGTGGTCTAACGGCTAAAGGTATGGTATGGTATGGTGCAGCTCAGGATGCAAATGGTTTAAATCCCATCCACAGCAGTACTTTTTTTCCATTTTTTTTATTTGCGTTATTATTTGTCTATCAGGTCAACAAAATCACTTAAAAGGGAAATATAAATTAACTTTAAAAAAGTGTACCGACTTCAAAAATTTGCACTGAAAAGTAAGAAATAATAAATATTTCGTCGTAGAATTTGAAGACGGTTGGTGCCAAATTAAAAACAACTTACTTTCCAAATTCACTAATCTAGACAATTCATTAGGAACCTACGATCATCAGTACAAACATATATAATATTAAACAGATATTTATCTTCTTAGATAGACGGTTGAAGACGTCTTCAAATTCTACGACGAAATATTTATTATTTCTTACTTTTCAGTGCAAATTTTTGAAGTCGGTACACTTTTTTTTTAAAGTTAATTTATATTTATTTTATTTGTAATGCTAGAGTAGGTACCTAATTTCTGCCAGTGTCTGGTATGCTGTTTCTCCTACAAGATTCACTCAAGGGTTATGAATTAGTATAGCCTTTGAGTAAGTAGGTAGATCAGAATGGATGATCTGAGATAGAGAACCATTTACCTCGATCTGTACGTAATTATCTCATTTCATCTTAAGTTCTATATCTACACAATTTACAGTCAATTTGCATTAGTATAATGGAAGCTATTATCAAATTAAAAGTTTTTAAATTCTAGGTAAAAAATTCTACATAAATATTTCGAAAAAATTTGGCTTTCTTCAAGAAAATATTTTTTTTTTGTTAGTCTCATTTTGTTGAAATTCTTTTGAATATGAGATGACTGGCGCCATGTAGCAATAACAAATATTTCGTCGTAGAATTTGAAAATGGGTGGTGCCAAATTAGAAACAACTTAGTTCCCAAATGTACTAATCTAGACAATTTATTAGGAACCTACGAACATAATTACAAACATAGATAATATTGAACAGATCTTTATCTTCTTAGATGTTTACATAATTTTGTATCCTAATTTGGCACTAATCGTCTTCAAATTCTACGACGAAATATTTATTATTTCTTAATTTTCAGTGCATATTATTGAAGTCACTTTACATCATGATTCTTCCGAAAAGGCAAATTGAATATTCTCACAGACGTAAAAAAGAGAAGTTACAAAAAACCAAATTTTTCTATCTCATTAATTAATAATACATTTCTTACTATTATTACCTTTTTTGAAAATAATTTATAACCACACTTAAAGGCTTTGCTATCTAACTGAACTAGCCACTCGTTAGGTATAGCCTCACAAATACCATTGGTTAAAAGAAGGAGACCTTGGACTTCCGCTTGATACTCTGGGACCGTAACACGGAGCTGTAAGAAATAAAAAAAATGTCAATTATTTATTGAATGCTTTACATATAATTTTTGTTTGTAAATAAGTATAAGTATGCAAAACAGAATTAAACTCCGAAAAAACAAAGCACAAGGAAAACGCTTACAAAGTTTTAGTGAAAAGTGTTTTAATGAAAAAAACTTTGATACTTTTACGTTCGTTAAATCTTATAATATTTGAAGAAAATATAAAAGAAGAGACAAGTGTATAAGAATAAGCTTTATGTAAACTTTTAAGCTTCCATTTTCATTTTTAATCACATTACATGTACAGGTAAATACTACTTACTGGATAGATGAATTTTGAAGTAATTTTCAAGGACTTAGAATAATAATCCTCCATAATATCCATAATCCTAAATAATTAAACACAATAGTTTTGTTTGTTCTTCTATCACGTCAAACAGAGCAACAGGACGATGCGAAGAAATGGCTGGAGCGACATAATATTTCATTCCTTAGGGATTTTTTATTAAAATTTGAAAAAGTACACAAACACAAACATAAAAAATAGGTACCTTCTACCTAGCATGGATCACGGGCAACTAGTCTAACTTCTCATTCCTCCAATCGCCGGCGCGCCGCCATATGGTCCACCGAAATCCACCACAGACTCGTCCAATTCTTGTAAGTTGTAACGAACGGTCCGCCATCCGTTTTCAAATCGTTGTATTTGTGGTTGATTTCGATGGCCGGAACGATCTGTCACACACACACACACACACACACTATGTCTGTGTCTTTGTTAGTGAGTGAATTGTATGTGATCTAGATCGCATGATTTACATCTGTGTTCAATCTGGATCATACGGCGGCCGGACCGAAAATTTTCGGTGAGATACCGGACCTAGACCGTACTTTAGTGAGTTCAATATCAGGTCTGCTATTTTTTTATTTTGTTAGTAACAGTTTAGCATAGACAGTTGAAAGTTCGTAGATTTCATTGTAATTTGTACCTTATAAGAGGTACAATAATATTGCGATAAATTCCGAATAACATTGCAATTTATTGCCTTTGTCTATATAAATATATATATATACATTCTTACTTCAGTTATGGGAAGCAAAGTCAAAGTCAAAATCTACTTTATTTCCACTTTTTCCGTTCCGATCAACTAAACCGATCAACTGGAAACTGATCAACTGTTATTTCGTAGTTATTATAAAATAAAGTTGAAACATGTCAAAAAAAAATACACAGTACACACAATACACAATAGCAACATAAACAATTAAAATGTTTTTTTTAAATCTTATTTCTAATACAAACAACACTTACTAAAAAATAAAACAGTAAATTTACAATAAAGGTCAAATAAAACAAAACATAACAAACTACACACGCGAAGGTACATAATGGATACACATACATAATGACTAAGTTTACTTATATAAAATTTGTAAATATTCATACATATATTAATTGCATACACACACATAATAAAGAATAAAAATTAATACATACACATTACATTTTAAATATCAGGAAAAATCAGCACAGCTAACAAGTAGTTAGGTATATGAAAATAGATGGACTAATTCCGCACGATGGTCTACCGAGTTTAGTCAACATCTTAACCATATTCAGCAGACAGCAGATGTTTTTTAAATTTAACCAAAGTGGAGTCCAATGCAACATATCGAGCGTAAAATGAAAAAAATCGATACAGAAAAGTCCAGCGGCCTATATCCATGGATTTTTATCCTCCAGATAATCGAATAATATGCCCTCGCAAATAATCTATTTTTTACTGTTAATTTAAACTGGTGCAAAGGCGAATTCCGAATATGCATGGAAATATTATTATTAAAGCGTATACATTGACCCCTGAATGATTTAGTGACTCTACGAAGCGAATTTCATAGCCGCACTATCATCATTACATGTCTGTCCTTTTCACTCAAAACTACTAAACGGTTGCGGTCATTATTGTATAGGTTAATTCACGTTTAGGACCTGAGCATTAATAGTATTGCTATGCTGTTATGCTAATAGTACGCTGATAATTCTGTCAGAGATGCAAAACATTTTGTAAGAATGAATTGTGTATATGAAAATTATCTTCTAAAACTCCAGCAGGTAAAACATCTATCTGTAATAGTTAAGATTCAAATTATTGTTGTAAACCGACCCGGAAGACACCGTGGAAGTCGGGAGCGAGTCGCTACTAAAAAACTAAATAAGTAATTTATTACACATAATTAATTTCCATCTACCATTAGTGTAGTTAATTGAATGAAATCGTCATTCTTTGTACTAACAAATACCGAATTGACCTATAACCGTCACTGATTACAGTTTCATAAGACATATAACACGTCACAACTTTATCCTTACGAGCACGTTCCATATTTTATTGAATGATTACTTTAAATTATCTTGACGTCCTCTACCGCATTTTATTTTTAAGATGTTAATGAAAAATTACCTACACGACAGGAAGAGATCTTCCAAATCTTCCAATTCTAAACTTTTTAACGACTGTTTAATTTATACAATGACTTTTATTGTTATATAATGACCCTTATCGTTAGCATTTTCTGATTGAACTCAATATGACGAAGCTATCACTTTTCATGGTAAAAAAATAACGGTGCTTGTTAGTTTACATTACTTTATTTTATCACTCTTTTATTTTATAAATCGCTAATAAATAATTATTCAAGGTTCATCAAAATCCATTCATCCGTTTCGGAGCTATACTAGAATAAGCAGAATCCAAATCTAAATACCCATCATAAACGATCCCTTAAAGTTTCATCAAAATACATTTAGCCGTTTCGGAGCCATACTAGAATAAGAAGATTCCAAGTCTAAATATCCACTATAAAGGATCCCTGAAAGTTTCATCAAAATCCTATCAGCCGTTTCGGGGCTATACTAGAATAAGCAGATTCCAAGTCTAAATAGGTACCCACTATAACTGATCCTTGGAAGTTTCATCAAAATCCATTCAGCCGTTTCGGAGCTATAGTAGAATAAGAAGTTTCGAAGACTAAATATCCACTATAAAAGATCCTTGAAAGTTTCATCAAAATCCATTCAGCCGTTTCGGAGCTATACTAGAATAAGCAGATTCCAAGTCTAAATAGGTACCCACTATAACTGATCCTTGGAAGTTTCATCAAAATCCATCCAGCCGTTTCGGAGCTATAGTAGAATAAGAAGTTTCGAAGACTAAATATCCACTATAAAAGATGACATTCAGCCGTTTCGGAGCTATACTAAAATAAGAAGATTCCAAAACTAAATTTCCACTATAAACGATCCCTGAAAGTTTCATCAAAATCCATTGAGCCGTTTCGGGGCTATAGTAGAATAAGAAGTTTCGAAGACTAAATATTCACTATAACTGATCCTTGAAAGTTTCATCAAAATCCATTCAGCCATTTCGGAGCTATACTAGAATAAGAAGATTCCAAGACTAAATATCCACTATAAACGATCCCTGAAAGTTTCATCAAAATCCATTGAGCCGTTTCGGAGCTATACTAGAATAAGAAGATTCCAAAACTAAATATCCACTATAAACGATCCCTGAAAGTTTTATCAAAATCCATTCAGCCGTTTCAGAGCTATACTAGAATAAGAACATTCCAAGACTAAATATCCACTATAAACGATCCCTGAAAGTTTCATCAAAATCCATTCAGCCGTTTCGGAGCTATACTAGAATAAGAACATTTCAAGACTAAATATCCACTATAAACGATCCTTGAAAGTTTCATCAAAATCCATTCAGCCGTTTCGGAGCTATACTAGAATAAGAACATTGCAAGACTAAATATCCACTATAAACGATCCCTGAAAGTGTCATCAAAATTCATTCAGCCGTTTCGGAGCTATACTAGAATAAGAACATTGCAAGACTAAATATCCACTATAAACGATCCCTGAAAATTTCATCAAATCCAATGAGCCGTTTCAAACTCATTCTGTATAAACATAGTGACATACAGAGATACAGACAACATATCTAACACTCTTCCATAGTATCAATGTTAAACTGTATATTTATACTTATATTTATTATACTTATTATTACTTATTATTACTTTATTATTATCATATTATTATATTTCTCACACATACAACCGGGACGCTTGACGCATAATTAGATTTTCAACACACTTGCTCGTAACGTGAGTCTTATTATCTCACTTTTAGACCCATAATCCCATATATTAAACACGCGTGCTTTCTTCTTTACATTACAGCACAAGTGTTATAATATAACCCAATGAAGTTAAATTCGTACAAGATTGCAAATTGATTTGATCCTCAAAGATTCCTTGAAGATTATGTCCTCAAAGCATTCTTTATTTAACCGCATAATACAGTTTATATTTTTTAACCACGACTTTGTTGGCTATTTGGCGAAGTTACCCGTATAGCTAGCGCGACCCGGGAAATAACAAAACATGCACGCCATTATCCAAAAATATTTGTTAACATTTTTGCCGTTAATTATTAAAAATGTCGACTTCAAGTGCCGAAGAATACGTAAATTTGACTCCATGAAGTTTGTTTTCTTCCTTGCAATAAAAAAAAACAAGACACGTGTTGAAGACTACTGGCTCGCGCTGATAATACCGCCTCGTACGAAATTACCATTAAAGCACTTGTATGATAATGTACTATTTTACCACCGTACTGTTTTATTCCTTACCGCTCTTAAAGAAATTTGACTGCAAAAAAGAGCACAATGATAACTTCTTACTAAAACCACTTCTCACATATTTTCCTTTACTGGCGACCCGTAAGACCCAGTGAGAATCCGTGTATAGTGCGCGCCCAATAAGTTTATTGAGCGCTAGACACAGTGGGGGGACGCCCAGATAAATCGTATGCCGTGCAGTCTAATGACGTGATATTTTTCGGCTCAACTTATTTGGGGAGAGTTATATATTAAAACATCTACATTAATATTATAAAGAGGTAAAGTTTGTAACTCTACAAAACTACCAGTAATAGTATTATATATCAGTATTCAATAATGATTTCAGTAATATTTTGAATGGACCTTCAAAGTCATATGCCGTATATTATCGCTAAGGATGTTAGCGTGAGCCCCATGGGCGAAGTTGTGGCGAACAGCTAGTTATTCTATATTATATGTACATACGGGGGTGTGTATGAGTAAAAAATTGATTTTTAGTATGAAGTTACTATTCTGCTCTATTTTTACTGTGCTAATACCACAAACAAAGGTTTGATGACACTCACTAGATAGAGCAATCATATGGCTAGCCGACCTGAACTGGCCTCAGCACTGCAGTTGTTACTTATTGTATGTAAATCAAGAAATATTAGATTACAAGGGTAGCATATGAATGAACTACCACTAACTTCTAATGGAATACATGCGTACGATTTTCTACATTTGTAGGCGCACCTAGGGGGTAAAATTGGAAAACTGCTTCACGCCCCCTCTCCCCGCCGCTCTCTACTCCCTTGTGTATGCGTGGCGCGTACACTAAATACTTCGTTGCTTCTCCGTGTGAGTACTGTGTGTTTTCGACGACTACCTTTTTTATATAGGTACAAAAGAAATAGAGTTGAAAACTCTCCTATTGACTTCAAAATGTTCTATAATATTAAATGTACTAACCAAGAAATACACTGTGTTTTAAATCCACACCTTCGCCCTGCATACACCGCCTCGATGCTATCTAATTTAATGTAAAATATTAGTTAGAAGTACTAGGGAAACATTCATTGTACACATATCTATAAACAGCCATTTATTATGTTACCATATTATGACAACCATGGTCCGGCATCGCACCGAAAATTTCCTATTCCGGCCGCCGGATGATCTAGGTGGACCGTTTGTTACAAGAATTGGACGAGTCTGTGGTCGGTGTCGCTGGACCGTATATACGGCGACGCGCCGGGATTGGACGGATGCGTGGCCACCTTTACTGTCAAGACAATATCAAGGGCATACCTACTGTATAATTTTATACTATGATATTACTAAATTCATCAGACTCGTTTGTAAACATTGCAACAAATTCGAAGAATATTACGTACAATTCATATTTATAGCTCAAATCAAAACTTGTTTTTCCTTATCCGCCAATGTGAAATAATACTTAAAAATAAACCTTCCTGTGTCTGAACAGGGCCAGCCAAATAATGCACGGCCCGAGAATGTCTAACACTAGAATTCTGAACAAATTGCTGGGTCGGGCAAAGACAGTACACGGAATTTGCCCGCACATTGTAGGGTTGGACCGTCTCGACCCGTGCATTCCGTGGCTGGCTTGTACGGACTCGTCGGATCCGACTCGAACTTTCAAAAAGACAAATGCGTAGCATAAATTGTTCCAATTAAAAACGTTCGATCGACTCCGTCTGACGTTTCATTTCGATGGTACCAGTTTACCAACGTTGGCCAACGTATATTCTATTGGACCAAGGATGAAGGTCATATGTAATATTTCCTACTTTGGCCTAACGGTGGTTTTGTATTGTTTTGCCTATGCACAGTTACCCAACAGAACAGTAAGGAAATTTTTGGCTATTGGAATTCACATTTAATCAACTAGTAATCTTAAAATAGATCTTAAAATTACTAGTTGAAGCGAAATGAAAATACAGAAACCCTGTATTTATGTCAGTTGGCCATTTTGCCGGTATTATTTAGAAAATATAACAATTTAGTCAACGGTAGAAGTATTCGTTTGACCATTGTAGGCAAACGGTAGGACGTAATGACGATATAATATTTTTTCTTGGCCCAATGTAGATTTTGTCTTGGCGAGCCAACTATAGGTAAAGTAGGTATTAGGTAGGGCCATTATAGACAAACAAGAGACTGTAATCCTGTAATGACAATTTTTTTTTTGTTAGCCCAAAGCAGATTTCACGTCAACCAATTAATTAACAATTCCCAGACCGTTGGCATATTGAAGATGGCGCGACACCTTCCGTCGAGTGACAGATAACTAATATAAGCTACCGTTTTGTAACAGTTTCGGCCGACCGATACGAAAGATGTCCTGCTTAAAATATAATTATGTTAACCCCACTGCGTCTATCCCTCAATCCGTTTACCAGAAAATCCAGAATAGATTCTAAACCGTACTGGTTTAATTAATACTATAATAGAATGAGTTCGATTGCCTTTACCAATTTCGGCGCTAAAACACCATGCATGACCGCATACAACAATAGCTTTGTGAAAACTTTGAGTTCTAATTAAAATCTTTGTGCTGTACAATATGTGCATTGAAACTTTATTTGAGAATGTTGATATTTTATCATAAAAAGTAAAATATTTGTATGAGAAAATTTAAAGTTCGTTTGAATAAATAAAATATTATAAAATTCAAACAATAGATATCTAGGTTTTTGAAATTCAGACTTGCATCAACTAATATGTTCCATCCACAGAATATTTAATCTAGAGTAACCCATGCACTGGTCCGGTATCTTACAGAAAATTTTCGGTCCGACCGCCTTATGATCGAGATTGAACACAGGCTATACATTAGCAATGTAAATCATACGATCTAGATCACATGCAATTCACTCACCCACACAGACACACAAGATTCGATTAAACAAAGGCGTGTGGATGTGTGAGTGTGTGACAGATCGTTCCGGCCATCGAAATCAACCACAAATACAAGGATCTGAAACGGATGGTAGGCCGCGCGTGCAAGAACTGAACGAGTCTGTGGTCGATTGCGGTGGACCGTACGGCGGCGCGCCGGCAATTGGACAAATTAGTGGGCACCTTTACTAACATTTTCACTATTTGGACTTTTTTATATCAGTGCAGCTGATCTTCGTGACGTGAGTCATATCACGAAACAAGCAACTGCGACTAAATGCACAATAATTTTTACCAAAGCTCAAATAAACTTGCAACCAAACCAAGCGAACTATATGTATAAATAAAATAGTTTTTGATAAATTTTGATGACATTGACACTTTGCATCATACTAGAAATGTCATAGTACAATACCCCTAGATTACGTATTTGCAATTTGGCACCGGTTGCTATAGCGACTAGTTGTTAGTTGTACACTCGGAGGTTGTACATTTTTAGCTGATAAGCTTGTGAATCCCTTTTCACAGCTACAACTTTAGGTAGGTATATATTATTGCTAAAAATTTCATCAAAATCCCGTTTCATACAGACATGAAAATTGAAACCCTCTTCTATGCTACTTAATTGTGTAATTAACATTATGAAATCATAGACTGACACTAGAATTTTCATTATTTTTTATAGATTTTATATAGTAGGTAGCTCTATCAAAGTCTTCTTCTTTCTAGTTATATTATCTATTCTGCACATTTTATTAAAATATCGACAAGATTCCACTATCCGTGGACATGAACTAACATTATAGAAGAGACGTGGAACATATTAATATTGTATGCAATACAACGTCACTGAATTGTTCGTCCACTGAGACTGAACTTCTTAATTATTGAAATAATCCAAGTACTGTGACCTCATCTAATAAAATAATCAATGTGTGTATTGTGCTACAGAAATATTGAACAAAACTTTAATAAAATGCATTTTGTCCAGCATGAGTATTATTTAGGAAATACGGCAATTACTTAGGAAAATAGTATAAATAATATATACTTCGTATTATCGCTGTCTCGTGTTTGTGTGTTTTATGGAAAAATGTAAAAATATTTGACAATATTTTCGTCCATTCACATAGAAGGCACACCTATTTGTACTTGTGACGTGGTGCGTACAAACAAACATACGACCAATAAACTAATACTTTATTATACCACCGCCCACTATAATCATTAGACACGTCAAATATTAGCTCAAAGTCGAACGCACGCGGTTTTACGAGTATTTACCTATGTGAACGGTAGCCCAAGTTGACTTGAATTTTTTATTGATCTAGCAATTTTACTCTAAGCTTCAAATAGAATTTTTCGATTCATATACACATCTCCCTGATTTTGATTATGAAAATATGAGAGGCGTTCTAAAATATCAATTTGAAAGTTCACGAATGGTGATGTTATAGGTAAAGCGGGTTAGGGCTCGAACCCCATTCCGTTTTGCTATTGGTGTCTGATCACTTGATATAATTTAAAGATTGTCGCCTCGCGGGCGAAGGTTTGTATCTTGTTGCATTTTTTTACGTCATGAAGGGGAGCCCCGGATGTGATCAAATTTTTAGATGCGAGATGAGTATTAAATATGAACAATTTATCTATCGCAAGATATTTGTTTTGGTCTACATATATTTTTTTACAAGGGCGCGTTATATAGGCAGCGTATGCAGATTCTTACTGGCCAGTGCTAGATTCTTTTCTTTTTTAACAATGAAAAGAAAACAGATCAACGTGGTTTTTTTTTTGGCATAAAGAGTGATATTTTCTTGGGCCGGATATTGATATATGCTTCATATGCTGCTTTTTATCCCGGAATAATATTTCATTCCCCGCGAAAATGGACAGTAGTTCGATCGTTCAAATAGAAAGACAAACTTATAAATATAAAAAAAATCAGAACTATTAAATAATTCAACAATTAATTTTGAATGATGTATACTCGTATTTACGAAATGTTTATTCGAATATTAGTAGGTATTTATTTATTTACACATAACAATATAAAAACCTTAAAATTAATCTAAACATTTACACTCTTATAAACTCGAAGTAGCGACGTAGTAACTAAACTATATTTCGTCTCCGTCTAACAAATGTGCAATTCATTATGATGGACGGAGACGAAACACAGTTTAGTTACTACGTCACTACTTCGAGTTTATTAATAAGAGTGTAAAAGTACGTCGGTGGCCGAGTGGTTAATACGTCTGGTATTAACTAGGCAGACCACGGGTTCGATCTCGAATCCCGGCCATTTGTTCCGTTTGTAAGTCTCTGCGATTTCCGCCGCAGCTCCCGCTTTGATTACTGTTTCCCTGAGATGAGACGGGGCTAAATGTGTCCACAATTACGAAATAACAATGACTAAAAAGGTAGGGAAGCAACCTTGCGGGCAATTTGCAACTTAGTCGATAAAATGTAGAATAACTGATAACTTTAAATGTATGGGCAGTCGATCCCACTCATCGCAACCACGTTAGGTAACGAAACTGTAGTTTACTTGAAAGTGCATCATTTAGAGGTTATGGTCAGTTGGTTTTTTAGATTTTTTATTACTTAAGTTGTTAAAATGTATAAATTTAATTAGGTTATAAGTTTCTGCATATGTTTTGTTTTGTTGCGAGGGAATAGAATAAGCGTTCGTACCTAGATTGTCCAAGGGTGTGCGAGTCCCGATAACTTCCGTGCGGATATTGCCGCACGGGGGTGCTGTTTCCGCAGCAGAATGCGGACAAAGGAAACATCGCTTACTTATTACACCCAAGAGGAGGGGATTCTCTTGTACAATATAATTGAGCGCTGCGATTCGACGAGCCAGTAAGTGCCGACGTCGGTAACTAATTTTTAATCAGTAAATGTCTTAAGGACTTTGCAATTGGAAAAGCGAGTTTTCCAATAATATTCTCTGCTAGGAATATTTCAGGGCTTATATTTTTCATTGAACATAAAATTTTCATTTTTTTACAAGAGGAAGCCTAGGAGTTCCATAGAACAAGAATTATTAAAATTGGCAAAACAACGATTCCATAATCAGAGAAGGTAGAAATTCTATACTATACTTTCAGCTTTTGTTAAGTACCTTCTCCTAATTTTCTACTACATCCTAGAATAGCATCAATTATGTAATTTCTCTCACTTATCAATAATATAAGGCGGCCTTTCATTTAATTTTATCAATAACCATATACTTATTAAAACAATAATATTTTCTTAATCTGAACAATTTTCCGCTGCATATCTGACCCAGAAAGACAGACGTGCGCCATCTTTTTATTCTATGTACCTAATGATAGTCACTCATTGATATGTTTTTATTATATAAAGTTAAAATTAGCACGCGTCCTCTTACGATTTTTAGGTCTTTGGTTTCATGTAACAAAATGCACATTATAATTTTAAAACAAATTATACTTACCTACCTAAGTAAAGATGTTTTTTTCTACTTAAATCAGCAAACTGGTGAACGTGGGCGACCGCAAGAAACTTTTAAATCTATTTTTCCTTCCGGAAAATTGCCCACGTTTTTGATGCACAGAAATGAAGTCATTAGTTTTCATTAACCGTTTTCTTTTCCTATCTATTCTTTGTATATAATGAAAGGACGTTATTTCATAACGATTGATCCAAACATTCTAACATTTAAGGTCGAAATTCAAATGGGTTATTAGGTATATTAATTATAATTTTCAAAATTAGTTTACATACGTACTTAATGTCCTTCTTTCACTTTCCAAAATATAAGCTCTCAGGATCTTAAGGAATCGCCGCATTCTTGGAAAATATACCCCATTTTACAGATTTTTACATTTTACATAAAAACTTTGCCATGCTACTTATTTATAATATACTTTTTTATAATTTATTTTGAAAATATAGCCCATTTTAAGAAACTAATTTCGATATTATTGTTTTTTATCTATTACGTCTATTTTTAATATACTTTACAAATTTTACCCGTGAAAAGTAAACGTGACGTCACAAGATTTTGGAACAGGATTATAATCTTGGCCACTACACATAAAAAGTGACAGTCAATCAAATTAACGTCAAGCAAACGTCAGTCAAGGTCGACTAACCTAAAAATTACTCTTGTTTATTATACTCGTGTTTATAATTATTTAAATTGAATAGTTTTTTACAATGGCAAGTAAATAGTGTTTCATCCCGTCATGTCCTAATAACAAAGAAAATAATTACACGTAAAATATAAATTTATAAAGATGTCATTCAAAGATTGACGATTACCCTTGTTTGTAGGCAAAGGTATTATTTTTTCATACTGCTTATGATGACGTCATACATCGGTCAAATTAAGGTTATTGTTTTTTATTGAATATCTTAAAAAGTATAGACTTAATTTAAAATCTGATAAATAGAAATTGTACTGAAAGCTTATATCTCGAAACGGTTTCGAGATCTTCGTTCATGTTCAAAAAGTTAGCATGGCCAGACCACACTTTTTCATCTAAAATATATACCTCAAAGGAACTGGTGACTTGTTAGGTATTATATAGTACCTATATAATAGCTTCACAAATACCATTGGCTAAAAGAGGGAGACTTGGTCTTCCGCTGGGCACCCTGGGACCATACACGGTTTCTGGAGATGTAAGGCAAGGCAACCCGTGTAGAAAATAAAAAAATCTAAGCAAAAAGTCATACATAAATATTTGTTAAAAGTGCTTTAATTAATTCTGATTTTTGTTAGACTCGTTTTGTCGATATTCTTCAGGCACCATTTTGGCCCCGCCACCTCTGTGTTTCTGTGCACAGCTTTCTCCGGAATTACTGTATGCTTTATTACTTACTTTTATTCTAGCTAGATTCACACCGAAGGCTATGGATATTAAAGTGGCTTTGAGAATTATCGTGAATCAAGTCGGGCAAAAAGTTGGCCAAGCAGGACGCACTCACAGGAATGATGCCTCTTCTGTTAGAGATTTAGGTAACTAAATTAAAGTCAGCAAATAATTTCTCAAAACTAAAGATAATATTAATTTTAATTAGAAAATTAGCAGTCGGTGGATTTCCTTAAACAATTATGAAAGGGAGAAATAATATTGTTCGTACAGTGAAGTCCGTATCCGCTAGCAATAAAAATGTAAATGGGTACCGATAAGCGGTAGCGCGAACGGCTCGAATGTGTAGGCGCCCCTAGTGAAGTTCCTGTTAGAAAGCACCAAACTATATCGATAGAATATTTTAAGTCCATAGCCTAACTGGTAGAATGTTGACTTGAAACCGGGAGGTCCCGAGTTCAATTCCCACTCGTGCCAAAAACGCTAGCACCAATAAAATGTGCTATAATCGACTCCGCACTTCTTCTAAAAATAAATATTTACGTCTGTTAAAGAAGTGACACATCTAATTGCAGTAACAGGCTTGCCAATTGTTCTGTTTAATATAGTCAACTGTCAAAAAGTGGACACTTTTATAATAACCGTGCGAATCAGGGGCGAGTACCTAGATATTGTAAATTTATTTATATAAACTATTCAAATCTGTACATTTGTAATTTTTTGCTAGTTTACCGCCCCTGGCTTAACCCGGAGAAATTTTTATAAATATAAAACACCAAATAATATACTCAATGAGATTTTTTTTTTCTATTTAGTGACAGTGTTTTTAGAATCGGTTCAGTAGTTCCAGAGATTACTCCATACATACAAACTTTTCTCTTCATAGTCTTAGTAACTATGTATATGTTGCGGTCAATGTAATAAGTTGAAAATTATCAATAATTACAAGTTATTTTTAACTCAAACCAACAAAAAAGGCCAGTTATTATTAATAATTCCCTCTTTCCCATGGTAAATTTAATAAATAGTATAACAAAGTAGCGTAGGATCCTGCGAGACGGTTGGGATGATAATAATTATATTGCTTCTCATCTTACTGAAGTATCACAAAAAATCGAGGAGAATCTAGATTAGTTTCAGAAATAAGTCAAAGTTTTAAAATAAGTCTACCATATTTCCTACATTATTCTAAATTTTAGGCTTAGTAGTTTCGCACATAATGGGGGAATGCTCGATTTTTAAAATATCTTTTTAGGAATGCATTTTTAAATTAAAAACAAAATTATAGGTATTTGTGTTTCTCATAACGATACGTTGAATTTTGGAGAAAATAAGCTATGACAGACTGCCGTACAGACAGTCAATAAAAACATAAGTCCGTGAAGGAATTATTAATAAGAAACGGTAAAAGTGATTATACCCTAAATATTTATTACTTTGACCGTAACATAATTTGTCTTAAATACTCAAAGTTCTATAAGTACTTCATACAACACTACTTATATGATAATAATACACCGAATCCTAACTTCGTACCTAACTGAACTAATATTGTAATTCGAAAGTGTGTTTTTTATTTGTCATTCAGCAACGGGTCAATGTAATTTTTTCCAACTTTTTGTCCCGGAAATACCTTGCTTTATGCAGAAACTCTTAGCAGACAATCCGATAAGAAAGGTCGTAAATTATTTTTTTTAATCCAATGCAGTGACCCTCTATAACAAACTGCATCCACTTAACATGTTCTGCGTAAGATGTTTCGAGTGGACTTGTTCTCGTATAGAACAAAGAAAAATGCATAAGTGTCGATCAGGATTAATTCATACTTGCTTTCTTCCCATTATACTGAAACAATGACAACTAAAGACTTAATAAAGCGAACGTTGCTAAAATGATTTTACACAGAAACACTGATTAGTTTACAATGCCTGCCTAGGTCATAAATAAACAAAATAGATTGTGTGGGCCGCATTTTTCTAATAAAGTGATTGAACAACTGTTTTGTTATAATAAGTTTTGTCTCCCTTTATCACATTGAATGACAGATTGGTATAAGTGAGTAATAAACCATTTGATACATTTATTAGTATGACGCCTAGTTTATAAAGGGTTAGTTTTTTGGGGGTAAGACCGACCCCTCTCCCCGCGTCTCTCTAGTCCCTTGTGTGTGCGTGGCGCGTATACTATATACTTCGTCGCTTCTCCTTGTGAGTGTGTATACTGCGTGCGGCTCTCTATTCGACTACAGTAGGTATATTTGACGCGACAATTTCGATGTTTCACATCTGCTGAGCGTACCGTGACAGCAAACTTTTTTTTTCAAGTGACAAAAAAGTAATGAAATAACAGACAAATATATTTATGTTCAAAGATATCAATATTAATATAGTTATCGATAAAGTTGAAAGCATTCTTGACTAAGCCCTCACTCGAGGTATGAGTTTTTATGTCCGGATCAAACCGCGAGGTATTTTGTCACAAATATAAATAAAGCTCGCTTCCTTCCTTCATTCGCCAACTTTATCTTCTTGATTAATTATACTGTACACAGTTGTGCATTGAGTTGCACCGCTCGAGAAAGCTTGATAATATTTATTGAGCGGTTAGTTCAAAACTATAGAATATATTTCAGTTTTTATATAGAGACGACGACATGACCTTACCACCGCATGTTTATTAGGTAAGCGAAGGTGGTTGGACCATGAATGCGAGCGACTGCAGAACATAATACAGTCCGTCATGCAGTCGCCTATAAAGATGCTTTTCAGTTGGTCGTTTGAAGGGCCCGGTTGTAGATAGCAGGAAAGACCGACGCCGGAAGTTCGTTTCACTTTTTGACAGTGCGACTTACGAACGAGACACTGAATTTTTTCATTCGTATGCAGAACGTGTCAACTGTGTGAGGATGAAACCTATATCCTGTGCGAGCATTAACATTAACTAATTCTGAAGTTATAAAGTATTTTGTCTTCTTTTATCATAATATGGAATTACTAATTAGACAAAGAGTGGCAAAACACATCAAGTTTCGATAATCTGTGGCCAAGTTTTCAATTTTGAATTCACTAAAACTTTTCGGAACCTTTTGGATGGCCACAGAAGAATTTTTTTCTATTTGTATGACAACAAAATTCAATGGCTGTTCACATAAGACACCTTTCTATAAAATAATTATCATGAAAATCGATGTAAAAATGGCCGAGATAAATAAGTGTTCCATTTTTGCCATTTTGCTACGGAATCCTAAAAATATCGGTGCATTATTTACAAATATATTTGAACAACTGTTTAGATAAGTAATTTTGTAACAAATCTATGACAAAACCATTGATGAATTATTTAATACCACCTACCTTGTTCAACTTATAGAAATGGCAATACATACAACAATCCAACGACTATGAGTAAAAGGAATACTCCCCAACGCACATCGTTGGAAAGTTGCATATATGCCAATCTATTAAATATTAATTTTCAATGGCGCGATACAGGTTTCAATGAGTTAGTAACGGTGCGACATCTATCGACGCGACGCGATGTACCGCCACATGACTCCCCTCTCAGACCAGAGGTCGATACAGTATGAAAACCAACATCCATTTTAGCTTTGTCAGCAGTGATGGACTGTGTGGTGGACTGCATCGCGGCTGAATCACCTGTCGTGATGTATGACCTGTCGTCATGTCGGTCTGGTCAGTGGGAATTGGAAGTAGGATGCGGGGCATTGCGGGGTCAGGAATACAGGCGTGTTCATACGGGGTCACCAATATAGAAATGGCAATACATACAACAATCCAACGACTATGAGTAAAAGGAATACTCCCCAACGCACATCGTTGGAAAGTTGCATATATGCCAATCTATTAAATATTTTCAATGGCGCGATACAGGTTTCAATGAATTAATAACGGTGCGACATCTATCGACGCGACGCGATGTGCCGCCACAAACTATAATTTAATATTTTTCGTATCTATTTCTTTTTTTCCCCGCTATGTGCAAGGAGCGTGGTAGGTGTCAATCGGTTAGGCTTAGAGTTGGATGGAAAAGAATTATTTATCGCATGTTGAATTCAATATTCACATGCATATTTACATTTCTCTCTGAATCTACAAACCAATTTTAAAACAAATATTCGTTCGTGATTCAATTTTTCTTCAATATCGCATATCCAATCCAGTGTCCACTATAAAAAATGTGTAATTGAAACAATGTATGCAACGAAAATTATTTCTCCCTGAGTATTTATTTCCGTATTTGGTGCCCACGGCTTCTCCAATACTATTCGCCCCATAACCCTTAATCCTTATCCCTTTGAAATCGTTAATTATAATAGGTATTTTTACTAGAATTTATCCCTCTAGTGTTAGATATCTGAATATATAAAACTGTCATGTGGCTGACTGACTGACAATCATCGCACAGCTTAAACTATTGAAGATATAATTATGAAAACCTAACCTAAACCAAAGGTGAAATGGGGTGTAAATGCTGTATTCCTAATATCGCGGGCAACTGCTAGTACTTTATTTTCTTTTTTTCCCCTTCAAGGGTTGCCTTACAGATCCCGAAATTTTTCAGAAAACCTGATCTATTTACGAAACTGAAAAAAATAATATATATTGATTTTAAGGATATGACAAATATTGTTATTGTTTTGAAAATATGATTAGAAACATTTTACTTGATAGAAAAAAAAAATCTAAATACACCTCTGAAAACTTTATTTATCAAATTTTATGGCTATAATATAGATGGTACCATTACAAAAATTTACATGAAAATTTTTTTGGTGATTATCTATCCTTTCATTGTAAAATTATTTATATGTTGTATAAGATTTTTTTTAATTGCGTTTTAAACAAAAATTAGGTACTCACTGAATCGCTTACTGTTTCTATCCTGCTCGCGTGCGCGCGATTCTAGATAAATGCGTTCTGCTCTTTCATCACTCATTTTCCCATCGACCACTTCCCCTTAATTCTAAAATCATAAACAAGATGCAGTCCCGGGTTTGAATCTCAGATCAAGCAAATAATATTTGGCTCGAATGTTACATATTAATTATTTTGGTAGTTTACCATGACGCTATTTATATCTTGTAGCGTGGCGATAGACCTATAACAGTGAATTATTGTAGACATGTACCAACGCCACCATCAGAAAAATGTTTAATAAGAGCCAGAAGCACTAGCTGGTTTAATATTAAATTGTAATTATTGCAAAAAGCTGATATAGCCAGATCGTGAGAAAGCGTTGTACAAGATCACCACTAAACATATCAATTTAGTGAATGCTTTCGCCGCTCGTGCTTCCCAACTGTTTATTATAAACAAAAAGGGCTGACCGTCTAAGTATAGCGGGCATGTAGCATCCCGTCTTTACACATTATTTATTGGAATTACTTACGATTTGATTGTGCTCGGCGGCGAGTAATCATGGGGCGAGCGCAGTCCAGTAGCCGGTACAAACCTAAACATTATTACTTCTTTTTGTTTCGCTCAACATGAATTAGATACTTTACATCTCGATTTGCATGAATTACTCGGCCCGCGTGATCGTCCGCCGTTAACATTCGACCGCCCGATCTGTAGAGAAACTTTGATCTGTGAAAATTATTTCTTTAAACTCTAACTGCCACTAGAATACTTGTTGTGTCTGTGTGTGTATGCCCTTCACCCTAAACTAAAATTTTATATAGAGAGTCGATAGCGTGGTTAGAGAATCTGGGATTGGATTTGAAATCGGAGGACACGCGTTCGACCCTCACTGGAGCCAAAAACTTTTGTGTATCATCATCATCATCATCATCATCATCATCAACCTTTTAAGATCCATTGCTGGATCATGGTCTCCTTCTAGCGCACCATTTTAGTGGTGCTCATTGAGAGGAATTGCCATAGTCACCACGCTTGGCAGGCGGGTTGGTGACCGGACGCCGGCTTTACGGGGCTTCCGAAGCACGAGGAGTCGATTTAAGCACATATTCTTAAAGAAAATTGGTGCTTAGCATTTTGGCAGCGAGTAAGAATCGAACCCGGGACCTCCGGTTTCAAGTCCACCGTCCTACCAATTAAGCTATCGACTACCTTATACTTTGTTCAAAATATGATGGCGTCTGTGACAGGCAAAGAGATTAAATTAAATGTCTTTGGTGACAGGTAACAAAATTGATTTTTTGGGATATTTAACAGCACACATCGAAAGTATTTATTTTGGTATTATATGGTATTAACTAGGCAGACCTCGGGTTCGATCCCGGATCCCGACCATTATCAATGGGTTTTTTTATAATTAAAATCCGACAAACCACAAACACATCTAAATATACCTCAACAGAATTGGCCACTCGTTAGGTATAGCCTCACAATTAATACCATCACCTGGGTACCCTGGGACCGTAACACGGTTTCGGGAGCTGTAAGGCACCCGTTTTTTAATTCTATGTCTGTCAGTCTGACTGTCTTTCTGTCCGTCTGTTTATCTGAAATAGCTAATTTCGACATAATTTTCATGTACAGGTAGAAGATTTTTCAGGGACTGATACAGGCTACTTTTACCTCGAACTTATTTCCTACGCAAATTAATACAAACCACTGAAGATATAAATATTAAATTTAGTAGGTATTTAATTCCTTAGAAGGTGGACTAGGTACACTGAGTGAGTTTTTTTTTGCAATTTGAAATAGAATCTAGGTAAATGTGTGACATTTTGGCGAACACAAAATAATGAAACATATTGAACACAGTTTCTGGGTTGGCCCGTCGTACATTGTACGAGTATAATAATAGTTATTCCATGCAACTGACTGTATTGAAAGGTAAATAACTATTCAATGAAAATTCATTTCTTAGAATACTTATGATTATGTATGTTCCTATTTCCTTTGTTTGCAATCTGAAATGGCGCGTTTTCATAATAATTTCTGAGAGTTAATTACGAGTATTTTGGTTCAGAATTATTTTCCGTCTAATAACAGCTTTGAAAAGGAAGTTTACTTTTATTTGTTTATTAACTCCTCTTGATTTTGTTGATATTACCTATATTCTTACGCTCGAATGTTATGAAATTTAAACGCATATGAAAACTAATTTGCCTTCTGAATAAAACGATATTAATGCAAGTGTTCCGTGAGCGTAATGAAGAGCAAATAATAGACGGTCCGTACCGTAGGTAGGTAGTAATTTAATTGTGTATTTAATTATAATGTAGTCTGTATATTTATGATTCCAGAAATACCGATTTGATATAACGGAGCCCTCTGCGCGCGAGTTGTATTCATCTTGGCATTTTCTATATTTTCATTTATTTTATAACATTATATTTTTTAATTTTTCAGTAGAGATAAGAGAAAAGGTCCGCAACTTTATGCGGGCACGCACGACTATTGCGTAGAGGTTTGCGTTATATCGTACCGGGCCCTCTGGAACGCTTTGGAATAATAAATATGTACATTATTAGTATTTGTTAGATAAGTAGTAATGAACGTATTTATAATTAAATTTATTTTAATTAGTTAGGTATTGTATAGGTATTTAAATTGTTGTAAACCGATATTGTACGCGTGCGAAGCCAGTTACATAATAATAACAAAGCTACAAATATGTTCCTTTACATATTTTTTAAATAACAAAGAGCAATCCTCGCTTTTATTTCTCCTCTAGATGATTCGTTTGGCACAATTTTTCATCAGCACCCCGCAGCGTTCCCCGCAAAAGTTATTTTAAAAATAAAATTGTTCAAAATTCGTTTATTAGGGCCCCGCTGAGCACGCAGTGTTACCGTGTTAGGGAGGAATATCGTGTGTAAGTGTCGCTCACAATTATCCACCGCCCTACAGGATTCTGTGTGTAACAGTTTTTATTATCAAATTTATTAGTCGCGGTTTTTGGGAGTGTTGAATTTTAAAGTACCTATATTTGTATAAATTATAGTACGTTAAACTTGCCGCCAGCTGCTCTGTTCAATATGAACAACTCGCAAAAAGTGGGCACTGTTACTGGTGTCTCTGACCACATCACAAGGTACAAATGCCGTAATTGTATTTAAAAAAATCCTTAATTTTTTATCGAAGTAGCCAGCGGAAGACAATTAGTCTTCATCGTTTAGCCGATGACATTATTTTAGTCTAATTACATTGATGTTCTAATTAAATGTCAATTGATTAATTTTTTCATATTTTTCCGATTTTTTTTTAAATGATTTCATAATCATAATTTTTATAGTTTTCTAAAAAGATAGATAATGCCGTGATGTTGAGTTAGTTTTTGGGTAAAACACAAAAAAAAAACTTCTAAGACCTTAATAATAGCTCTTGGAAAATTATATCCTAGAACATTTTCGGACTATCAAGAACTAATGCCGTTCAAAATGAATTAAAACTATTACCTATATTAATCTCCTAAGGAAGCCCTTCGAAATGTTATACCCGGTATATAAATGTAAAAACCATTTACAAGTTCTCAATTTCCCCTATATATTTTAATATTTGACATTTTTCACCTCTCCAGCACGAGAGCTACTTTTGGTGCGTAAAAACTCGCAGCAAAATCGCTTTTGAAATTAGAAAAAATAAACTAGGCGATGGTTTGTTCAGAAACTCACTTTAACTCATAACTGTTACTTTTAATCTGCAAATTTGCAGTAATTTTACTTTAAACTTTTAATATTGTTATTTTTTTATGTTTTATAAGGATTTGTTAACAATAATAAACATACAGTTTATTATTAATCTTACCTATATTAACCTTAATTAATTATAATAATTATAACCTATAACTTTTTTCTCGCTGGTACAGGTGAAAAGTTGTATGTTTCACACGAAATCAATCTTTTTTATATATTTTGCCTTTAAACCACTCACTGATGTGCTCAGCTCGCTACGCTCGTAATTCAATTCTAGACTATTTCGCTAGTTTGTAAATTAAAGTCGGCACTCGCAGCAAAAAATAACTTTGCTCACTTGTTGAACAAATAACTATTGTTTTACCTTGGAATACTTAGATGACTTTCAATTGGATGGCAAAGTAGTTATTTACAGGGAAGTTTTATTATAAAAGTTTGTTTTGCGCGGAACCATAGATTAAATAATAAGCGGAACCTTAAAAATGTAGCATTAAAGTTGTACCTACGCCATAGTGTGTCACATAAAATACTCATAATACCTAACATCAAAGGCTCTCTCCCTGGTACAATTGTAATAATATTACTGCACCACTATTCTTGTTACAATCAAGTCGCGATTTGCGCACCGTATATATTTTGTTAGAGAAATTTATGAGATAGAATTATATGGTTTCGTTCGACTGCACGATTTAACATGTATTATGTTTGTACATTGACGGATTACCCATTACAAACAGGTATAGGTATGCGAATAGAAAATATAGTAAAATGAGAATTATTAAAGAGATTGTAAGGGCTAAGGAAAATTAGGCAAAATCAAAATTTAAAATCTATCACTAAACATAAGTGAAGTCAGTCTCATAAAGGTAGTGTAAAAGGTAAAGTTTGTAAGTTTGGATGTAGGGGGTAATCTCTCAAACCACTGAACCGATTCTAAAAAATATTTCTTGAATAAAAATCTACATTATCTCTGAGTGATATATTTAAATATCCACGGGCGATGCCGGGGGCGGAAAGCAAGTCTAGCATAAAATGGATGTCGATGCATTATCTATTCTACAGCACGAACAATATTGTTTCAATGACGTTGTATAAATCTCAGATTATAATATAACGTCATTGTTTCATACATTTTGATCGAACGCGCAACATTCATGATATATCATGGATTCGTTCACAGGCAAACCAGTCATTATATTTTGTATTTATATACTTTAATAAAATATAATTTCGACGTCAAACTCGAAAGCATTTATTTATTGTAAAACCTACGTGCGCGTTGCCATGTAACATATAATTTTAAACGTATTAGCAAGGATTCTGCTTCATATTAAATAATATATTGTTTCGACAGATTAAATGTAGAGTAAGGAAAAGTATGAAACCTGATTTCTACAATTATGCATTTTATATTATTCATTTTAATAACTCTATTCTTCTAACTAATATGATAGGTACACGAAAATATCCAGCGGTAAGGTATGTTTACTAAAAATAAATAATAATAATTGGCCATGCTAACTTTTTGAACAGGTAATCGTCAATCTTTGAGTGACATCTTTATAAATTTATATTTCACGTGTGATTATTTTCTTTGTTATTAGGACATGACGGGATGAAACACTATTTACTTGCCATTTAAAAAAACTATTAACAATTTAAATAATTATAAACACGAGTAAGTATATAAACAAGAGTAATTTTTAGGTTAGTCGGCCTTGACTGACGTTTGCTTGACGTTAATTTGATTGACTGTCACTTTTTTATGTATAGTGGCCAAGATTATTTAATCATGTTCCGCTTCTTGTGACGTCACGTTTACTTTTCGCGGGTAAAATTTGTAATTTTGGCAAAAATATCGAAATTAGTTTCTTAAAATAGGCTATATTTTCAAAATAAATGACAAAAAAAGTATATCATAAATATGTAGCATGGCCAATTGCTTATAGAATTAATACCAGATGTCTTTATGGTATTTAACTAGGCAGACCACGTGTTTGATCCCGGATCACGGCCATGTACCAATGAGTTTTTTAATTAAAAACCTATGTACATAATCCGACAAACCACACTTAGAGGCTTTTCCATCTAAATATACCTCAACAGAACTGGCCACTCGTTAGGTATAGCCTCACAAATACAATCGGCTAAACGAGGGAGACTTGGTCTTTCGCTGGGTACACACACTGCAACCGTAATACGGTTTCGGGAGCTGTAAGGCAACCCGTGAAGAAAAAAAAATAGAATTAATAGAATAAGAGAATTGATAAAGTGGAAGTCGCAGTTGGATACAATATTACCCTATAATAGGCCCCTTTTCATTGTGTATCACCTACCAAGTCAAAGTCCTTAAAAATACCTATCGGTTTAGTAGGATTTGTCTTTTTAAAGTTCCGTAAGTAAATGAAGATTTTTTTTGTCCAGATCTAATAGGTAGGTAAACAGTGAAATTTCGATACCGCAATGATATCGCAGTTCGCGGCGTCGGTATACTAACATAGCTTGCGAAAAAAGTATCTTGGGAACCTATTTAAATAGTATATACACCACATGATGGGGTATACGAGAAAACAATCTTCATTTACTCTGTCCGGCCGCATGATCGATCACATTAGCGATGTAAATAATACGATCTAGATCATATGCAATTCACTCACTCACACAGACACACAAGATTCGATTAAACAAAGACGTGTGGATGTGTGTGTGTGACAGATCGTTCCGGCCATCGAAATCAACCACAAATACAACCATTTGAAAACGGATGGCGGACCGTATGATACAAGAATTGGACGAGTCTGTGGTCGATTTCGGTGGACCGTATGGCGGCGCGCCGGCAATGGACAACATTTCATTTTTTTAATCACCCATTTTTATTACTTTAATTAAAAATATATTAAAAAATTAGTTACACGTATTTTATATTTTATTTTTGGTTGAGTTTTTATATTTTTAATTTAATTATGAATTTTTATAAATTCTGAGGACTTATAAACTAATAACCTTAGCTAGGACTAAAATTAAGAAATATAAACTGTCACCCAAAGAAAGTGACTGATAGTGTCAGTCAAGCCACAGAGTATACGTTATAGAAATGCAAAGAGTATAATATACCGTGTTCCAAATAGGTGTTGCCGTAGCCGGAACTCAAATCGCCTACAACATTATTCATAATGTATATAATAATACTAGCTTTTGTCCGCGGTTTCACTCGTAAATATATTTCCTGTGATAGCCCATTCGAAACTAGCAAAACTTCCAAAAAAATATTATATAAAAGAAGTATTTTTATAATTATATTTAAAGAATAATTATTAATTTAGCTTCAAATGGAATAAAAATGGGTAAAATTAATAGAAGGCAACACCTGAGTTCAATAACTAACAACTCTGCCAACAGACATTAGTATTTCTAACTTAGAGGGTTAGCACAGATTAGGGCACCTATTAATCCTAATTTTAAATATTTCAGTATTTTTAAAATAACTCGAAAATTAAAGGATATAAAAAATAAAAAAAATGAATAATAAGCTTTCTCTAGCATGTAATCTCCAAACGGTTTTCGAATTTTGGTACCTTACGAAAAATGAAATGTTGTCCATTGGACGAATGGATGGGCACCTTAACTGTGAAACCAAGTGATTAAAAATTCTGAGTAATAATAATATATGAAAGTGGCATTTAATTAATATTTTCTCATTACCGAATAGTTTTGCGATGAAAAAGTGTAGCTTGTCGGATTGTGTAGGCACTTATTTAATTTAAAAAATCCCATTCTAGGTATATTTCCCGGCAATTAACTTGAACATAAATGTCACCTACTGCGCAGTACAAATACCTACTCATTTTAAGATGTTGTACTGCGCGGTAGGTGACAGATGTTCTAGTTAATTGCCGGTAGGTATCTATAACAAGACTGACTGGCAATGGCAAGTGCTTTCAAGCGGGGCTATAATTAATTCTCGTTGGCAGCAATTTTTAGGCACCCTGGAGGTGCACAGTGCACACCGTGTCGTGGCTGATAGGCTTAGCGAACCTATATTTTTTTGCAGTTACAATTTAGTGTGCCCGAAATGATTAATATATGATATTTTTACTTTTATTAGGAATAGTTGTGATTAAAATTTCCAAATATATTTTTTGTTCGTATTCTTTAGACTCAAAAACTACGGGACCGATTTGAAAAAATATTTTTGCATTTAATAGCCTTATTCTCGGGGAAGGTTATAAGCTATTTAACATCACTCTACCTACCCAAGGGGGTGAATTGTATTCCTAATACAACGTGTACGAAGTAGCGGGCAATCAGGTAGTAATTTCTAATAATAATAATATTTTTTTGTTTGACCTGACATACATACCTAAGTCGCAAGAAGAACATTTTAGATGATCAATTAGTCTAAGAAGTTTAGTTCATTAGACACAAATAAGAAAAAAATAACCCGGAAAACTCTACTGAAAGCGACATGACGAAAATTGCGGCTTCGCTCGGACCCCGGATAGTAGGTACTAGTGTAGTATCAAAATAGGTATAGCTAGTAGGTTATCACGGGTTAACGGGGACCAAGGTAGACTTCCCCACTTTTTCAAAAACTTCTGTGGTGAGTGAGGACAGCAGAGTGAAGTTCCGCTTCCGGCCATGTTTCACAGAATTTTAGGCTCTAAAACAATAAATTTTGGTCAAAAAATAAAATTCGCTGGCACGCATAATAGCCAGAGCAAAAAAAGTAGATTCATAATGCAATGTTCTACAGAAAGGATTTTCTTTTTGGAATATGTTCAGGGGTGTCACCTGAATGTAAATCTAAGTTGCCGGACGGGGGGAGGGGGGGGGGGGTGCGAGCTTCAGCCGCCATCTTGGTAAACACGTTTTATCGAATATCTCGTGAACCGTGCATCGTACGACAAAAATAGTAGAAATCATTTTTGTAGATAATAACATTTGCCATCTCTTTTATTTAAAACTTTTTTTTGTATAATGCATAAGTTTTTATTTATATCGCTCCAAACTTTTTCAATATTATTTTCGATGGATGGATACCCTGAAGATGACTTCATTTGGGTACGAAATCCTCCGAACGCCTTCGTCGATCTAAATCACAGTCCTCTGTAGACATTATCATCACCGAGGCTATGAATCGTTTTATAACAATGCTGAAAAAAGAACTTCAATAATCCAGAATTCTCGTCGAACAAGGCATAGAAGATGCTGACACGCTAATCGTGCAAACAGCCATACAGATGTCCTCAAGATACGATTCAGTCATCATTGTGGGTGAGGACGTAGATCTACTTGTATTGCTAACCGGATTGGCGCATGGATATGAGAATATTTTCTTTCGCAAGCCTGGCAGAGGATGCACTCCGAAAACATTATACCTGCCCTAATTGTAGCCGTTACAGTCAGACTGTTAGGGACAACATTCTGTTCCTTCATGCTTTCAGTGGTTGCAACACGACACGACATCGGGAAAAACAAAAGTTCTTTCAACGTTACAAAATAACGATTCCCTGCTGAAAGCTGTGGAGTTTTGCGCTGTATGGAGGTGACGAATCATACAAATTGGCGAGTAAGACGAAGCTTAACTTGTCCTTTCTACCTCCAACCCGAGATACGGCTCGTTACCATTATTTCCGAGTGTATCACCAGGTTTAAACTTGGCTTGGATTTTACCATGAACCGGAAAAATGGGGTTGGAAGCGAACTTTAAGCGGGCTTGAACCATTTCGAACTACTATGGCTCCCGCACCGTCAAGTTTACTACAAATAATATCATGCAAATGCACAAAAAATTGCGGAACTGCATGTGGAAGTGTGGTGCAGAAAAGCTGGCCTGAAATGTTCGATTATGTATTCCAGATGTATTCTTCGATGCCATCGGGAACGAAATCGAAGAAGACGCAACCTTCGATTCATCTCCATCGGATATGGTGGAGGTAGAAGACATAATTCTACAAGGCGATTAGTGTCTTCCTTCATCGTTAAACAAATAACACTTGCCTCGTAAAATAACGCGCCACTTTTTGTATAAAAATAAATATTTCAATTCTTTTTTTTTACTTAAAAAAATAAATTTGCATCGATTGAATTTATGTCTTTCATCCCCTTCTCCACCTTTTCCTTCCCATTACTCTTATTATTATTATCATTGAACCCAATCAGTTTAACCAAAGATCGATAAATTATTAGTTGTTCTCGACATTATTCACTATTTTAATTGATTAACTACACAGTGTTGATTTTTTCCTGAACACTTTACGCCGTTTTCCGTATACTACGAGCAACATTGCCACTGATAATTTACGAGGTGCCAATTTACCAAGCTATACTTCATAAACTATAAATGTTACGGCAAAAAGTTTTAGATGAAATTTATAGGAAATTTTATGCTCTACAAATTTGGTTACCACCATTTTTTATGTATCATCAACCGTTAATTATATAACAAAAAAAAGTTTGGAGCGCTATAAATAAAAACCTATGCATTATACAAAAAAAAGTTTCAGATAAAAGAGTTGGCAAATATTATTATCTACAATAATGATCTCTACTATTTTTGTCGTACGATGCACGGTATTGACCCAAAGCTTCAATTTTTGTCCTGGTTTAGAGTTTGTAAATATTTGTAAACCTAGGTAAATCTACCAATGTTTGGAGACAGCATTACTTACCTACAACCACAGGAAGGCTAACTTCTATGCTTCTATGTTTAATGAAAATTTAAATTGTCAGTATATTGATTATGGACTCTTGTAAGAACTATTATAATATACCTAAACACTAAAACTAACAAGTTGAAAGTGTGAAGCACAGACTAGCAGGCAAAGGTGAAGATTGTGAAAAACCGCAACGTAGAAAACTTTATTTCAAGTTGCTTCATAATATTATTGTTATTGTACTACCGGTATCTAATAAATATCTATATAATATCTCTAAAACCGTTTACGGGACCTTGATAGTACTTACGAAATTATAATAATAGACCTTAGTAATAGATATGAAATGCGCCATCTGACGGTGGGATAGTGAACGTAATTTATTGTATACAGTCAAAACTCTTTATAAAGTCCTTTTAGTCACAACATTTAGTTATTGTATTACTTTAATCTGTTATATCATGCTTTAAAATAACTTTTTATTGTATTAACACATGCGTCAAAATGGATCTCAATAAGTTATAGGTATTTTTAAAAGTGCCAAATTAATATAATTAATTAATAATTAATTTATATCGCTAGTTGTATCATTTTCGGAGTCCTGGATTAGGTTCCGTCTAATCGGCTGAGCTGATATCTCCCAGGGGAGCCATTGAACCAAATATACCGGCCGATATATCTACGGAACGATTCTAAACGCTCGACCCCTTGATGTCTTTAAAAAAAAAGATGCATTTTCTACAAATTCTTCTACATTTTCCATACGCGGGCCGTCTGTCACTGACAAGTAAAAATTGGAATGATTTTTTTTTTGTAATGCTATAAAAATAGCGCGAACCGCATGTGCGTTGCATTAGAAAAAAAAATTGATGGAACCTCGTTGGTGATATAAACTTTTTGGATTTACCTGTATCGTAATGGTAAAAAAATTACTTTATAACATTATTTTGGATTCCACATCCGGTCATGGCGCCGACCGCGCGCGTTTTCGTCATGGCGTGTTGTGGAATCCGGTTTAATCCCGGCCGCGCTGTTATGGTTGTGATTAGTTCATATATATAAGACATATCACAGTCGGCGAGATAATCTTAGCTACCGATTTATCGGCTTACTATTGCACAAGATTAAACACTGGAGACTGGCAGAAATGCGACGAAAGTCAGCACTGTTGCCATATATCAAAAGAAGAAGAAGAAGAATATTATTTTGTTAGAGAAAGAGTGTTATAAAGTGTTTTTTTTATTTCGGTATTGTGTTTATAAAGTATGTCAATATAAATTCGTTTTGAAGTTTATAATTCGAATTTTACGATATGAGAGTAGATATAGTAATATAAAAGTGTCCCCATACTAAATATATGGTTTCATTGAAGCACCAAGACGACAATAATACAATGTAATTTAAATTAAAATATGCTTATTACTACTTATCTACTAAATATAGATATAGGTAGGTATGCTACTGCTATTATTTTTCTACACAATTATTTTGTTACTAGCATATCGCCCCCGGCTTCGCCCGTGGATATTTACGAACAAAATAAAATATACCCTTAAAGTAGCTAGATTTCGAGATTTTTTGACAAACAATTTTTTTAACTTTCGTAAAAAAATATTTTTTTTTTAATAAAAAGTATCCTATGTTACTTCTAATACCTCCAAGAATATATGTGCAAAATTTCATGATGATCGGTTAAGTAGTTTTTGCGTGAAAGCGTAACAAACAAACTTACATTCGCATTTATATTAATAGGGATTATCTCTGACGGAGTAGAGCGCATACGCCAAGAAAGCACACTGGCCCTTACTCATACTTATCCCCCAACTTGATTAACTAATACCTACTCTCAATGCTCAGCTCCTAAGTGTGATAGGTCCAAGTTTAATATTGGTAAATATTGCTAGTGAATCGATCTATTTTATTGTTAAAACCGCAACAAAATCCGATGAATATATATCAGATATAAATCTGACACAGGCAGACGCAGCGGAGAACTTTTTGTAATACGTAATTTTACGTGTTACTGACATGTTTAATGTTCAAGTGGGAATAGAAAATTGGAGTTATATATGGAAAACATGAATATTGGAATATCGAGGTTGTAGTGTATTAAAGACATCTGCGCAATGCCATCTGTTGTAAAATTTCGGAACTACAATGCTATACTGGTTCAGCTTCAGTGGCGCCACTGAGCAATGTTGGATAATGTAGTCTTTGTTGTAGACGGAGAACCCCTCAAAATAAGGATTACGGATATTCATTAGAAGGAGAAACCAATGGACTGCAACTATGTACCTACTAACCATAGATATAACTACTAACTAGCTTTTCGTCCTGGTGTCGCTCGAAAAATGTATGAAATGCGAAAAAAAATTACAAAAATTGGCAATCTTAGGGAACTATAAATTTTCTTTACTTTGCCTGAAAATATATAGACAAGTAAAAACATATTTAAAGTAAGTACTACATAATAAAAATAGCATTTAGTTATATAGCACATAGGTGCTTAATAGGTATCTACTAGAAAATTACATTTAATTTTTATATTAAATTGTAAGTTATGTAGGTAAGTAGGTACTTACTTACCAATTATAACTGATCCTACAGTCAAACTGTAAAACAGTTTTTCACGACTAATTATATTGAAATAGGTATATACCTAGGTTTTTTATGAAATAGGTACCTACTTAGGTAACAGTATATCTGCAAATTATTTCTCAAATGTGTTTTTTGTTGGTATATGAAATATCTCCCTTTATACGTATCATCAAGGTTAATTTTTGATACGCCATTTTGAAGATCCTTCCTTTTAATAACGAAAAATAAACAAACAAATCCAAATTAAATGTTTCGTTTAAAATTAGACTAATTTATTTAGTTATTTTGTAAAAGACGCCATCTGTTGGAAATCAGTTGAACTAATGGTAGGAAGTATTCGCAAGGGCCATGAAGACCCTGTTTTAGAGTTTGCTGATTTTATGCTAGATGGAGCTTTGAACAATGGCTGTACCGGTAACGGTAAAATATTTTATTACTTGGTAGGTAAGTACCTATTTTTTAAAATAAGTAACTTTATATAACAGGTTCACATTCAAGAGAAGGCAGCACATTAACCAAGAAGCAAACTTTGCCATCCTTAGGCTGAATCATAGATTTAAATAGTCATGCGGGCGCTGGCTAAATGGTCTCACTCCTATTTCTGATCCGTTACTATATGAGTAGGATCACAGACAGATTAAAAATTAAAAATAGGTTAATTTTTGATCTGTCTGTGATCCCAATTCATGTCTCTACTATCAATTGCTACCTGCTAAAATAATCACAGGAATACAGGAACCAAATAATTTTAACAAATTAATCAAAATCATACTATACTCAAAAGGGTGTTAAAATAAAGAAACAATAATGCTCTTTAATTATAATTTATTGGTAAGCATCTAAATGATTTTATTACATTATTATTTTTTTCATGGCCATGAAGGTTGATCAGATTCTTTAAGTCTTCCTCCATACAAAGCACTTTTGTCCCTAAAATTCGTCATTCGGAGAGTTTCACGATGATCTAAGTAGTGGCCAATAGCAAAACCAGTTAAAGGTACAACAGCTATAATATAGCGAGCTGTAATCCCGAAGATAGCCATTATTGAGCTGATTGAAGTTTTTTCTGTTCTTTCCACTTCTGTGTGTGTGACCAGTCTAGCCAAATGGCAGTACCAGACAATGTAGGGAATACAATGCAAGCTAGATTTCTCCTAATTACACTTCCAATAGCCATATAACTGAAAAAAAATAAATTTTAATATTACATATTAATTAATATATATTACAGTCAAGATAGGGCAGATTACATTAGACTATATTACTGCTGTATATTGAACAACATACAATGTGCAGAACTGACTAAAGTTAAGTAGGCAAATAAGATGTGAAAGAACAAAATTTATTCATAATAGTGGTAAGTGAGAGTTTAGAATCTAATGCTGAGTGGAGACTGGAGAGTTATTCCCACATAGAGACAATATATAACAATATTTGAACGTCAGTACAAACTCCAATGCTCTTCAAACACATTTATGTTAAAATGTACATGTAGATCTATGATAACTCTGCTATTAGGTATCCTTCTTCTTGTATTTTCTTAATATTTTTGTTTAGTTTTGCATTGAGTACGGACTCAAAATGAAATGCTAAAACCAATTATAACCAATAAACATACTAACATGCAGGAATTCATCAGCCTACACCGTCATGTCTTCTACTCTTAATATCTGTTACATATATTATGTTAACATTAAAATACATGCTTTAGGCAATCTGATACTCTAACTGAGATTCTGTCTACACTGTCCTGCTTGCACGGTTGATTACTGTAGTTACTAGCTTAATAAAGTGCATCAAAACTGTAACCCGAGACAATAATAAAGAGGCTGGGTACATTTATTGATATTTGAATATAAAACTTTACAATTACACTCAGAAAATAATAATAATACCTGCTCCCTCATGCAAAAAATTAAACGAAATTGTTTAGATCCCCAATTATTATTCCTTAGCAAAATACAAAGCAGATAATTTTGATTGTGATACAAGATACTGAGTACTGGAGTACAGCCCAGTACCTACTTACTTCCAAGTATTTATAGAAATTGCCTTTATCGAGTATCCATGGAGTACCTACTTTATCTTCATAATTTGCATTTGGTTACTGGCAACTATTTCAAAAGCAGGGGCATAATGGCTCAAATGCACAATTGTTTAAAGCCTTAGCGCTTAAACCTAGTTTTTAGCCGGATGCCCAGAAGAGAATTATTTTTAACTTTTAAGATTTTTTTCAATAAATTTTCTATCTTTGCATTAAATCTTTTTATTTTCTTACATCTCCCAAAAACAAACGTTTCATTATAATTCTTTCCCATGAAAAAATCTAAAGTTCATGAGGTCTAATTAAAACTTTAAAACCTGCAAAACTTTAAAAGTCTATGATGTTTTAAGTCTGTTTAGGTATTATAAGATCCAAAGGTTTTAGTAGGTACAGTCTGTCAGATATGTTTGGGGCACAAGATAATTGTTATCAAGTACCTATATTATTCAAAGTGATTTAGTCAAAAGGCTAACTATCGAAAAGCTAAACTAAAACATGACCAGACCTATTCGACAAATTATATAACGTGATGATACCATCAGCTAAAATTGTATTGTACATTTTTAGAACAATTAATAACCAAATTAGATTGAAGTAAATACATCGTGATATACCTTGATTACGTATATTTAAATAATATAATATCTAATCTAGTGTTTTAAATAAATATGACTAACCTAAATAGGTAATGACTGAGACTAACCTGAAATTATTTGCAAGTATTATCCAATAATTTTAATCTTTCTAAATATTATTCCTTGGTAATTGTTTTCCCTACCTTGGTATTACAGGAACAAGTAAGATGTAGAACAGGTGAAAACCGAGTTTCAAGCAATAAGCAAGTAGTTGTTGTTCTTTATTCGAGTTTTTTTTTTTTTTTTATCGAACCAATTTTTTTTTTTGGTAGTGTTCTTTCCGAGGAAAAGGCAAAGGTCTATGTAACCATACAGCCATGTCTTCAAGCCAAGTCTTTAATTGTTTTTCATACGCCATAGCCATGTCTTTAATTGTTTTATCGAACCAAGATATCATGAGGCAAAGGAATTGCCATTACACATTTTTTCGAATTACTTTTTAATTTAATTTAATATTTCTTTGTATTGTAAGCAATTTAATTATTAAACGCTTAGATTTATTTAAGAACTACTTAGGTAGATAAAAAAAACAAATTTAATTTATTTTAAAATTAAATCTATTGACAATTCTGCCATCTGATGGATAGATGGTAACATTTTCATTCTAGGTATGGCGCCATTAAGTAAACCCCATTTAGTTATTTAAGATTATACTAGATGTCGACACTAAGGGCTGTGTGAAGTTGGCACCCCCAAATTCGATTTCTAGTTTTCTAGGGGTGGATTAGCTTCTCTGAGGGGTAGGTCTATTCTTCCACCTCAAAAGCTCATTTGTCCACCATATATTGTCGTTTGTCCACCCTAGGGGTATTCACTAAACATCGATATATCGAATTTACTCGATGTTTGTCATACGATATATCGGAATGATTCGATATTTTGACAAATCATTTTTCTATTCGATATATCGATATATTTATAGAAACATCGAATCGATTAAAAAACTAACTCTGACTAATAATTACAATAAAAACATAACATTACTTAGTGATTTTAATTTTAAATAAATGCCATCTATGAGTGAGCAGCTAGATCAACGGTGGAAATTATCTATTTTTTTGCGGTCGGCTACAATGATATACCTAGTATAGAAACTCATTGGTTGGCTATCCCAACCCTAGTATACATATTTAAACCAATGAATATTAATTTCTTAGGACCTAAAGGCCGATTTAGACGTTATGAGTGTTTAGTAGAGTGCGTAGGTGGCACTCGAATGCCAGTGCATTAGTAGGTTTCCAGTGACGTTTATACTTCTTCCAATAGATTACCATTTTGTAGGCCAAAACACACATAACTCTCCTTGTCAACTTGTGCAAGTTACTAAACCTGACCGTTTAGACTACAGCGAGTAGCGGGAGGGTGTCACTTGAAACAAAAATAAAAAGCGATTCTATTTGATTCTAGTTGAAAGGCGAGTGGAACGTACTAGTACGAGATTACATGTTTCAACTAATGTACTATCCTAACGCACTCTACTAACCACTAGAACCGTCAACTTCCACCTCAATTTTTATTTTTTTTAAATAACTTTTTTTTAAAGGATGGACAAAAAAAATTTTTGGTGGACAAACGTGGACTAACGATGGATAAACGAACGGCATGAAAAAAAAAAATGGAATTTCGCATTTGGGGGTGCCAACTTCCACCCCCAATTTTTATTTTTTGAATAACTTTTCTTTGAGAGGTGGACAAAAAAAAATTTTTGGTGGACAAACGTGGACTAACGGTGGACAAGCGAACCTGATGAAATAAAACTGAAAAATCGAATTTGGGGGTGCCAACTTCACACAGCCAATTTCAATTATTCACTCTCCTCTCCAGTCTCTCCAAGTTGTTTGAGAGGTTGTTCCTCCGACGACTGAGGTCGACCTTCGAGCTTCGTAAGGAACAATTCGGCTTCAGGGAGGGACACTCAACAACTCTCCAACTTGTGAGAGTACTGCACTACCTAGCGCACGAGCTCAACAGGGGCCGCTGCTCTGTCGGTGTCTTTCTCGACATGGAGAAAGCATTCGACAGAGTGTGGCACAGTGGTCTCCTGTACAAAATGCTCGAGAGGAACATCCCACCAATGGCTGTGAGGGTGATAGCGTCCTTTTTGGAGGGCCGCACCTTTTGTGTCAATCTGGAGGGTAAGCAATCACCTTTGAGAACAATCTCAGCCGGAGTCCCCCGGGGTAGCGTTTATCTCCCGCACTCTATGCTATATACACCGACGACATCCCGAACTTGGGATCCTCGCCCTTGGGCGAAGAGGGAACTTTGTTGGCCCTATTTGCAGACGACAGTGCCTTTTTGCCTCTTCCTGGTTCGCGGAAGACGCGGCAAGGAAGATGCAACACCTGCTGGATCTATTGCCTGACTGGTTGGACAAGTGGAGGTTGTCCGTCAACGTCGGCAAGACTGCCGCCTTGATGACCTCCTGGAGACGCCTACCGCCGCCACTCAGCCTGCGAGGACTGGCGCTGGAGTGGACCAGTACCGCCAAGTACCTGGGGTGCCAGTTAGACCGGCAGCTCTGCATGGCTCACATGGCGACCTACATAATTCGTAATGCGAGGTCGGCCAGTGGCATGCTGCGGCCGGTCCTAAGCTCAAGTCTGCCATTCCGGGTAAAACTTAAGATATATAATTTATATGTCCGCTCCCGCCTGACTTACGCCTCGCCGGCGTGGTATGGTCTCCTGTCCAACACCAGAAAACACCAGCTGGAGGTCCAGCAAAATAAGGCACTGCGCGCGATAACGCACGCGCCGTGGTTCGTCCGCAACTCAACAATACGCAGGGACTTGCATTTAGGGTGGAGCGAAATTTTTTTTTTAATTTCGCTTAAGGCGGGGTGCGGAAAAGTTGCTAATTAGTGTCAGTATTAAAACTTATTACGGGTGTAATTAAATTAAGTTTATGGAAGTACTGCCCCCAGAGCATCAAAGTTATGAATTTTAGGGAAAATAAATAGGTTCTTAAAAATGAAAAATCAAATATAATAATACTTTTTTTTTATTTAAATAAAACAAGTTTCCGGTTAGCTACAAGTGATAAAACTAAAAGAAATAAAAAGAAACACCCAAGTAAGTACCATTTCTTATCCAAAAAATATGTAAGTAAAGTTTTTTTTTTCAATTTTGCAATCTTTTTTTGTATTTAATAAGGGCATAGTACGACACGATTGTATCTTGTTTCTGATCCGGGCTTCTCGTCTCAATGGCCCACAAACTGCTAAACAAGATTCAGTCACTAATTTGATGAATCTTTCGGTACCTTGAGTGTGACAAGCGAAATCACGAAAACCTATTAACATTTCGGAAGTCACTTTTTCGGTATCTGCCAAGGCCGCTAAAATCACCTCGGTCGGAATAACTTTGGTGAGAGGTGGTTCCGAACTTCCGAAGGGTTTTCTCAGTCTATGAGCTCTGTAAAATCTCGTGCATCAAAATTGAATTGCGACAATTTAAAAACTCTCAAAGAAGTAAAGCCGGTAGAACGATCACGTATCTTTAAAATCCTTCGAAGGGCCAGTTCCCTGATCTGTGCTTCCGATTGTCCGCTAACATCGCAATCAACATATTTTCATTGTGGCCAAAATACCCATTTTGGTGTATAACAGGATCTATTACTTGTTTGAGTCTATCTGGCAGGTTCCATAGAGGCAGTTCGGCTGAGTTTTAATGCGAAACCAAACTTTTATCACGAACTCTGACAATATTTTCAGATTTTCAGATGGGGTTTCGGTCGCAACGTAGATCCGAAGTATATTGTTTGCCGTGGTAAGCCACCTTAAATAAAATACTTTACCAGGTTTACGTTTCGCCAATCTTTCGTCACACTCGCCCTTGCTGATTGCTAGACACATTTCTAAAAGATACAATTGGTCTGTACTCAAATCATCACGGCTCTTCGTTATATCTGGCAAACAACACCTTATAGCAGTGAATGATTTGACTGGAAGACATTCGCAATATTATTAAATGCCTTCTCTATCGGACCACTAAAGCTTTTTGGCCCTGTAGTAGTACCTATTCAAAAAGATGTCTTAAGCTTAACTCATTTGCGTGCAGTTGACATATTAGCCATTGAAGAGGACGGTGTAGCTTGTATTCAAGCAGTTTGATAATCCCGGCTCTATTACCCGTGTTAACAGCAGTTCCATCACAACCGATAGTTTTTGATAAATCAATAGACTTTTGTACAAAGAAAGAAAAAAACTTACTTGCTATAGTTTTAGCATTCCCGGACTTTAGAGAGATATATGGCCTAGGTATTTTGAACATGGATGTGCTCTTCAACTACAACTCTCCTTATACCGTCTTCAAGCGTCTTGTTCTTTCTTCCATCGAACGAAATAGCAATATATTCTTGACAATCAGCCAAACTGTTTTCAATAACAGTTGATCTTGTTTTTGACCGCGCCCTACGAATATTAGACCGATCAACAACGTTCTCAATGTTTTCAGTCGATATTTAAACCAAGGTCTTGGAGCGTGGCAGACACTATGGCAGCACCGGCTCCGTCAGAAATTTCAAAACGGTCCAATGATCTTGCAACTGCCTTAAACGATTTTCCTGGTTGCACGGAGATACTTTGCGTTGATATACCAGCAGATGTCGATGGCAAATCATTTAAATTTTCACAGGGTTTTTCAACAATTTCCTCCGAAGAAAAACTGGATCGTTCTGTGCGAGGAGAATCTTCGTTTTTCGTCGCAGGTATTGCAACACGCCTTCCGCCCCTCACCCCATCTACTTATGCGCGGTGAAGTGCATCGTGCGTCTAGTCAAGACGAAATTTTACAAAAGTCAAAGATTATTTTGAAAACATTTTGTAAAGAAAATGTAACTTTTGTTGACTTATATTGGCTTTTGCGTATATTTACTTATTAATATTATTAAATATAGAAGAAAAAGTGCTATATTTGGCTTACAATGACGCTATGAAAAAAAATATAGTTTTTTGATATTTTTCGAAAACATCAGCTCCTGGGGGCAGTACTTCTAGTACTTTGTTTCTAATTATATTTTGCATACGTAATACTTAAGTGTATTGGCAACTTTTAATAACCCCGCGAAAAAGAAATTTCACAAAAAAAAATTTTTCATACATTGAGTGCTCCACCCTGCATATGTCCAATTTCCAACAAAATTTAAATTCTTCCTTTCTTTCTTTCGTGTCCACTCCGGTCCACTCGATGATTGTTCGGCCGACTTCGGCTTGTGGGTGTAGGCATAGAGTAACTTATGGTGTAGGCATAGATTAAATAATAATTACTACGTAATAGATATCGCACTGCTTTGATCTTGAAGAAAACCTACGTTATATTTACCTACAAAAATTTTGGTGACGGACTTTCGTAAGAGGTACAGCTAAATTGAACTCGACGCACAGAGCATAGAGCTCATATTACTACGCAGACCGCCGCAGCACGTGTCTCATGCGCATTACTGTAAATTTATTAATATTAAAATATGAACATATATATCAAATTATCAATATTATTTAGTGTTATATATGATCTCATCACTCATCAATATCATCGAACTAGTAAATCTAAAGGTACGATTATATAAAGCTGATGTCAGTAGATTGCTTTTTTGTATTTAAGGGGCTCCCTGTACCAAACGGCCTTGAGAATATGAATAGCATGGGGCTTCAGCCGCTTATATCGAATACGCTAAATGAGAATACCGCCCCTCTTTCTGGAATTTCTATGTGATTTCGTATTTTTATTATTAAATTATGTAATTATAGGTTATATAAAAAATTAAAAGTGTAATGTTTAGAGCATAAAATTGACCGTTGATTGGTGTAAACCGCAAATAAAAAGGACTTCAAAGTACGTAATAGATCGTCACTATAAATATTGATCCTGTTTGTATACAAGTTTTATAATTATTTAAAACACAAATAAAATAAAATAAAAAGTGGTAAGACAAGTTGAGATATAATATTTTTTTTGTATATTTACATATTTAATTTTTAGTCCTTATAATTAACGTGAAGAGATCCTCTAAAAAGTACCTTTCTTAGGGTTTTGCTACGGGAACCAAAGAGTACATACGGGAACTATTCGAGCGATGTAGGTATTATTTGTACCGGGAGGGATCCCCGCAAAGCCGTTCAAAGGGATGTTACGGAGCTTCGACTCCGATTCCGAAATGTCGGAAGTTCCGATTGATTTTACACCTCCGACTCCGACTTCGGTTCCGACACTTTTAAATCGGCCGATAGAGGCGGCGGCCGCAGTCAACGTGTACGAACAAACGAACCATCAAACATATCGCGCGGGGAAATTTCACTTGTGTTCAAGGAATATTAAGTAGGTACTCTCTAACGCTTGTGTTGTTGTTTGTTACGCAATGTGGGTGGATGATTTTTTTGAGCGGCGTTTCAATTAAAGTTATTTTTTATAGCTGCGAAGCTTTTGTTCATTCAATATAATTTGCTACTTTTAGAGTCAATTCATTTGATTTAATTTGCTAAGTGTCATTAAAATTTTATTTTCAACGCATAATTATGTTGTGTAGGTTTATTATTTTTTAACCGACTTCCAAAAAAAGAAGGAGAAGGTTCTCAATTCGGACCGTATTTTTTTTTATGTATGTATGTACGTCGATAACTCCGCGAATTGTGAACCGATTTTGATGGTTTCTTTTTTAATCGACAGATAACTCTTCCGGATTGGTCCCATTTTTATCTCATAAAAATTGGTTTATTAGTTTTTCAGAAATTTTGAAAAAACTGACTTTATAAGTACATTTTTCTTGATATCTCGATAAAATATGTACCGATTTTGACGACTTATTTTTTTTAAGACATCATAATTTCTCGACATTTTCTCACAGACATATGACGACAAACGGTTCAGTAGTTTTTCAGAAATTCAGTAATTAATTTCTGTTTACGGCTGAAAATTATGTATCAGAAAAAGCCTTAGCAACGGTTGCTATTGACACGAAGATGTAAATTTTCGTGACGATGGTGTAGCGGTTAAATATAATGGGGTGCATAGGATGCACAATCACATGGTTCAAATCACATCCACAGCGGTATTTTTTTTAAATTTTCCATCAATATTTTTTTAGTTGTGTTATTATTTGTCTCTCAAGGCAGCAAAACCACTTAAAAGGGTAAAATAAACATTTTAAAAAAAGTGCACCGACTTCAAAAATTTGCACTGAAAAGTAAGAAATAATAATTATTTCGTCGTAGAATTTGAAGACGGTTGGTGCCAAATTAGAAACAACTTAGTTCCCAAATTCACTAATCTAGACAATTCATTAGGAACCTACGATCATCAGTACATACAAACATAGATAATATTGAACAGATCTTCTTAGATATTTACTTAGTTTTGTATCCTAATTTGGCACCAACCGTCTTCAAATTCTACGACGAAATATTTATTATTTCTTACTTTTCAGTGCAAATTTTTGAAGTCGGTGCACTTTTTTTTAAAAGGTTTATTAATGAAATAAATGAGGCTGACTGAGTAATGTTTGTTTAATTGTACTATTTAGGTACCTTAACATATTTGTCTTCTGCCACCAATTCCGACTCCGACTCGACTCCGGTTCCGATTTCGATTCCGACAAACCAAATTTAAAAACTCCGACTCGACTCCGGTTCCGATTTCGATTCCGACAAACCAAATTTAAAAACTCCGACTCGACTCCGGTTCCGATTTCGATTCCGACAAACCAAATTTAAAAACTCCGACTCGACTCCGGTTCCGATTTCGATTCCGACAAACCAAATTTAAAAACTCCGACTCGACTCCGGTTCCGATTTCGATTCCGACAAACCAAATTTAAAAGCTCCGACTCGACTCCGGTTCCGATTTCGATTCCGACAAACCAAATTTAAAAACTCCGACTCGACTCCGGTTCCGATTTCGATTCCGACAAACCAAATTTAAAAACTCCGACTCGACTCCGGTTCCGATTTCGATTCCGACAAACCAAATTTAAAAACTCCGACTCGACTCCGGTTCCGATTTCGATTCCGACAAACCAAATTTAAAAACTCCGACTCGACTCCGGTTCCGATTTCGATTCCGACAAACCAAATTTAAAAACTCCGACTCCGACTTCGGTTCCGATAAAACCACCTCCGTAACATCCCTAGTTCAAAGGAACTAGGTTGACTCCACTCTTGCAAAATTTGGCGTCACTAAAATAATACTTGTGAGCCTTGAGCCTTCGCTTGCCGGTCGACAAAAGCGTGCGTGAGAGTATTACACTGCAACAAGACGCGGTGACGTCCGAGATCATACGATACTGCTAAATAGAACTCAACCGTTAGAATAGAGAGCTCATAATTACTTTTACAGTCGCATTTTAACCGACGAAAAAAACAGTGGAGGTTGTCAAGTCAACCCGTATATTTATTTATTTTTCATGTTTTAGGATATCATGAGATTTCGTTTTTATTAGTTATTAGGGTATACCCTTGGACGAATTAACCAAGGTATACTTCGAAGTTGGTTCCTTCCATTTATTTTTGGTATAAATCGGTTCAGTAATTTTTTAGATATTTTGAAATTTTTAACTATTTTTTCAATACATTTTGGTCAATCTCAATTAGATATAATGAAAATTGTTCTAAGTTATCAATAATGAAATTCAGTATAATGGAAATTAATGTAGGCATTTTTTTTCTTCTGTTTTTATTCCCCATTCTATAACCTCTATTTTAAAACACTATGTACAACTTGCTGTTTGTATAGCACAATATTTTAAGTTTACAGACTATTTTTTATACCTGGAAATTATATCACACAGAGCACTGAGTCAAATCACCTTACATCAGAACCATAGGTACTACGCCAGTCACCAGAGGAAAAAAAAGATGTTTTTTTCTGACACTCCTACTTTTTGATGGTAAAAAAAATCCATACCTTTAGTTATTTTATCTATGGCCATTTTTTTATGCTGAATATTGCCATTTTTCAGGTTTTTTTATATAACAAAAAGGCATTGGTGACTAAAAACACTTATCAAACAAAAGTTGTTCTAAAAATCATAACGCATGTACTAATTTTGGTTTTAGGTTGAGAGCCAAACACGTTAGTTAACTTTCTAGCTCAGAATTAATCCAAAAAAAAAAATTTATTTAAAAATTATTTAATTGCAATTATTACCTACTAGAGGTCTACATCTAACGATCGAGTAACTCGTATGATGCGTCGAGTTACTGCATGTAAACCAGCCATTAGTTTGGGCAAGTAAAAATGAATAATATGCATGTTACAGAAAGATTTTTTTCTTCTTCTATTTTTATAGCATTTTTAAGTTAGGTAGGTACCTACATGTATGAATTTGTTTATAAATTTGATGGTTTTTTTCGATCTTAGAGTAATAGACCTTCGAGTAATACATCTACATCCTGCCCCCCCCTGCCCGTACCTGGCTACGCCTTTGTAATATATCTCTACTAATAGGTTTCACAAACAACCAGAAGAATGAAATCAATTTGGATTAATTTGAATATCTGCATTCTACACAAATACACAATTACCTATCTAATACATAGATATTTTAAAATAAAATCTTATTAGGTACGACTCTGCCATCTGATGGAATATAATGGTAAGATTTGACGTTTTCATTCTATATACAATGGCGCCATCTAGTAATAAGTACCTTATACCTATAGTTATAAATGATTAAACTAGATGTCGACACTAGTCACCCTCTCGCAAATATTTGAATTATTGTAACCAGTGGCATGTTGCGGCCGGTCCTAAGGTCAAGTCTGCCACTCTGGAATAAGTTATAGGTATGTCCGCTCCCGACTTATGGCGTGTTACGGTTTCCTGTCCAACACCAGAAAACACCAGCTGGAGGTCCAGCAGTATAAACTATTTATTTAAGTAATATTCGAACCAAGAAAATAATTTCTGTGGCCCATGACTATAAAGACTTGAAAGATCCACGTGCCAAATCTACTAATAGAACTTTGATAGCATCAGAATGCAATGGCAATGAAAAACTAACTATATAACTAACAGAACTAGCCACTCGTTAGATATAGCCTCACAAATACCATCGGCTAAACGAGGAAGACTAGGTCTTCCGCTGGGTACCCTGGAACCGTAACACGGTTTCAGGAGCTGTAAAGCAACCCGTGAAGGAAAAAAAAAAAAAAAAAAAAAAAAAAAAAAAAAAAAAAAAAGGGCTCAGAATCCTCTATCTCTATCTATCTACCTAATAGTTTGAGTAGACCTAATCATCAGGTATTCCAGATATTTCATTATTTGATAATGAATAGTTTTTAAATTATCAGCATTTCTCTCTATCTCTTTCTTATAGGTTTCACAAACAACCAGGATTCAATCAATTTACAACGATTTGAACAATAATATCTACACGCATACACTTATAACTTTTATTAGAGGTATTTTATTTTAAATTGTTTAATTCTACACTACTATGACTATAATGATTCCAGTTTGGTTCCAATTAGGAGCATTGCTTTATTAAAACAATCGTAGGACCGATTTCCAATGTAACCTACAGTGAATAAAGTTTTAAGAAAGTATTCCATATTCCAAGAAATAAACACCTGACTTACAGACAATGCACAGCCTAAGGTGGACTCTTTGGTGGACTTTGTGAAATCTGTGAGGAAATATTGAGTACCCTAGGTATTTTGTAAAAGGGATGTGGAATAAGGTGGTAAAGTTTGTATGAAGAAACTTTTTTTTTAAAGTTACGATTGTGACACTTTGTAAATATTTATACCCGCTCTACAAAAGAGATAAAATAACACTGTTTCAATATTTTTGAAAGTTCATCTCATAAGGGGGTGAAGTGGGGGTGTAAACATAGTCGACCAACATGCCATTTATTTTTATTATATTTTATTGTTTGTGTCATGTTAAGATATTAAATTAAATTAATACACATTTACGTCTGTTTCCTAAAGGGGTAGACAGCTAGAGTGTATGGAGCGCCAAAACATGTTTAAGCATTCCGCTTTCAATTTTATATACACCACTATCAATCACTCCACATTTTTCACGTGCATCATGATTTCTCACTCTATCTGAATGGCTCGCACATGATTATGGAAAAAGGGCCGATGGAATAACTCTTGCGCCTTGGAAGAGGGGGCGACCATTGGTATGGGACGCAATATGTGTGGACGCTGGGGCAGCTGAAACTGCCAAACGTCGCAAATACTGACTTTCAGTATGACCTAAGTATTTGAGACGTTTGGGGTGGAAACAAAGAAATAGCAAAAAGGTGTCCCACGATCCAACATGGCAACGCAGCCAGCTTTATGGGCATTTCCTAGATGGCAGCGATCTTGATGATTTTTTTTGTTTATAAGTGTATTTGTAGATTTATATTTATAGCTTAGTATAGGTAGTAGGTATATATAATTGTGATGAATAAATACAGCGGCTAGCCACGCAAACGTATTTCGCCTTTCCCTCCACGCGCTACTGATTGACTAAGTGACTACTAGCAGTTCTAGCCTTAGTAGCCTAGTCCGTATTACCCCGCCCCCTTCCCACACGCTTGCGCATCACTTAATTTTCGATTCCCGATCAATCGGCGCCAATTTTCACCTGAGCTAGTCGGCGGCTGCGGCAGCGTGCGCGCTCACCTCTAATCAGTAGGTACTTAATTGTCTAGAATTTGTTTTGTTCCATTTTATGAGATCTATCATTCGTCCAATCCCCGGCGCGCCGCCATACGGTTCACCGAAATCGACCACAGACTCGTCCAATTCTTGTAACGAACGATCCGCCATCCGTTTTCAAATCGTTGTACACACACATCCATACTCCTATGTTTAATCGAATCTTGTGTGTTTGTGTGAGTAAGTGAATTGCATGTGATGTAGAACGTATGATTTACATCGCTAATGTGTGGCCTGTGTTCAATCTCGATCATACGGCGGGCCGGACCGAAAATTTTCGTTGAGATACCGGTGCAGTGCGTGGGCTACTTAAGACTCCTCACTCGAAGCGGAAGCTAAAATCTTAAGAGGATCGTGTAGCTCAGCGTACGCAGCGAAATAGGTATTTAGAAAATCATATTCTGTCTCAATCGCACTCTTCCGCCGGTCATCAGTGCGACAGAGAGCACTGCAGCTCGTGGGTGTTCGTAGGTATGTTTTTCGTTGAAAATTGCGTTTTGGGCGAAAACGATTTACACCTACTAAACTATAACGAAACCTTATAATTTTGGTGTCAAACGTTTTAGCAGATTATAATCTACGTACGTACGTTTTGCTTTTTTTGAAATTTTGCTTTGTTTCTCAAATACAGACGGTTTATTACCAGCAAGTTATGAACCAAAAAAACCGAGATTTGATGGGCTTATAACTTTTGACCTATTACAAATTTTGAAAAAAGGAAAAAATACGTACGTAGTTTTTCATTATAACAATAACATATTACAAAATCGTTAAAATTAATTAATATTTAGGGGTAGTAAAACGTTTTCTCCGTTTGTATGGACATGGACGCGGTACACTACACTCTTAAGAGCAAAACTAAGAACATTATCTAATATAAGTAATAGATAGTACCTACAGTCCTGATGGTGGCTTAAAGCCTAAACAACACACTACAGTTACCTACCTGTCCAGTTTACCTGGATTGACGACGGCCATTTTTATTAAATTACTACAGGTAAGAAGCATTGGGTAGGCAGTTCTATTTATGATTAAATAAAGTGTACTAATCATAATTAGGAAGTGATAATTTGGGAAGTATGTACAAAATAAATTATTAAGTAGTTTCATAGTTTTTATTCATTTCCAATTACAATAACATCTATACATTGTTTTCACTACCACTAAATTTATTGACACATGCATTAGATAAATAAATTTGTAGTCATTACATTAAACATATATTAAATTATCAAAATGACACAATAAATATTTCTTCATGCGAAAAGTTCATCTAACAAAATAATTTATATGGGCCTATATCCCTCCATTACACAATGTTCTTTTAATAAATAAAGTATAATTATTCAAATTAATAATTAAAAATGACTACAAAAATTATATAGTTATTATCTAATTAGGTAGATAGATATAAACACTAACCTAGGGTTCACAAAAACTAGAAAAGATTGCACTTTGTAAATTAATTAAAATAGGTACTAAAACAGTTTTATTTACAATGTTTCACAGAATTTTATGAATTTTGATCTACTATCTACTTCATTTATAGGAATAGTACCTTAGTCTAAAAATCTATAATGATTTTGGATTGGATTAATTTTATAATAACAAAATAGTATGAGCGTTTCGAGTTCTTTTAGGTATGACGATATAATTATATTCAAGAACTGAACACTTATCGCTGTATTTTATAAGTTATTTCTGTCCCCGAAGATGTTTAAAATAAGAAAATCTTTTGGGATGCTTATCATAATAATAAGTGTAAAGAAAATTTAAAGTAACTTTATTTATTAGGTATAGACGAAAATAAATTAAATATATGTAATAGTAGATATCACATTTTGATATTTACTTGTTGTGTCGTATCACAATGTCCTTTGGATTTTTTATTTTGTACAAAGTAAAATAATTATATTAGTAACAAAATGTTAAGAAAGATTAATATTAAAGATTCGTATAGGTACGATTTCAATATTTAATACCTACTAAAATGAATTAAATTATTATTAAAAGTTTTTTAAAAGTGTTTGGGATTTATTTCATTATTTTATAAATAAATAAATAATGAATAAAAGCTATATCTACACTTAATAATTTTGATTACAATACAATCTCGATCTTATTACGTAAATAGGTACAAGTTATGATATTTTAGACACTTATTAAACTAAATTTGACAATACAATTTTAATTTTACATTAGGTACTAATTCTAGCGTTGAGATTACATGTAGGTAGGTACTTAAAAGTATAAATACATCGATTATGTTTCAATATAATATAACTTATTTACATAATAATCTAAAATAAATTATGAAATAAATATTTAAAATTGTTGTTCGAGAGTAAAATCTTGTCTTTTTAATTTTATAAAAATATATTTATGTACCTCTAATTGTGTATCTGTAAATGATTTATTTTAACTCCATTGCAGTATTATTAAAATACTTAGTACTTGAAAATATGTAGATAACAACATAATAATAACATATAAAACATAGTTACATAATAGTAAAAAATAGTAAGCTTAAAACATCAAGATTTTATTAAAATTTTATTATTTAAAACTTTATAAAGAAACTACTTAATTGAGTATTTATTTACATTTCATCTTTGTTAACAAGACTAGTTGAAGGTAACTTCTTTATTTCGCTATCACAGCGTCATATTCAAGAGAATATTGACTTAGATCATGTACGACTCTGACTTAGGTATATTGTACACAATGACACTGAACATGTCGATATCCCATTTTGTCAAAATTATATTAGTTAATGCACAGATAACTCTTATCTAAGGACATTAATATTAGGAAAAGAACGTTGATCTGTCAATAGTTAGAAATTTCTATGAGGAATTTAACATACAAAATCCTGATAGTATTTAAAAAATCTGTTAGCAGTATGAGATCAACCTTTTTATCGTTGTTATGGCTAATATTGTGAAGGAACGGCGTTTTTCGTAACACGGTAGAATGGTGTTGTTTATATGGGTGGTCATGCGTAGTGCGGATAGGTGCCCAGATGCGAAGTGACATGAGGGGGTGCCATAGAGTGAGGAGTGTAGAGGTTGCTCCCCCCTCCACCCCAATTACTCCACGATGCCGACGGGAATATGGACGCTGGAACAAAAGAAAATTCTTCCCTCAGTCGTTATCAAACGTTGCTTTTAAAGTTATTTTATACGCATCGAGAAACACCCACAGAAAAAAATCAGCAGTACAATCGCTTAAAATACGAATAAATAAATACATGATAAAATAAAAATTAATGATTAATTAATCAGATTGTCAAAATATTATCAATCTTCGGCTAAGTGAGGAAGACTTTGTCTTCCGCTGGGTACCCTGGGGCCGGCAACGGTTCCCGGGAGCTGTAAGGCAATCCGTGAAGAATAAATATTATCTGGAATAAAATATTTTTTAAATAAAAACCGAATAAGCGCCCCAAACTTGCAACATCAATATCAGATCTAAGCTACCAATTTCAACTTTCCAAGAAGACGCCCGTAAGAGAGTTGCGAAAACTTTTACCGTGTTATTTGAAGTGGTCGGCACCTCCCGCGCGGTGCATGGCTGTGACAGAACACGCGGCCTGGAGTACTATGACAATATTTGTGTTAACCTCTGTGCGGGGTACATTAGCTCGTAAAATGCAGATTACCTAGTTTACACTGTTGCATAAAAGGGTGCATTACATTAAATTTGCGTTTGACATACTGACTGTTTGCTTAACAAACATTCAATTTCTTTCTATTGAACTTACCCAAATAATGTAGGTACTTCAAAAACAAAACTTAATATATAACACGCTACAGCATCGCATATGAAAAATGAATATTTTACCTGTAGAAGTGGGCATCGCTGCATGTGGTGCCATGAATGAGGATAACTTGGCGCTGTGATGGTAAGAGCTCATGAACAGGTCACTCTGATACTTGTAAGCAGGGTCACTGGCGGCTGGCTGTGTTGCCGCAGCCAACCCTTGAAAGTCGAACTTGTAGGCATATCTTTTCCCGTGAACTTTGGTCATAATGTTCTTGTCATAGTAGTATCTACAAAAAAGGTGTTTTTTATATATAATTAGGTTATATTTATTGTTGTTGATGTTTTCCAATACGAATAGAACGTAGGGAATTCGCAATTTGCCCAAAATGTACCATCGCTAAAACTGCTAAACTAATTATTTGTTACCAACCTCAGAGCCCGACTTAATTTGTCATAGTTCATGTTCGGTTTAGACTTGCGTTCTCCCCAGCGTCTCGCCACCTCGTCTGGGTCAGTGAGCTTGAACTCTCCGTTGGTACCTTCCCAAGTGATGCAACCTGCGTTACTTGAGTCACTGAGTAGTTCAAGTAGAAACTGCCACAACTGAATTTGTCCAGAGCCTGAAAATTTATAAGTAAATAAGTTATTTATCAGTACCTAAATATTAGAGCATTGACATTCGAACTCAGTTGAGAAAAAAAATCAAAGATAAACCGATTCAAAGGACGGGTATAACCGGCGTCCACGCTTTTACTAAAACATATTCCTATTTCTAGTTGCCACCTCTTCTTTTAAGGGCAACTAGCAAATGTGGACATAAGGTTAGCGGTAAAAGTACGGTACGTATATGTACATAAGAATAGTGAAGTATTTATGTTCTTTTTTCTTTCTTCGCAGGTCGCTTTACAGCTCACGAAACAGAAAATATTATTATCGTAGGTATAATGATAAAAAAGGTTTTGCTAGGGTCGGCAACAATTATTATAGACTATTATTTCAGCATCATAAAACTTGCGTTCGGCTGCCATTCTAATTTTCTTCACTTAGGTGAATATATTTGTGGGGAGGCACTCCCATTTAGAAAGGAAAGTATACCATTATTATAAAACTGATCGTTTCTATAAATAATCCAAAGATACATAGATCCATTTACACGCAAACACTACTGAAAAGATTTTGTTGTGATATTTACTATTAGACCGGACGTATTAAACATAGTCCTACTCACTCTTATTAATAAACTCGAAGTAGCGACGTAGTAACTAAACTGTATTTCGTCTCCATCTAACAAATCTGCAATTAATTATGATAGACGGAGACGAAACACAGTTTAAACTTCGAGTTTATTAATAAGAATGACTATAAATAAGGTTATTCTCACGATACTCTATTGTTAAACTACGTCATACTAGCTCGGAATAAGTTTTAATCCAAGACAAAACTCAGTTTAGCTTATTCCTTTCTTACTCTTTATTTTTAAATAATTTGATTTTGTATTATTGTAATTAATTTGACTAGTATTATGTTTAACCTCGGAATAAAGTTAGTCACAATCTACTCCATGTTTATTAATAAGGCAGATCATGTTTAAGAACTAAACATTATAACAGTATAAGTGTATCAAGTAGGAGAATATGTTAGCTTCAGCGAGTTATTATGGCGTATGCTCTCAAATCCGTCAGAGAATAACAAAATGATATAAAATATAATTGTGTCGAGTAAAATGATCTACAAAAAAGTCAGCGGTAGCATATATATATATATCTCTCTCTAATAGATAAGTAGTTACAAGCGTATTTATGTAGATATTCAAATTGTTGTAAACCCATGTTGTACCCGTGCGAAGCCAGAGGCGGGCTCGCTAATATTTATTTAAAAATCACTTATAAAACTGGGTGAAACTCTATTTTTGAAGTCGTAAGAATTTGTTCAGAATCACATGAAAACGGTTGAAATAACATAAAAGCTTAGGGTCGTGTTACCCTGCCAATAAGGCAACGATATTGGGCGGTTGTACTAGCGTACCGCACGAGTGAATCACAAAAACAGTTGTTCGTGTGGAACGACCCGTTCATATACTTACTGTACTATTCGAGGAACTGTCGGCATATTTTAAAGGAACTATTTTTAGCAATTTGATGGATTGGAAAAGATTTTACGTAATTATAAACGAACAGTCAGTCAAATTTCCACAAATGTATTTTAAGTTTGATTCATTTAAAAAATCAAAAATCGACTAACTTACTTATAAACTTTTACGTACTTTCGCGTTTCATATCCTTAAAAATGTGATATTACACATAATATTCATAATAAAGAGCCAAAAATATGTAAACGTGAACTCAGATGGGTCCAGGGGATAAGCTAGTTTGTAATAAATACATATGTATGTATATCTGCGAACCAAGAGGGGAAATATCGCTGGTACGATAAATTTGAAGAAAGCGTAGTGTGTCCACACGAGCGTGCGATTCCGGTGATTTATGCTCGAATCTACAGCGTTCATGTCACAATGTTTGTACCGATTGGCGCATCTTGGTTGACTACACCCTATTGTCGGCCGCTACGGCTCATCGGCTTAATGTGCTGCAATTAACAGTACTGATCGTCTGAACATTGCCAATATTAGGGTGTTTTTTTTGTATATTTGGCGGAATTTTTGAATGCCTCTTATTTTCAGAAACTGGCGTAGCAGAAATTAATAATAAAAATCTCATTTTGAATACGTTCTCTTGTTGTAAGAAAATTGTACTCTATATACTTACTCAGTAGGGACAGTAGGTAAGTAAGTATAGTAAAATTCTCCCAATAATGCAGTTTTAATTTCAGTTTGTTAGCTAATTTTTTTTCTATATTACTATTTTTATCAACAAAGTAGTAATTGCAATTAAAACTTTTATGTGACTGTACTGTTTTGTATGTATGGAATTAGATAAAGAAAAATATAAACGGATCGAGAGAAGTGACGACGTATTTAATGTATGTTTATAAATATGGACTACTGGAAAAAGTGGACATTGTTACCGTGACCTTGGCCACAGCCCAAGGTATAAAAGCCGCGACGGTGTGTTTTATTTTGTTGCTATAAGTAAAGATTTGGAAATATGTAGTACGAAACCGAAACTTTTTTTTCCAAGTTACATTATTGGGTTATGAAAATCAAAATTAATGGATGGCAATAAAAATCAATTATCGTGTCGTTAGTTCAAATTACACATAATTGGGGTTCGCGTGGTCAAAACGCCTATTGTTCATGGTGCAAGGGGTACGATGTTCGGTCTAAATAAAATTGAACATAGTAATTCGAATACTTTTAACCTGAATTAATTATTTATTAAAGTAATTAAAAAATCCGGCAAAGCGCGTGTCGGGTCACGCATTGGTCCGTAGCAGATACAACGCAGAAATACACATTTTTTGGGCTCTTTTTTATTTGAAGGTGTTATAATTTCATATTTCGGTTTATTTTCTCGGTACCTGTTATAATTTTCATTGACAGTATTTACTATTTACTAAGGGCAGCATTCCAGGTTTTTTTTTTCAGATTTTAATCAAATTTATTTTAAAGTTACCAGGGGAGGGCACTTTACAGAACTCTCTCAGTCTGTCATCTGTCCGTCTATCTGTCCGCATGTTGTGACATGCTTTTATCTTTGCCGTATTTTTTATTGCTTCTTATGATAATTTATAGAAAGGTGTCTAATATGAACTGCTACAGAATTTTAGCATCAAATTTTGCAAAAAAAAATGACACCCATTTTATGTCATGTCAAATGTCTGAATCTGCTAATTACGTTGTATTTAAATTTAGTAGGTACTATTATTATGATTAATAATAATTTTAATAAACTTTACTTTTGGCAAATACTAATTATTTCTGAAGCCATGTTGCAATTTATAAGGGCCGTGATGGTGTGTTTGATTCATTTATGCTTTCACTAACATTATTTACATGGTTCACATGCCAATATTCTTAGTTTTTATTTGCAGTAAAAATATAACATTTAAAAAGTATTAGATAAAGTGATTGGCGCACATACAGGCTATTCAACACGCAATGCTATCTTTACGGGGTTCGGTTGCCGGGGTTGAGGTGTGGCACGTGGGAAAGTTGACTGCTAAGTTCATAATTAGTTTGACTGTTGTTTGCCCCTAGCCACGTGCCTTTAATTGACGTTTTACGCAATAACAGGTATGGTAGGTCGCTACATATACACGCATTGTTATTTGAGGTGTCAATTTTGCCCGAAAACATTACATGCTTTGATTTTGTGGTAATTTAGATTGTTTTGTTTAATAATTGTTTGTAAAATATATTTTTAATATTAATAATAATAATGAGTTTTAAATAAAACCCCCCACAGATTAAACATCTTCCTGTGTATGCTATAGGACGCACAGAATGATATTGTGTAATGTGTGGGCCCCATTATAGTGTCCGCGACCAACTAGATTGAATAAAGTGACTGGCAGGTAAGAACTACGCTCCGGCTAAATTATAAAAATCTACGTCCCGTGCTCTTTATTTACGGATTGTTGACTATCTATCATCACGCCTTTCATCCCAAGAGGGGTAGGCAGAGACAATCGAATGCCATTTGTTACGATCCTGACATATCTCTTTTGCTTCTTTTATGTTCATCATACCTTTCATACATGCTCGGCGATTGTGTGTACTTTTAATATTTCCATCGATCAACATATTTTTTATATGTTTAATAAAAGTACATCTAGGTCGTCCTCTGCCAGCATTTCCTTTCACTTCAGCCATAAATAAATAATATATACTAATATGACTTCAAATAAATATTAAATATATTGAGTTGTACCTAAAAGCGCCTCTTATTTATTTGTCTCATAGAGGGGGATGAAAAGTAGAGTGTATGACTCGGCCGCAAAATTTTTTTTTTTCTCGGGCGGTGTACTTTGAATACCTCGCTATGCTTAGGATTCTACTTTAGAAACCCTCGCTGCGCTCGGGATTCTACTCTAGGATCCTTCGCTCCGATCTGTATTCAAAATAGCGCCTTCGCCGTAAAAATACTATTTTGCTCCCTTGTGACTTGTGATACAATCTACTATTTTATTAATTCATTTAATTATCCCCTAAATTAGTTAGGTTCACAGTATACTGATCACTATGTATTGACTTACTTTTCACGGGAGAGTATGAAAATGTATTTCTAGAATGTTTATTGCATGAACAATCATGCCACCTGTCATTGCAAAAAGATTAAACCTTACGTTTTCATTGATTGTTCATGCAATAAACTTTTCTGGAAATGTACATTTTCATACTCTCCCGTGAACACTATGTCAATACATAGTGATCAGTAGTTACACTGTTAACCTAACTAATTTAGGGGCTAATTAAATGAATTAATAAAAGTATATTTGTGAATTCTCGTCGTAAATGAAAACCCACTTGTCATTTACGTTTTCATTGACGATCTTAATCGGAACGGTAATAAAATTGGTTATTTGATGCTTGCTTTGCTATTGATTAACTTCCGGCTTCTGATGGAGGCGAAGTAGGGTTGTAACATTTCCTTTCTAACCCCTTTGATATGAATGTGATTTCTGGGACTATAATTATCTATTTAAATCAAGCTTTATGGAAAAATCTGTACAAATAAATAAAATTTGAATGGATTTTGATGAAACTATCAGAAATACTTTTACTACTAAGACTTAGAATCTGCTTTTTGTTTTTTCTAAAATATATTTCCAAAATAATATAGATGTGTTAAACAGGCTCGGGGGAGAAATTATGTCAAAATTCCACAGGTTACCTAGTCTATATAGTGTTTTTGTTTGTCTTCCTTATATTATACATATATAAAAATACTAGTTTCAGCCCCGAATTCGCTTTTAGAATTTTAATTATCACCCGATCCCATTATAACAGCCTTCGGTTGCAAATATTGCAATGCAAGGTGAAACCGGCGGGGAGGAGGAATTGTTTATATTTAAAAGCATCCATCATATTTTGTTTGCAATTATCTATTTGATTGGATGGGGTATCAATTCTCCTAAAGACCTAGACAAACTATAACCACAAACAAACCAATTCATACTCTCTCTTTATAATACTAGTAATAGATATAACTATCCCCGCATATTACAAACATAAGTGACTAACACAGTATGAATCGACATCAATTTAGCCTATTATCATTTTAAACCAAACGCTTGATCACAGACAGATAGTGTGCGTGGATTACATTAGGGTAGTTTTTCCCACTTTCCCACAGGTAAAGTGGCCGCTTATCTGAACAATCTAGAGTTGCGTGATTTAGTCACTTGACTTTATTGGAGTTCTTTGACAACCCCAGATACCAGAACTTCACACTTTAAAATTGATATTTAATGTAGTATATTTGTCAACTAAAAGTAAGTAAGTAAATAAAAGAGTATGTATCAGAATTAAACATAAATGACGGTTTTAGAATTTGTGCTGTCTTTCTGTATAAATGTTTGTCTAGAATATGCTCCGAAACTGCTAAGTGGATTTAGATAAAACGATTAGGGTCATAGAGGATACATAGAATTAGAATTTTTTGTTACACTTCTATTGTTTCACCTGTTTCTGTTGGTAACCACAGAGCACACCAAAATCGTTGTCGATAGAGGCGGTAATTTAGTGATAGTAGTGGTTAAATTCGTTATGATGTAATTTCGCCAATTTTTTTCCCTTTGATTATTTATTTGTACCTTAGATTTCGTTGGTATCGTTTTGTGTCGCGAGACAGAGCTCTAGGAAAATAGTTAATTGTGATGTTTTAAACGGGAAAGGCGATCTAGGACGCCAAACTTAGTGTTTCCAATCATTAATTATAATTATTATGTTTGTATTTTAACATAATCATCATATAACGTAAAATCCGTTGCGACAATAAAACGACAGAAAAATACAGTGGTACAGGGGCTAGTACTAGGCGTTTACCTCCCCACCCGCCAAAAGTGGCAGAAAAAATTGTTCGTTGATTTACACGCTTCACGTCTCCTTTGGTATATACTCAAAGTAATCCTCTATTGACCTCAAACAATGAAGACATGGCTGTATGGTTTTACATAGACCTTTGCCTTTTCCTCGGAAAGAAGACTACAAAAAAAAAACGTTATATTGTAAAGTAGTAAATGTCAAAAATAAATAACCTGGAGGGAACGAAAAAGGCGCAGAGAGGCTAGCGGTTTAGGTTTTGAATTCAGAAAAAAAACTTTTCCATCGACCCTCAGCGAGGAGAGACAGCTGAGCATGAGCGGGCCGTAGACCTGTTATGCGGGGGCCAGCACCAGCCCACTTCGCCCTGAAGCGCGTCTCCTGGACGCCCTAAGGTGAAACGCCAGAGACGTGCAGCCTGGTCTACGGGTGTAGACTCTAGACCCTGAACCTCCTGACTACGACCTGAGCGAGCGTGCCTGCAGAGGTGCAGCACGCCCTTACCGCCCCAAAACCAGCCCCGAGGATAATGAAGAAAGAAGTATTTCAGTTATCAGTATTTTAACATCTGATTAAATGTGATTTGTGAACTAGTAAAGTGCCTTTTAACTGTGAACTCCTGAACTTGTAGTATAAGGCAGGCCGACTCCCCTGATATAATGTAGGTTATGAGCTAGCCGGGAAACATATTTCTCTTCCTTTCTCTTCTCCTATATTCTCTGTCTATCTCCTTCTTGTGGTGCGGGGCTAAACCCCTCGCATTTCAGGCTATAAAAATTATAACACTGTGCCACGGTAAAATTATGACACGATCAGTTGTAGCGTTAGTTTGATTCCCGTATCACACTTTGAATAACAGCAACTAATAAAAATTCCATTTTATAAAAAGTTGATAGGTATATTTCCGAACGCACTGTCATGTTTAACAAAGTAAAAAGCAATCTGGTATGAAATCCGTTGTCCGTTATGGTATTAAGACACGCGGTAATCTCTCTAGGTAACCCCTTAAACTTATGTCCGTGTACCCCATCAAGAAAATAGTGGCTATCTTATCGAAAATCTCGCGTGTTGACCCCGCTACCACGTGGCGTTTGCTCACCCTAATTTCTCATTGGCCGACCCCTTGTAAAATACTTTCGCCATCAATATAATACCTAGAAGCAATATAAAATATTCTGAAAATAATCTATCTGACCTAACGTTATTTTAACTACATACTAATAAAGATAAGGGTTGCATAAAAAAGATATTCCAAATTAAATGAGAACTAGCTTAATAATAGTAAAAGTTATCGTTACCTACTATTATAGACTCGTTGATTCCCTTTCCTAACTTATTAAGACCTGCATTACTAAGACCATATTGAAAGAAAATATCTAATGATTTTGGAAATAATAATAGCAGGTATGTTATGGTATTAAGTCCAAAGTCCAATGATTCTAATTGACCAAAACCTGGACACCATTATAGCCACCTTCTAGATTACGAGTCGGAGTTGCGATCCTTAGTAATGAGGAACTGACGAATGAAGTTCCATAATTGGCTAGGTTTTAGACAATTGATTTTTTATTCTTTAAATAACTAGCTATACGTCTCCATTTTGAATAACTTTTTGTACTTAGTATAGTACAGTGAATGATTTAGATATGCCATCATTACTGCATTTAAATACAATTTTACACGCACAGTTAAAGTTCAAAATAAGTACATACGCCATTTATCATCGAGATTATGACATTGAGGGGTGTTTCGAGAAAACATACGTTTCATATTCATAACAAAGATTCATGACCCCTTAGTTTTGTTTTTGTAAAAGTTATGCTGTGCTGTTTGTTACTCACAAAATATTGTTATCCTATCATGTTAGGTTTTATAATCGTGGATCTAGCGGAATTTTATTTAACTCCCATCATGTGGCATCAGCTCTCTATAAAGGTATGTCGCAATATATGCCTCTAATTTTTGAAATAAGTAAAAATATAATAAGATTGCAGTTCACTATTATAATGCGCATTTATGTAATCAATTTCATTGGAACCTTCTTGGTCGAAGAAGATGACTATAATACATTATAGTATCGAAGTTTGACATATTAGAGACGCGTGTATGTAAAACTTATCAAACAAAACATATAAGAGTAGATAAAATATTTTATAATGTAAATATTTATTATTAATTTGTATTTAATATAAAAGATTATGGGTCTAAAAGTGAGGTAATAAGACTCACGTTACGAGCAAGTGTGTTAAAAAGAATATTAGAGACGTATGTATATAAAATGTGTCATTAGACAATATAATTCGGTTTTTTTTATAAAATTTATTTTACATGAGGAAATCTCTGAAACTACTGATCCGATTCTGAAAATTATTTCACTAATAGTACCAAAGCAGGTACTATAGGCTATATTTTATTTTGCTCGAAAATACCACGTGCGAAGCCGGCGGCGAATAGCTAGTATATAGATAATTAGATAATCTAATCGTCTATGGTGAATTAAATTATTTCTAATAATTTATTTCGATTGTGTGACAACTTGTAAACTGAAATAATGTAGAAAAATATTTTACCATACATTTTTGAATACGATTTACGATAATCATTATAAATTTTAAGCAGTTTAAATAAAATACTACTCAGAAATTTATGCGACAAATGTATGGTTGGTTCTTGTCCAACACTCTGACATGTTTAGCATAAGTAAATGAAAGCCAAATTAAACTATGAAATTGGAATGGGAATATAATAATGTCGAGATATACCTGAGTTAGCAAGTCGGCTGCTTGTTGGACCAAACATTTGATATGGATCTGAAAAAAAACAACAATAATATTAAAAAACTTTAGAAAATTAATAATATTAAGCAAAATCCTGTTATAATGAGCAAAATAGAAATAGAAAATAATATTTAAGTTATGTAAAATACTCCGAATATTCAGCATATTAATAATTAGGTAATGAAAGGAAATGGCAAAATATATTAAAATTATTTCCAAGCCTATTCAGATTTACTAGGGCCGTGCCACGAATGTAGTATAGGCAGTTTTATAATTTTCAGAGTAATTTAAACAAGTGGATAAGCACGTCGCTGCACGTAATGAACCTAGATGTGTCACTTCTACAACAAACATAAATATCTGTTATTTTTTAGATTTAGCTTTACGTGCCCTCCGAAGCACGAAGAATCGATTAAAGCACATATTCTTAAATAAAATTTGTACGTAGCCTTATGAGGCATGAGTGAGAATTGAACCCGGGTCCTCCATGTTTCAATTAAACGCTGGTAGAGCTAGGTTAGGCTCCTTTTTAACAAACAAACAGACATAGCCTTGCGGTGTGGTCAGAGACACCAAGGTAAATCTGTATTTGCACTTATTAAGGGCCGTTGGTCAAGGTCATCTTATAACTGTCAAAAATATGGCATATCTCAGTTAATCCTAACGCAAAAGCAATGCTCGTTTAAAAAACGACGGCTATTTAGAAGCCTAAATAATAAAATATAGCTTAATCCAACTTAAAATAATAACTATTAACGGTGTGGGATGGAAATATTTTATAAATAAACTCACCTTTCCAGGGTTAACTGAGATTTGTCATATTTTTGACAGATACAAGATGACTGAGAGCAACGGTCTTTAACAGTCTTAGATGAGTCATTTATTTAATAGACTTATCTGTTATCTTTGGAAGAAGTGTCTTCAAAGCACGAGTAGTCTAGAAAATTTGTGTTAAATTTGAACTCCCACCGGTTTCAACTCAACGCTTTACCTATTAGGTTATAGACATCGATAGTTATAGAGTCCTTTTTTGTTTTTTTCTTCACAGGTTGCCTTACAGCTCCCGAAACCGTCTTATCGGTTCTAGAGCACCCAGAGGAAGACCAAGTCTTCCTCTTTTAGCCGATGGTATTTGTGAGGCTATACCTAACGAGTAACCAGTTCTGTTGAGATATATTTAAATGGAAAAGCCTCTAAGTGTGTACATAAGTTTTTAATTATAAAACTCATTGGTAAATGGCCGAGTTCGAACCGTTAATATCTTAAACTTTTCGTTTGTAAATTGTAATTTGACAGTAGAATAATCTGATTATACGTTGACTTTGTCAGTTAGTATTGGACAGCATAATAACAAGAAAATATCTCATCGATCAAACCTAAGTCCCTAGGCTTTATAACTTAATACTTATATAATATAATCTTCTATAACTTTGATACTTTAGGCTCTATGTAGAATTTGTATATGAAAGTAGATAGTCGTCACTTGTGCGGTATATTATGTAGTTATCTATGCTAATTTAGACAACGCGATGCAGGGTTTTACCAACCTCATTATACCTACTTGCAATGCAATCTATGCACTCCATCTCGATTTTTTTTCGACCGACACCAAGTAGTGTTGGTGTTCTGTTACTAAGGAAACTGTTAGGGAGGCACTATTTATTAGTTTTTAAGATAGCTTTCTTTTTACTATGAACATATTTGGGTATTTTATAAGCTCAAAATTGGATTGGATTCATTAGATAGCATCAGTCAATTCAATATCCATTTTTTTAAACTCTACAAAACAAATAATGAACCAAGTATGTTTTTCAGAATTTCCCGAAATTCAAACTCCAGGAATTTGAAAGGGGATTTAAAATTTGTATTGGAAAATGTAAGTATGGTAACTACTAGTGATGCAACGGAAGTGCCATAATGGAAGCAGAAACAGAACCAGTGATGTCAAAATAAAATCTTAGCGGAAACGGATGCAGAAACGTAAATATTATGAAATAAAATAAATAGTATTTTTTAAGTATTATTTTTTATAAAATATAAGCGGGATTCGCCCGCATAACGCATCATTAGCACACATCAAAGGACACGAATAAGCCGAATATGCTCGTCGATTGCCCACACTTCGTTCACTCATTCGCTCGCTTGCTTTGTCTCGAATACTACTTACCTAGTAAGTTTCCTATGACTTGTGATGATCCATAAGCGCTTTCTTTTCGGTGTTTTAGTACTTATACAACAGGTATTGGTAAGATGCATTTATATAAAAATAATAAGCTGCTGCTGTCAACACGTCCATTTATTAAAAGCAAACAACACACATAATTGGCATGTTCGGCACACAGACACGAAGTGTGGATGGCATGTTCGCTATTCGCCCACATAGCAAATATTCTTGCGATTAAGGGGAATGCATAACGAATAACGCATTATTAAATAATAAATTGGCATAAGGAAGTCTGGTGCAAATCCGGCCATATACAGCCATACCCGCTGAATCGTGCCTTGTATCACCCGAGAAGACTCATCTAAAATTATTCAGTTTAAATTTCCGTTATATACGAAGCAGAAACAGAAACGGATGTGAAAATGCGTGCCTAACTTCCGCAGTTGCGGAAGCCGAATCGGAGGTCCGTTGCAGCACAGTAATTACCACGTTTTCACGGGTAAACGGGAAGCTGTCTGTAAATATTTCATCACAATATTATTGTACCAGAACAGTCAGAGACACTGGTAACGAAATTTCCGCATTTATCCAGTTGCCGCTGAACTGTCTACAGCTGTTACTTCGTAAACTAATGATAAACAAAGTATTTCATTTTCAGAAATGCAGACGCCCGGTCTGGCATGCCCCATGAAGCACGAGATTAAAGACTTATCTTTAAAGAAAATTAGTGCATAGCTCTTTTCCTCAAGTAATAATTGAACCTGGGTCCAAAACTTTAATTACGCTTTAAAACAAAAATGTTCCAGTAGTAATATAATACAAGGGGTAGCTGTAAATAGGTCAATGAAAATAAACGTAGTTTGGCTTTTTAGCACTTGATTAGTTTTATGTCCATTCTGTTGGTAGTTACCTACTATATAGACAGGTCTATTAAGTGATTAAACAATGTCTACATAATGGATAAATATCAAATGATGGTCAAGTTGTTTAACTAGGCCGTGTTTATAAAAGTACTTGATTTAAAAGATTTCAAGCATGAAGTAAGCTACGAGAGCTAGGTTTCGTAACGGATTTTAATTTGTATTAAATTATAGTGACAAGATTTATACATAGGTACCTATACCTAGGTCTATGTTGAATTTTGTTGGCGTAATAGTTAAACGAGAGCACTTTGTCTCTCTCAATTTCACATATCTAACTCTAATTGCTTACTTATAAAATTTATTTTTAATTATTTAATTTTAAATAACAAAATATAACAAATGTTCACAAAAATCCTATGACTTAATTAATAAACACCCCGCATACTTTTCAAATGTAATAAACTTACAATTCGCGAAGGGTGACACAGTAGCGTATATTCAAATGTAGTAATAATAATTCTATGACCCTGCGGAGAAACAATAGCGTTCTGGTGAATACGCTCTATTGTTAACTGAATAATAATAATTATTAGTAGCACATGTACTTGAGATTTTAGAGCCCTTCTTTTAATATTTATAACCGAAGCAAATCGTTTGTTTGAAATGACAATCTGAATTTTATAATAAGGGACATTTGCACAATAGCTATTTTAAGTGCCTCAAAGAAACCGATGTAAGATTCATAATTCCTATTACATTTTTTATGGTATTCTTACTTTCAATGGTAAATCCTATTTATTTAATAGAAACAGAACAGCATGCAAGTTGGTTCACAATATTAAGTTGTTGTTTTGATTTGTTGAGTTAACATTGAAAATTTGCATTACATTTTTCTGTTTAATAATTCTGTCTGAATAGGTACACGCTAGTAGGCGTGTTACATTATAGTAGGCAATAACGATTCAACGCGGCCTCAAGCATACTTAAAATAAGTATTTTGTTAAGTTTTAAATGCCTTATTTTTTACATACAAAATATTTCAATTGTTAAAATATATTATTATTATCATAAAATCACTGTTTTTCCTTTTTATACCTTTTTCCCATTGTATGATAATAATTACATTATTTTTGTAAAAAGTACAGTATAGATTTGATTAATATTATTTTTTCGTAATTTTATTTTAGTCGTCTCTGAAAATATCACTGACGATAACCCACCGAAATCAAAATGAAATTTCTGAATGTATTCAATTAGGCGTCGCAAAATGTATAGACGTGAGGCGATCCAGCGATTATCGTTCAACAAAAGATAACTCCCAAGTCAAAAATTTTCGCACAATAAATTGTTAAATCGAGGGTGAGTGGCCCCTTTGAGTCGACTCACTTAGGGGGCGCGACGTAATCGAAATGATAATGATTAATGATTCCTCTCATCATATACCGCCTTAATTCTACAGTCTATTAGCACATTGTGATTGGCATTTGTATGCAGGCTGAGGCGCGAAATGATTATGTTTATAAGTCTTAGAAAGGGGCGCTAATCCGCTATTTGTAAGTCAAAAGCCAGTTTATTTGTATTATGACGTATTAATGATGTTTAAACATTTAGTTCTGTAACATATCGCGCGTACTTGACTCTTCAACATCTATCTTTCATCATGCCTTTTATCCCAAGGGTGATAGGCAGAGACAACCGAATGTCTTAGCTCCGATACTGACATACTACCTCTTTCATACATGCTCGGCGATTGTATGTATTTTTATCATGCCTTCAATCAATAAGTGGTCGTCCTCTGCCAGCATTTCGTTTCGCTTTTTCCATTATAAACCTTATTAGTCAATCTTTTATCTTTCATTCTTTCAACATGTCCAAATCAGCGTTAACTAGGTACATTTCTTAATTTTAGTTAGGTCCATCATCATCATCTTTTGCTCCGCATTCGTCTCTAATTACAAAGTTCCATAATATGCGGTTCCTTTCGATAATAATATAAACCCAGCAATGTCGAGCAATACCTTATATTATTTGTTCTTTTACTAAGAGTAGTAATAGTTATACTAGTTAGACGTTGTATGTATTGCCATTATTAAGATCGAGCAAAAAACGCCGAATAAAACATGTTTCTTGTATGGGGATCCCTTTTAATTTTCAACTTATTTTTATTATTTCTTGTTATAGCGGCCATATCTTGTAATACACATCTTTCAACATTTCAAGTGTTGACCTATTACGTTTCAAAAGATACAGCCATGTGTAAGGCGAACGGATAGACGGACGGACGGACAGTGGAGCCTAAAGTAGCCCACGGACTGGTCCGGTATCTCACAGAAAATTTTCGGTCTCGCCGCCGTATGATCGAGATTGAAGACATGCCACACATTAGCAATATGTAAATCATATGATCTAGATCACATGCAATTCACTCACCCACACAGACACATAAGATTCGATTAAACAAAGGCGTGTGTGTGTGTGTGACAGATCGTTCCGGCCATCGAAATCAACCACAAATACAACGATTTGAAAAGGGATGGTGGGCCGCGCGGACAAGAATTGGACAAGTCGTGGTCGATTTCGGTGGAGCGTATGGCGGCGCGCCGGCGATTGGACGAATGAGTGGGCACCTTTAGTAATAGAGTTTCCGTTGTCACCCTTTCGGTACAGAACCCTAAAAAATATACTTTTGAAAGACTAAACTCTGGCAGTATTTTCTTGGCGAAGATCAACAATTTCTTATATCTAATATTATTCTTATGTTTCGACTCGAAATTCGAAATCTAGTTATGACACGCGAAGCCAGCAAATAGAATTGTCGAAAGTGATTACTTTTTCTATTCACTGTGAAAATTGGTGGACTCCGACAGCGCGAAGGAGGGGCGCGGACGTTATGTTTCTGTTTTGTATTATTTGTTTATCTTTTTACTCGGATTGCTCCGGGCGGAGAGAACAAGATTTTCCACTTGTTCTGGAAATCACGTCTTTACATAATATACAGGTTGACTTGGGAGACTTGACAATAACATTATTCTCTTACCATATCAGTTATGTACATGAAATATTTACATTAGATTTTCTTAATTTCTTTGGTTATATCAATGTTTGATGTTCTAATTTGGTGTTGCGGCACATCGCGTCCATAGATGTCGTATCGCAATACTGTATTGTTGTTTATAGGTATAACTTTCAAGCGACACTCGTTGGGGACACCCTTTTGCTCTAAGTCGTTGTATTGTTGAGAAATAATAATCATTTACTGTATTAATAAAACTAAGTTCTGATCATGTCTTCTATAAGTCAACCTGTATATCAAAAGGTTCCAGTATATTTATTTTGCCAAAGCAGGAAATAGAGTTCTCTTTTACAATTTTGAAAAGTTTGTAGAAAATCACACCTGATATCTTATTGGATTAGAAACGAAATGTAACCTGGTTCAACGTAATTGGTAACAAAGAAGATCGGAGGATAGTCATAGGATAGAGGAAGATAGCAAAAGGTTCCAGTATATTTATTTTGTCAAGCAGCAAATAGAGTTCTCTTTTAAAATTTTCAAAAGTTTGTAGAGCAATCACGCCTGATATCTTGTTGGATTTAGAAACAAAATATAACCTGGTTCAACTCACAGATGTTTCTTTGTTTTGGAAATTATAGCTATACTCTCAACTCTACTTTTGACTTCAAATCCAGAAATGGCGACATAAGTTTTTATTGTGACAGTAGCGTCAATTTTATTAAAATCGAATCGTGCCATCGCAACGAAATTAAACTCAAGATTTTATCATAAGTATTGAAAGAAGATCGTTATATTCTTCCAATGCGAGTCTATTAAATATTTATTACATCGATCGATTAGGTTTTATACTTAGCATTGCTCTAAACGTAAGATTGTGCCAAACTACCAATAGAGGGTTCTAGTCATATGAGTGACTGAGCAGCTAATCTCAAGCTTGATTAAGTAACAAAGGTAAGATTGTTTGACGAAGATACTAGTACAAGTAATAATGCGTTATATGTGCCTTTTGTAGTGGGCAATGAAGACAACGATCCTGGCGCCTTCACTGTCAATATTCTAGCTGTCGCACGGCTCTCGTACATTGTTTACAAAGGGTAGCTCGACTGAGACCCCGAGTCAACAGTGCATTTCCCAAGCAAACACAGAAACTCGTCTTTATGAAATTCGTTAACCCTCCACCAAGAAAATGGAACACTTTTTACTGATAAATATTTCGCTATATTGCTAGATGCAGTAAATATTTATGTGTTTGATAATAGCTAACACAACTTAGATTTTCATACAATTCCGTGTAATTTGTTTTGTAGAAAATCGTGTTAATGAAAGAAAAAGTGCGTGGAATTTCAAGAACCTAGGATTTATCAGTGTCAGACATATATATTATATAACCGATCATGTTGATATATTTGAAATTAATCATATAATTGACTAAAAAAAGCATGCCCTAACAAATATTTTTGAAAGTTATGGCAAGATAAAATTATATCGTAACCATGTCCCTGAATATTAATATAGAGTCACACAGGGAAAAAGTTTTATTTATAAGGAATGTTTAAAAGCTATTGATATGGATTTATATTTGGCACTTATAAGGAAATTCTTACCACGTTGGCCTTTTCTGCTCTAATTACGCATCAATTACCAACACTAATCTTTCGACCTATAATATTGATCTTTGCTATACAAAATGTTATCTAAGTTCTTACACGACATAGTTCACATTAGAACTAGACTGATATTGAGTTACAAAAATGGCCATGTAAAGGGAAAATGGTTTCTAGTCTATTGGCTTTAAAGTCAATTTTGCTAGGAATAGGATTATTAGTAACGTTATAAGATAGATACTCTATGTGTATTTTGATAGAGTCGAGATTTGTTCGTGTCCGGTAAGGAAAATGTGGTGAATTGACGGGAGCGAACTGAAGGAGTTAATGCGTGACGCACAAAAGGCCAAATCACGGGCCCTTCGACATGCGGCCGCACGACGCTCAACTGAGTGATTTGTATTCCAATTATGACACCAGCTTTGACACCCGTTGATCGATGAGAGGAATTTTCAACAAAATCTTTCAGAAATGTTATGAAAACCTTTGTCAAAAAGGTATTTTGAGCAGTTTACGTCCTCTGTAGGTGAGAAACACTAGATTTTCCGATAACACTTTATAATGCAGAACAAAAAGTTTGGAATTGCTTATTTCATCGGAAAGTCTTATGGAAAAAGGGAAAAGGCTAAAAACTAGATTACAAATGAACATAGTTGAAAACTTTTTATTATGTTTGCCTTCTTATATATTGAATTTGTTAGATAACAAAAACGTATCAAAACTCAACAGTTTTTCAACTATGTTTTGTTTATTAGTAGGAGATAAATATGTATGTATATCTCTTTTAAAGATTTTGACGTGAATTCGATGAACGTTTAGTTGGGGGTCCAGAAAAATAGCGACAGGAAAAACATGTACTTTTGAAAGCTTCATGCTTCTAAAGTTTATTAACTGTAAAATTTTAGTTACCACATTGTGAAGACTCGTCTGGCGGCAGTGTAGTATACGAATATGATCCACCTCACCTCCGCTCTCTTTAAATAAGTAATTTATTGGCGCGGCTACCGTTCAGTTGGAAGTGAGCTAGCGTCGAAATTACTCGATGGATTTTTAACGAAATTAACAGTATTTTCATGACTAAAATCACTTCTACCGATCCTGATTTTTTAACACGCTTTTATGAGCTTCATATTATGTAACTAACTGTAAATAACTATGTATGTAAAATCTTTGAAGTCGGATTTAACCGACTTCTAATTATTGTATCGACTTGAAACTTTGTAAATGTATGTAATACTGATATCAATACAATAATTTGGTACCATGGAGCTGATTTGATCATGGAGCTAAGAGGTGGATAGTGGAACTCTTTAATGGCTAGTCACCTCGAGTTTGGGCTAATTTGGTTTGTGCAAATGTGCGTTAAGCTTTTTTTTTGTTATTCTAAGCTATAATTATTTTATGTTATATTTATTATTTTATGTAGGTATCTATAGAAAAAAGTCAAGAACTACTTTTGTCATAAGTTGGCCGATAGTAGAACTAATACACATTTTTATAAATAAATATTTACAAACACTCCACATTACGATATGGCCAAGAGTGGTCTGACAAATTAACAAACGTTAATTATTTAGAATTAAACGAACTTACCTTGTGAAGTTTAATTTATCTACTTATATGAAGATATTTATTGTTTATGAATTTACGAATGCAGCATATTGTTAACACTATTTAAAGTAAAAATCTTGCCTTATATCTACCTACCTACTGAATAACCACCACTCCCTATATAGATAGGACGTTATTATTTTTATAGCTCTAAATTTTTCGATAAATAATGGGAAAAGAGAAGTAAAATGGGTTTGGGTAGGAGTTTTCATATACAATAAATATTTTCATATAATTAGATATTAAACTTTACATTCGCTTAATTCTAAAGAATATTTATTTATTTATTTTTTGTATATGAATTTACGAGTGCCGATATTTACAGCATCGAAAAATTCATTTCTTATATTATATATTGAAAATTCTGTTGTCACAGAACCGTTACAAAACCAAACTCCTTCGAAACGGCTTGACCGATATGTATGATTTTTTGTGTATATTCGGTAGGTCTGAGAATAGGTCGTAAACTATTTTTCACCCTCCTACCTCCACCCCCATTTTCATTTTCATTTTTCATTTTCAATCGCGATTTTAGTATTTTTGTAATTTTTGCAACAATATCCAAAGTTAGTGGTAGATATAGTGGTAGGGGTAAAAACAACCCCTAAAGGTTTAAAATGGGGAGTAAATTTTGTATTCCTAATACAACGCGTACGAAGTCACGGTCAACTGCTAGTTAAAATTATAAGACCGTCTAATAGGACAGATTTAGGTATTAAGAAGGCAGTACTCGTATGTCACGATAATGTGTTGTGACATCTCTAACTTTGGAATAATATACCTACATTTTGTGATAAATAAGTGCTTACTACCAGAAAATAACATAAGATTTTTTTTAACGCTGTCCAGCACTTATGTTGGTACAATTAAATAAACTACTATTGAAATTCATATTATAATCTACACTAATATTATAAAGAGGAAAGATTTGTATTTTTGTATATTTGTATGTTTGTTACGAATAAACTCAAAAACTACTGGACGGATTTTCACAATGCTACATTATCCCTGAGTAACATAGGCTATATACCATCACGGCATGACGACGGGAACGGGGTGTTCAGAGGTGAACATGACAAAAGCTATGTATGAAGTGTATGTTTGCCAACATTCTGAAATAGTCACGTACGAAGTCGTGGGAAACAGCTAGTCTCTAATAACAATATCTCTACCCGGTCAAAGCCGGGGAGGATCGCTAGTGTTTCTAAACACCATACAATTGACACAAACTATATGTATCTCTACAAATAAAATACAAAATTATACAGCATTTGCATGTGTACGTAAGTTTATAATAAAAATATCTCTAACCGTTCGAAGCCGGGGAGTATCGCTAGTATGTTATGACTGTAGTTTTCCTTTCGTTTTAAAAATAAGTCAGTGTTAAAAATTAAATTAAATTAAATTAAAATACGAACGACGGGTAGTTACACATTTTTATTCAAACTGATGAATCGCCGTACGGGTGTGCGCGGCACCCTTCCGGGGTCTCATAATTTTGTTTCCTACTATCTTACAGTCCTTGTACTTAAACAAATTAAAACGAAAATAATGTTAACGTAAAAGATATTTAGGTACTGTGCCCCAATTCATCATTTTATAATAAATAAAATAAGTAAATTTAACTTCCAAATCGACGTGAACAGGCGATGAAACCACAGCATCGACAATTCGTTGAAATTTATTATTTTTTCATTTTATTTTTATAATCACATATTATTATCCTTACTACACATAATTCCACCAGTATAAGTAAATTGCATAACACGTCATATATTTCGCAAATTAGAGAAATTTGATGTGACTTAGCCAACACAAATAAGACGTATATAGACGTCCTATCGATATAGGTAGCAGGTAGATATAAAGCAATATTTTTTTATAGATTGCATCATATGGTGTCGGCAGCTCACTAAGACTATGCTGCATTCGTAAATTCATATACAATAAATATATGTGAAATATAATTTAACGATATGGCATAAGAAGCATGAAAGTAAGATAAGTGCAGTGGAAATGCGGTCTTTACTTAGAATGTGTGATATAAAGCGTATTGACCGAAACCGGAATGATATCTATAGATAAGAATTAGATAAGAATGCCGAGTGAAAGATGATGTTATGACTAAAATGAGGAAAGTTTATGTAAAATGGTTTACGCTGCTTTGGACACGTTGAAAGATTGACTGAAAAGATTTTTATGGCAGAAGTGAAAGGAAATGCTGTCAGAGGGCGAATTATGTGTACTTTTATTGAACATATAAAAAAATATTGATCGCCGAAAGGTATGATAAAAAAAAAGCAGCGAGAAGAGAGTTTGTCTGCCCACCCCTCTTGGGATAAAAGGCGTGATGATAGATTGATATAATAAACTTGCCGAATTCTACGATCGGGCCACGATATATACCCTATGTTTAAAAAATATAAACCTTGACACTTGACTTTCATATAAGGTTAGACAGGAACACTGTTACAGTTCTTATTTTTTATTTGATATTTTCTATTATTTCACAATCAGACAACCAGTAACAGTAACTACCCACCCCTCATGGAATAAAAGGCGTGATGATAGATTGATATAATAAACTTGCCGAATTCTACGATCGGGCCACGATATATACCCTACGTTTAAAAAATATAAACCTTGACACTTGACTTTCATATAAGGTTAGATAGGAACACTGTTAAAGTTCTTATTTTTTATTTGTTATTTTCTATTATTTCACAATCAGACAACCAGTAACAGTAACTACCCACCCCTCTTGGGATAAAAGGCGTGATGATAGATTGATATAATAAACTTGCCGAATTCTACGATCGGGCCACGATATATACCCTACGTTTAAAAAATATAAACCTTGACACTTGACTTTCATATAAGGTTAGATAGGAACACTGTTAAAGTTCTTATTTTTTATTTGATATTTTCTATTATTTCACAATCAGACAACCAGTAACAGTAACTACCCACCCCTCTTGGGATAAAAGGCGTGATGATAGATTGATATAATAAACTTGCCGAATTCTACGATCGGGCCACGATATATACCCTATGTTTAAAAAATATAAACCTTGACACTTGACTTTCATATAAGGTTAGATAGGAACACTGTTAAAGTTCTTATTTTCTATTTGATATTTTCTATTATTTCACAATCAGACAACCAGTAACAGGATTAAATTGCAATTGTATGTAAACAATAAATAAATCTCAACAAAAATCATTATCGCACAACAGGCTATAAAATAATAATAAACGGGTAATTAATCGATTTCAGTGTAGTCAGTCCCCCAGTCAGAGTCGTTAGTGCAATTTCGACTCCCCTAACCATTAGCTATTTGATTGCGCCTTACTCCGATTCGGTCTCAGATTCAATAAGATTTCGCCGACAGACATATTTTTTATATGAACATTTGTATTTATATGAAATTGTCATTATCTTGCGACGTCTCAATCTATTGAGTATTGAACTAAATCTCTTATACCAGGGTCAATCAAAAAGTTCTTAGAAGTGCATATAATACAAAACATTTTTGGGGGTAGTTCGATATTCGCATTAAAGAGTGTCAATCACACAATATTTATGCAAACTGTCACTTGTTTTCGTCAGTTCGTTAGGACGTAATAAATTGTTTTGTGCAACGAATTGCTAAAAACGCAAAATTATGGATAAAAGTTCGCGATTCTTTCCGCATTCATATACTTTCAGTACTTGGGCAAATCTGGATATGGATTTAGTTTATAAAAATCACTATTACCTACTATCACTTCACTATCATCACAGCTTATTACAAAACGAATTCCCCCGCCACGTCACGTACACGAAGCTTTGAGGGTATTAATAATAATATAATAATAAATATTTATTTGCAGAAAAGTAGTTTACAGTAATATAAACCTTTTTCACCAGCATAGTTGGTATACAATTTTTTACATAAGAGACAAATTATACAATTAATCACAATTAATCAATCATGTCAAATCTTAAATATACACTATTAAATTACTTTCTTTTAGTACATTATAAATTAAATTAAATGTCATATTACATAATATTTAGTCAACACCATTAAATTACCTACATTACATTATATTAAGGCAGGGTGCAAACACGAAAGTGGCATTTTTGAACGCTTACTTTGAAGTGTCAGGAATCAATCTCAATCTCAAAAAAATATAGTGGATAGCAAATAATACTACATAAAACTTTAACCGCATAGATTTTTCATAAGTGTTTTGGTCTATTGAAAAAAAATTATGCAAAATACCTCTATAAAAAAACTTTTGAGCGTAAATTCACAATATTTTGCGCGACAACTATATACTTTTTTTTAGGAATCAAATAGCTTGAATAATCTATTAAAACTTTAACCGATTACTTTCACTGTTTAATTGTTTTTCTTTAACAAATTTTAAGAAAAAGCTACAAAATAAGTGAAATTTCAAGTGTAGCTGCATGACCACGTAAAATATGCCAAGCAATATTCAACCTTATATCGTAGTGCATAAGCATCCGCCCACCGGAGTGCAAATAGTATTTTTTATTGAGGTTGATCCCTGCCTTAAATTACAAACATGAAATAAATAAAAAGAAAACAATTAAACATGGATTTGTATATATCTGAGTAGTATGGTATAAGTGAACCAAGTCGAGAAAAAAGTTAGCTCCAACGAGTTTTCATAGCTTAAATGATGTAGAAAATAATTGTTTAGAATACAAAAAAGTCCACAGTAGCATATATCTATCTCAAATTAAATAGATTAGTAGTAATTTGCGTATTTGTCTGATTATTACAATTTACCCGCGTAAAGCCGGGGCGGGGTCGGTATAGTTCCTAATAAAATTGATTTTACATAGAATAACTTGAAAGGTTGCTTATATATGAGTAAAAACCCGGCCAAGTGCAAGTAATAGTATGTACTTAAGTCCTCTGTATGGCTCAGGAACAAATCGACTCGCACTTGGCCGTTCATTATAAGTTATACTAGTTAGACGATTGTTTCTATTGCCATTATTGCTATTATTGAGATCTATCAATTTGTTATAGCGGTCATAGTAATGCATACTCTATGAAAGTTTTCAGTGTCAACCTGTGGCGGCACATCGCGTCGCGTCGATAGATGTCGCACCGTTACTAACTCATTGAAACCTGTATCGAGCCATTGAAAATATTTAATAGATTGGCATATATTCAACTTTCCAGCGATGTGCGTTGGGGAGTATTCCTTTTACTCATAGACGTTGGATTGTTGTATGTATTGCCATTTCTATAAACCTATTACGGTTCAAACGATACAGCCCTGTGACAGACGGACGGACAGCGGGAGATTTAGTAATAGGGTATCCGTTGTCACCCTTCGGGTACGGAACCCTAAACGGTTATTTGTATCTCACGAACTTTAAAATAAATAAGGTATTTTAGGTTTAAGGTCATTATGTACATAGGTGGCTGGATAGCCACAGCCACATCATCATGAGTGTAAAGCGATTTCAGACTTTCTGAAATATCGGCAATCTGTGATTGAACCGAGTTCTGAATAGTTTGGCTTTTTTACTAGTTTTAAAGCGCTCCGGAGATTTACTCGCCGATGAATAAAATCTAATAAAACGAATCAAAAAGTCAATACAGTTTTAGGAAATGGTTCAAATATTGGGAACTACATTTCCCCGCCCCGGCTTTGAAATGTGACAAAATCATTTATTTCGAAGGATATTTTTAGGGTTCCGTACATCTCCGATAAAAAAAAACATAAACCCTTATAGGACCAGTCTTGTGTCTTTCTGTCCGTCTGTCACAAGTTGAAACTTGGTATATATTATATAGAGTTTGTTGACCCAATCACGGACGTATAGCGTAAATAATATAATTTGGATTTTGGGGGAAAAACGAAAAACTGCATCATTTGACATTTCAAATGAAAGGGCTTGTTAAAGGAATACAAATATACTTTTTTATAATTTTAAAATCAATAATTTGAATTATATTTACTTATTTTATTTGAAAAAAATCTTATCTCAGGGAAACAGAAATCAAAGCGGGAGCTGCGGCGGAAATCGCAGAGTCTAACAAACGGCGCAAATATAGTTCAATTATTGAAAACTACAAATTTGTGCCGTTTGGTGTAGAAACTCTAGGTCCGTGGGGTTCAAATGCCAAAAATTTTGTTAAAGATTAGTATCCCCTCGACTGATCATCTCTTCTGGTGACAAGAGGGCTGCCTCCTTCCTCGCTCAACGAATCAGCATCGCGATTCAGCGGGGAAATGCAGCCAGTATTCTTGCCACTATTCCACGCGGACCTGGTATATTTAGTTATTTTTAATCTTTAGATTTGATTTAAGGTTTTTATATTAATAAAAATTCAAATATAAGTAACTTTGGTAAAGGTTGTTTTGTTTTGTTCTGTTCTGTTTTATATACCTACCTACTTAGTTGTTTTGGATCACTGACGTACAATCTGTTTAAAATCACTACATTTTTTTGTTTTCTCATGTACCTAAGTGAATGATGTTCTTATGAGAATAAAATTTTTTAAACCTAAACCTAAGAATATATACGAAAATTTACCGTTCCCCCTTATCTTCGAAACTACTAAAATTTTTAATAGATGGAAAAAACCCTCTAAGTGTGCGGTTTGTCCGATTATGTACATAAGTTTTTAATTATATATAAAACCCATTGGTACATGGCCGGTATCGACCCATGGTGCGTCTACCATAGTAGACGTCTTAACGACTCGGCGGTTTTTCCGAAGGATTCTGCGATATCATAGTTCCCTCAAAATAATGACTAAAGAAAAGCGAATTCAAAACAAATTTTGCCGTAAAGGCAAACACCTAAACATAGAAGTGATTTGCCAAAATAGCAAATACGAGACCACATACAACCAAGTGAGATCGTACCATTACAATAGTTGCCAATAAAGTGTAATCCGAGCTTCACTTTCTGTATTCGTGTTTGCATATTTGCTATTTTGACAGATAACCTCTATATGTACATTTCTGTCAAAAAAATCGAATATTCAACTCAGTTGTCCATCCCATTTCACAAACTTACTCCCTACAAATTATGTCAAATATCGATAGCTAAGATATTACACATCAAAAAGAATGTAACATGTAAATACTTCGAATACTAATAAAAGAGCAATAATAGAAGCTCCGGAAAGCTGCACCCATTTCTTTGTAATGCACGACCACAGTAACACGAAAGCACAGCCGATCTACAATATAAACAAGGGGTTACAAAACTAAACTATGAAATCAAAGCGAGACTTGTTTTCGTAGACAGGTCGTGCGTGTGTCACTTTTCGTGTCGATGTTTTTCCACAAAAAACATTGTCTTTACTAACCTTCACACATCGTATGCTCATGCTCCCTTTGACACATCCTGTTTATTGGCACGTGATTGGACAAAAGTTTTTCTTTCGTTTTACTGCTTTTTGCTAACAAACATTTTATTGAATACTTAGAATTCTCGTACCTTTAAATTAGTATCATTTTAGAATTTCGTAGTCAAATGGAAATAATGGAACTTTATAAAATTAATTTCACAATAATTCAGACTTATTATCTGTTCTGAGTTTCTACGTATCGGATAATAGAGGTTAAGCCACATATTTTTAGCTTCAATAATAGTTCTACTAATACTTTCTAATAATAAGTAAGTAAGTAGTATTTTAATTTGAAAATAAAATTGGAATTAGTTTAGTTACACCAAAAGTCTAGACTCTCAAATCGGTCTATATTCTTTATTTTTTAGATATTTTAACTACATATTGTTATAAATGCCAAAGCGTTACGGAGCAACGGATTGACGTATTTTTTGCACCGAGATAGTTGGAGGAGAGTGTCATAGGCTACTTTTAGTCGCAGAATCCTTTGAAAAAACCGCCGAGTCTATGGTAGACGGACCATGGGTCGATACCGGCCATGTACCAATGGGTTTTATATATAATTAAAAACTTATGTACATAATCGGAAAATATCTCTTGGTCAGTTTAAAAGAAATATAAAACAACAGAAATTTAAATTTAGTCAAGTTTTTGTGATTACAAAATCATTCCATAATCAGTATAAAATTACTCTAACCTGCAAATTTAATAGCAGTACAGAGTCTGTGTCAAAGAGGTTAAAATCAAGGGGCGGTATAAATTCATACCCTTCTCATTTCAATAAGTATACGATATTTTTTTGAGTTAACTAAACGAGTGGGCAGCTCTATAAAGTAGTATTGAAGAATTTTAAAATAGAAGTGATTTGTAGGATAGTTCATCAGATTATAATTTATTGTAGGTTAGGGCATTTAAGGAGGAAAATTTTATTTTTTACACGTTTAATGAATCAAATTAAACGATATATTATCGAGTGAAGATGATGTACAATGTTGCTTTATTCATAAATTAGTTAGTGACATAACAAAATATGAACAATAATAAAAATGTGGACATTACCAGATGTAGGTAACATTTAACGACATTGTTTAAAAAGTATGCGAAGGTGGTAATTACAGTCGCGACAGAAATTGTAAGCCCGAGCCGAGGCAAATGCAAGTGTTATAAAGCCGAGACTGTAATTACAATCGTTCACGTGTTTCAAACGACGTTTTTTAATACATTTTCATTTTAATACAAAAATAAAAAAATATTTGATCAAATATACATTTTCAAATAATAAATAATAAACGCGATTTTATTTTTCACAAGCGGGCGCTAAAGGGCCTAAAGGCATTCGTTATATAGAGGTCTGGCGTCCTTTCGTTTTTTTTAATTTAGGTAAATTAAATTGTAGATTGTAGGTAATGGATTTAGTTATAAAATATATGATAATTTGTTAGGGTCGATACTACTTCACATTACTTTACCATTATTTTTGTACTTAATACACAATAAAATAGAGGATATATACTAAGAATCTTATGGACTATGGACCAAAAATGCGATTTCTTGGAATTTTCTCTATAGAAAAAAATATCTAAAATTACCTACCTCTAAAATTACAAATATCCCGCTGGCATCACGAAAGGACTTTACGAAAGAGTATACAATTTTAAATAATAACGAAACTTTCCGATCACTATTTGACCTGCACTAACTGCTGAAGCAAAGAAACTTAAATTAACTTTATATTATTTTTCCGCTAAAATCTAACTCGTTTGCTGAACTAATCGACTTTTAATAACTATATATAATTTGATGAAATAAAACGTTTATTTATTATATTTGAAAAACTGTTAATTATTTTGCGTAATACATTTATTGTTCGACATTAAAACTCTTCGTCTTTTTATGTAGCAATGTGGAGTGAAAAAGTACTTCTTTGTTTGTTAGAAAACTGTGAAACAACATCCACATTACGAACAAGTGTATTGAAAATATTATATTGTTAGGTACTAACTTTAATATTTAGTTTATGTTGCTAACAAATTTAATAAGACTCTGATTCCCTGGGAGCGAGGTCGGGCCCTTGTAGGATGCTACGTGCGTGGACACATTAGCCCCGTCTCATCTCAGGGAAACAGCAATCAAAACAGGAGCTGCGGCGGAATTTGCAGATTCTAACAAATGGCGCAAATATAGTTCAATTATTGAAAACTACTTGTACCGTTTGGTGCAGAAACTCTAGGTCCGTGGGGTTCAAATGCCAAAAATGTTATTAAAGATGTATCCCCTCGACTGATCATCTCTTCTGGTGACAAGAGGGCTGGCTCCTTCCTCGCTCAACGAATCAGCATCGCGATTCAGCGGGGAAATGCAGCAAGTATTCTTGCCACTATTCCACGCGGATCTGGTTTATTTAGTTATTTTTAATCTTTAGATTTGATTTAAGGTTTTTATATTAATAGATATTAATAAAATTACATATTACATTGTTAAAAAAAAAAAATTGGTTCATTAACTTTTCGATTAAAAATTAAATAAAATGTAGGTACTACTCTAACAAGCCAAAACAAGTAACAAAGTAAAAGTAATTAAACATCACTAACAATTCTACATGTACCCGAAGTCGCTGGCAAGGCAATAGCTAGTATTATAAATTATTGAATTGTCGGTCTTGTAACCTGAGGTCCCTGGTTCAATGTTCAATTTTACATGACGTGAGTCAGTGATGTTTGCTTTCGTGGCACGTGTCACCCATGCCGAGAGTGACATCTAAATATAAATGAATGTGGCAATAGTGTTTATTACACCCCATATCTTGCAAAATTTTATCTATACGAATATTACAAAGAAGTAAAGTTTGTAAGTTTGTTTGTAAGTTTGGATGACATGTAGGAGGTAATCTCCGAAACTACTCATCCGATTTGAAAAATTCTTCCACCAATAATTAGAATGGTTCAGGGTGTACGTACATAGGCTACATATTAAAATAAAAACGCTTTTATATGACCAATTTTATATGACGTATTAAAGCACCTACCTACTAAATATAAGCCGACATCACCCATTGCCATTTTCTTTCTCAGGCGTTACGAGATATTATATTTCTAGGTGAAACCGCGTGCAAAAGCTAGTGTAAGATAAAATTAGAGAGCTTTAAATAAATATATAATTGTTTATCAAAAAAACAAAAAAAACACGACCGTGATTCCTGCAATGGTCATAACCTAAAACCAGAGTACTGCTGTGAAGACATATCAAACGAGCCCAAACTCGATGGGGTTACGTCGTTCGTTACCGAGTTTCACTATTCACCACCTGGCTCCATCATCAGATCAGATCGATGGTACCAAACTATTGTATTGCCATTCGAATTACATACACTTGCAAAGTGACAAATCTATACGACAATTAGAAGTTGGTTTAGGTAATTCGACTTCCAATATTTGAAACTAAAAGCTAAATATAAAAAAAATATATATAAAATTTTTAGCGTAGAATCAGAATAATTCTATCATGCAATTTTTCTTCCATTAGTACTCGACAAACTGCATTGAATTTAAAAATGTCGTGACTCAACGAAGTTTGAATCTACATCGTTTTATTCCTGGTAAAATTACAGTGCTATCTCTACTTAAGAAAAGAGTCACGTATTCTACAAAGTGGGGTCTAGTTAGCTTGATGGTCGTTAAGACGAGAGCGGTTAATGAAAACTTCTCTTTCAAGAGAATATAGATTATATACTATATAAGATGTATATAGATAATTTGGTTAGTATTCGAGGACCCATAGCATAACCCATATAGATATAGCATCATCATCAAATCCAAAATGTTCAATAAAAATATTGTTTTCAATTTATTGTATAGAGATTCTTTGTAGACGAGGTGACAATGCATGCGTACTTGTGCATAAACACACTCGAGATTGATATTTTTTTTTTGTTTTGACTGATTATTGTCTATTTTAAAATGCTATTTGGAACCATGGGTTCATTAGTAATTTATATTCATAAAATATGTATAATGATAAATGTCATCTGTTCCTGTCTTATATGGTATGGTAAACAAACATTAAAATCAGTTGTAATTTAAAATTCTTAAAAGACGTTATATTAACAATTTTATATAATTATTAATTAACATTTTTAACCCATATTATATTCGCAGAACTAAATAACTATATTTTTAAAACTGTCATTTAAAATCTCAACAATAATAAAACATTTAAAATCAACCTCAAAATTTAACCCCTCCCCCCCCCATCCCAGCATTTTTGAGGCAACCTAATAACGGGTCTGAAGTTAAGTTTTATATAATTTTAAAAAGCTTATGAAACTTTCACAGCGAAAGAGAATAGAATAAAGTTTAAGAAAGTTTGTATAAAATCACATCATTGTCTCCCTTGGGTACGTTGGCCAAACATTCTCCGAATAGGGTTCTATTTGTTGTCCACGGTCAGTTACACACGACACATAAAAGCTTATTTATGTCCTAGCTTCATTGTGTTCAAACATATTCTTTTTCGAACCCGGACACCCACGATTGAGTGCCACGCCAAGATCTCAGATACATTCGAGGGGCTAGATAAATTTATATTGTTTTATTACCTTAAAAATATTATTTTCTATTATAATTTAGTAACGCATTAATCTTATTATATCAATAATTTATTAGTCTATATCCGAATCCGATGCGTATTGCTGAATCTGGACACAAACACATTTTTATTACCTACTTCGCCCGTGGATATTTTCGAACAAAATATACCTAATACTTATAGCAAAATATCATTCGGGGATAATGTAGCTTTCTATTAGTGAAATATTTTTTTAAATCGGTTTAGTAGTTTGAAATATTACCCCCTAATAAATATACACCAACAGAACTAGATACTCGTTAGGTATATCCTCACAAATACCATTGGCTAAAAGAGGGAGACTTGGTCTTCCGATGGGTACCCTGAGATCGTAACACGGTTTCGGGAGCTGTAAGGCAATCCGTGAAGAAAAAAATAAAGAATATTAAAAAAATACCTGGTTGCCGAAGATGCGAGTGTGCATCCAGAGAGGATTTTGACATCGCAGATAACGAATTGCCGCCATATCCTGGAATAAAAATAAAAATTACCATTCAAATAACACAAGTCAAGGACCCAAGTTTGACAATTGACTATTCCCCATAATTATGAGTAATTGTACTGGGGAGACGTAATTATGTCCATATTTTGTATATAAAAACGATATATGTATTTGTAAAACCACATTAAAATTTGACACACGTTTGATATTGACGCAAATCGGTTGAATAGTTTAGCCATGAAGAAATATAACATCAATCGATACAAAAATATATTGATATGAGTAATTCCTAATACTAGGTAAACTTGAAATCTGCGTTTGTTAAATCTCAATATTTTAAAGGTTTCGAAGATGTATGAGAGTGAGCAGTAATACCACAATAATACGGACAAAAACGTTGGTAGAGTACTAGTAACTAAAACAAATATCTATAGAATATCGTCAAGTGGGTTATGATTGAATTGGATATAGCGAAATAGGGATTATTAAAAAAATACGCATCACAATTTCTTCTGGGAGATAATATTGGCCATTTGTACTTTCAGGATGAGCCGCAATCTACTTGTGCCCCTACATTTGCGAGGGAGCGCGTTTACAAGCAAATCTAACTCTTAAAATAATGCACGGAAGACACTTTTTTAAAATCCAAACGTTGTTTTGACAATCTGATTGTCCTCTTTGATGTTCACAATCAGATTTCACGCATTGTTAGTGCTAAAGCAACATTGTAGAAGCATCTTTTGATTGTCGGCTATTTTTGATTTCATATTTTCGCTTTCTTATTTTCGGGTTGAGAGGTCGATAAGGGGCCCATTGTCCTAATATTCGTGTTTAATATTCCCTTTAAAATTATATTATAAGAAATAATGTAGGTGACGAGAAATTATATCTGTAAAAAATCAGAATATTATGGCGCCCCCGGATTTGCACTGGTACAATACTGATTTACAGTAATTTGAATACATACATAAATACGCTACTAAATACTAATATTAATATTGATTAAAATGTAGACATATGATACCGCGGACTTTTTGTAGATTATTTTATTCTACACAATTCCTTATTACATCATTTTGTTATATATCTGATGAATTAGACAGCATACGCCATGAAAACACACAAGGGCACATTTTGATTTACTTTTACTGTTAATTCTCAGTTTGTTTTATAATATATAGTGATTTAAGTCTAAACCAAATCCGTTCACCCGTTTAGACGTGATTGACTAGGTATACAAACATGCGCATTTAGAAATATGTCATAATATCTAGTTACACCGAAATACCCATAATAATCTAAATAATACAGAATATAATGCGTTAACAACCTTTCCACGCCACCCAGTTCAATAACAGGCCCCACTATCGATGACATCAATCATTGGAAATGCGATAGTGGCATTGTGGAGCTAACGCACTGTTCTGAAATACTCCCGCACTATGTCTGCGGTTACATTATAGCAGATATCGATTATGTAGAAATACCACATTTTCAGTGTATTATTATAGCCTTTGTGATAAGTACCTCAAATAATTTGAAATTTATTAAAATCCTGAATCTAAATAACAAGCTGTAAGACTGGAATTGTAAGTTATTGTGCCATTACTTCGCTAGTAGAAGAAATGTAGAAGAAAGTTGACGAATTACGTGTCTTCCGAAGCACGTGGAGTCGATTAATGCACATATTCTTTTAAAATACAGTAAAAAAATCATCTCTCTAACTTATATTATCTTATCTATCTCTATTACTTTAGAAGAATGTGATTATTATAACAACTTAATATAATAGATATCCGCAATTTTCGATAGGTAACCGAACAATAGACTGAATCACATGTTTTATTGCAACGAAATGCTGTAATTTTTAATCACATAAATCGTATTTTTGTTTTTATTCTGTCAAAAATATTTTAACCAGGTTTTGTGTTAATTCAAAAATTAATTTGAATATAGTTAATCCAAGCGGGTGTTATTGCGTTTTAAAGGGCGCGTCATCAGCACGATCGCAAATTGGATCTTCCATGACAGAATAGATCAAAGTATAGGAAGCGTTGGAACTATTCAAAGAGTGGTACAGGCTAAATATTATCCCTGTTCGGAAAGCGTAAAAGCGCTCCAAGCTGTAATGAAAACTCCATGCAAACATGAAGTAAAAAAAACTTTCAAGGTTTAGTCCGGTTTATCTATACTAATATTATAAAGAGGTAAGTTTGTGCGTTTGGATGTCTATCAAACTATACTGATCGGATTCTAAAAATTTTTTCACGATTAGAAATGACTATAGGCTATATTTTATTTTGTTCGAGATTATCCACGGGCGAAGCTGGGAGCGGAAAGAATAATAAATTTTCATTTTGAATTGCACAATGCAAAAAATTTTTTGTTTATCTTTTCATGAGATGTCATTCAAATAAATTATAATCCTTGTGTCACAAGTATAGAAAGTTACTCAAATATGGCTAATTTGGATAGATTCGTGATAATTAACCTTTTTCTTTATATGAGAATATGGAGAATGGTTCCTCGTTTGATCAATATTATTATAATTTTCTAGTCGGATGCCGCATCTAAAATATGATTTGAGCACACTTTGATTCTCAACACTGGGTACAATGATTGTAAGCACAAAGGGAAGCCGCAGGCTATGCATTGGAACGGTGAACTTTGGCGCTATAATGTGATACCTACGGCGTTAAATCTGGTCTAATAAAGGCGTTATGGATTTAGATATACATACATTATATCAAAATGTATATACAGGGTGGAATAAAATAAATGGGCCCTGAAGGGAAACCACTTTAAATCCTTAAGATAGATTATTGTATTTAAAGGAAACATTCCTTTATTTTTAAAAAGAAACAAAATTGCATTCAAATGAATTTGAACCAGCTAAACATTCAAAAAATAAACCTCGCTATTTTATTCTACTAATCGATAAGATCAATGTTCAGGATTAAATCTCTCTTATAAACATTTGGTCTTAAAAATAAAAAAGATCATGAAATCTAACATTAATTTTATTTTATCATTAATTAATAATACGAAGGACACGTAAACATGAAAGATAATTATTACCTAGCAAGACATTGAGACATAAAGTAGTCGATAGCCTAATTGGTAGGACGATGGACTTGAAACCGGAAGTCCCGGTCCGGTCCTCCGAGCGTCCGGTCACCAACCCGCCTGCCAAGCGTGGTGACTATGGCAATTCCTCTCAATGAGCACCACTAAAATGGTACGCTAGAGGGAGACTATGATCCAGCAGTGGATCTTAAAAAGGTTGATGATAAAGACATTGATACCTGAACTTAATAAACAACCCTTACGGAGAGGTGCAACGGGGTGTAGAAGTTTGTATAGGAAATAGTATTACCTGCGTGTATCGACATGTAACTTTGTACAAATATTTTTCAAAACATAAAACAACCTTTAACAAATTGTTAAATTGGGCATGGGGAAATATTTTTACGGGACTGGGAAGATATTACTTTTTTGAACTTTTTTGAACTGACGGGGAATTTACGGGAGTAAAAGATAAAATTACAAATTAGGTACATAAATTACGTCATTATTCCTAATTCTACGCGAACGAAGTCGCGGGCAAAAGCTAGTTAATAATACATACAAACTTCTGACTAGTAGGTATAACTATAATGCATACTCTTAAGTAAAACAAGAAATAATAAAAACCGACAAGTGTGAGTCGGACCGTGCTATTTTTTTAACAATACTATTTAAAAAAATATAGTATTACATATATTATACAGTGATACGGAACCTTTCGTGTTTAAGTGCGACTCGCACATGCTGTCTACTCCAACATAACTAAGTATAATTATAAACAACATCGAAATTCAAATAAGTAATCATAACCATTTAAAAATAATAAATTTTATTTTCAGACAAAGAATCAATATTATATAGTAGGTACCTACATAGTATAAAAATTTAACTTATGAACATTATGTATGTGGACAATATGTCTTAGTAATGTGATATCTCACATATATGAATATGATATTGTCTTTAAAATGTTGTTAAAACTGCCACGTAGTCTTGCTGGAAATTCATCAGTGTGCATCTCCGCGAACATTTACACAGAAACACGGCAGTCCTAACAACATTCTAAATAAAATATTGGCATAAAACGATTGACAAGGCATACCCTAGAAAAATATTATTTCAAGTTTGTGGCTGCAGCGTGCAAACTTACGAGCCAGTATATTTATCCTAACAGCCAACACGCTTCTTTGTCTCTCTATATCCACCACGTCAATTAGTTTTCTGTGCCAACGTGAACAAGGTATTAAATTTAAAATGGATAAGATAAGATTTGTGTCATGCAATTTAATTGTTAATAGTGGCACAATACTACAACCCCTTTTATCTACCTTAGAAACATATACAGATTTTATAATAGTACCTATACAATAAGCGATGTTTCCCAGCATATGTTACACAATATTTTAATATTACGTTCAAATGGAACTATGTAGAAAAATAAATAGTTAAAAGTCACTTACTTCTTTGCATTTTGTATGCTAATTTAATAGGCCACTTAACAACTTTATGTTCCAAAGGCTGAGAAGACATTATAATTTAACTTTCACTAATCACAATTAATACAATTAAAAAATACTTTCTTCAGAAGATGTTAACTATGAGACTAATGTAACTGTAACTAAAATCATTATCGTCAATCAGTTGTGATTTTTAACGAATAGTCACATACGAAAGCAATAGTACGTGCTCTCTGATCAATTTAGCTTGTAATTTTTAAATGTCTAACCGATGAATCAGCAGTGAAGTTGTTCAGCGACGTACTAAAATGCACAAGAAAAATAGATAAGAAAATTCATATTATAGATGTTTAGGATAAATTAATTTTTTTTTCATCCAAACATTTGCCGGATCTAAAGAGTTTTTATCTATGAATAACTAAATGCTTTGAAAGTCTGCATTTAAAAAAAAAAACCAAAAAACACACCTTCACGGCCTTTATACCTTGCGGTGTGGACAGAAACATTGTAATAGAGTCCACTTTTTGCCATAATATGTTATAAGTTTGCCATAAGTTGTCCATATGAAACAGAACTTTGCTGTCCTTAATTGACCTAGATTAGTACAACCTCAAAAATAAATGTTCTTCTGATTTCTGGCACACATGTTCCTTATAACCTAGAAGTCTCCCCTCAAAAGTCCCCACCCCTAGAGTGGATAGATGTGTCACTTATGTGTCTTACTTATGTCTCCATTATATGCCAGTCGTCCATATTAAACATGTCACCGGCTTTAAGTGCCACCCGAAGAGAAGTCGATTTGAGCACATATTTATAGCTCGGCTAGATGGCACTAGTATCGTATTCTTTGTTTTATTTTTTACACGTACTTTACGGAATCAAATCAAACAAAATTTACTATAGTGCAAACAATTTATAATAGTATTGTAATATACAATATTGATTTATTCGTAGATTAGTTAGTAAGATTACGTCGGTGGCCGCTTGGTTAAGACGTCTGGTACTAACTAGGCAGACCACTACGAATTTACGCTATCGACTCCTAACATGATAAAGCATAAATTACGGTTCTTAGATTTTTGTCTGTCTGTCTGTCCCAATGTTAGTGCAGAATAAAATTGTTATCGAAACGTCTCAATTTAAGCAACTTTTAGTGTCCATAGCATTAAATTTAGATTATGTTTCATGTAGATATATTAAAGGGGTAGTCGATGAATAAAAAAAAACTATTGCCCATATACTTATAATTGGTAAGTTTTATTCAAGCTAGGTATATAAAAAAACTTAAAATTAAATTGGAATCGCGATGTTGATTCGTTGAGCGAGGAAGGAGCCGGCCCTCTTGTCAACATAGAAGATGATCAGTCTTGGGGATATTTCTTTAACAACATTTTTGGCATTTGAACCTACGGACCTTAAATTTCTACACCAAACGGCACAAATTTGCAGGTTAGCAGTAATATCAAAATTCCACATAGGAAAGCTGGTTCCTAATAAAAACAGGAATAATTTCTTTGTATACATATCAATGTCACTTTCATAATATTCAGAAAGCCGAGTCATCTGCACAGATATAAACACCATTATATACCTTTACATATACGTAGATATTCGTACATTAAAACGGGTGCTTATTTCCCTGATATCGCTCCCAAACCCTTGGCTATATATCTGTCTCTTTCATTCTACTGTGAGGGGGTATACATTTAACTGAAATGGGGTGATGTCGACACAAAAGCCACTTTGGGCTAATTTTCGACGCCGCTTTCCATTCTATGATTTCCACGCCGCCTTTAATACCCGTATATATAAGTAGTGTATAGGATGTTGAGGAGAAGTGAACTTCAAAAGGGAGAGGCAAGGCTGTGCTTTGTGACTATTTCCTTACCAGAGGATATGACACTCTGTGAACTACAACTTGCATGACTTGTTAAAGTCATGTCTTTGGTTTTTGAAATAGAACTGGGAAGGGAATTAAGAATGTAAGAACACTTTGTTGAACATCTGTCTGTCTGTGCTTAGTCGTCTATAAGGAATGTTTTTTAGATACTCACAAATTTCTAAAGTATTTAGGGCCGTATGAGCCGAAAAACACTTCTTTATAGTATTTTTAAATAAATATTACTAACAAAATTAACTGACAAGAGCGAGTCGCCCTCTCAAAAGCTCTAGAAAGGCCGCTGGTCTGTTATAAATTATTGTATTCCGGCCGTAAGTAATAAACCAATCAGAAAGAATGAAGGATGAAAGATTGACTAATAAGGTTTATATGGCTGAAGTGAAAGGAAATGCTGGCAGAGGACGACCTAGGTGTACCTAATTTTATTGAACATATAAAAAAATATTGATAGATATTTAAAGTACTTACACACAGTCGCCGAGCATGTATGAAAAGTATGATGAATATAAAAGAAGCGAATGAGGTATGTCAGGATCGTAACAAATTGCATTCGATTGTCTCTGCCTACTCCTCTTCGGATGAAAGGCATGATGATAGATAGATAGATAGATTGACCTGTGCTAGTCCCTATGTATACATTATGTAAAGAACTTTGATGCTTCAGCTAACTTATTTGATAAGGATTAATATTATTAGGTCAAAAGAACTTAGTTAACACACCTATTTTATATGAAATATATTTTTTACAACAACTATGTATTTAATTTTCTACTAACCCTATTAAAATCAGAATTTTTACTTTAGAAACTTAGGAGAACGGGGAAACGGTATTTTTTTATTTTGAGCTATATTATTAAAACCACTTGATCATAAATTATAAAATATATATTTTAAAATCCTTAAGTACAACTCGCTCGCCGAGGGTTCTTTTCTATCGAATGAAACCCTCTGGAGTCATAAGACATCTTTTTGTAAGCTATCATAAGATTTGATCAAAAGACGGCTGAGATATAGGCTGTAACATACGGACGAACGGACGGACATGACAGCTTATAAAAGCTCCGTTTTCGCCATTTCAATATTGCAGAAATCAGCTGTTCTTATTTTTTATTTGCAGAAGTTTTTAGACAGTACAAAGTTTTGAAGAAATGTATGTTTCTTACAATTATTGTGATCTATATGTTGTATAAAGTAGGCCACACATTGGTCCGGCATCGCACCGAAAATTTCCCATTCCGGCCGCCAGACGATCTAGGCGTACCATTCCTTACAAGAATTGGACGAGTCTGTGGTCGATATCGGCGGACGAATGAGCGAATTACCCCGGTTTCATACGGGTAGAAAAGTTGTTTATGAAAAATTTAATTTCCCGTAGGAATGAGATCTTTTCCCAAAATAAAATAATAATGTCACTAATAGACTCTCCAGCTATATCTGTGCAAAAATCAAGTCGATTCGTTTTGACGCCAAAGAAGGACAAATAAACACTTAATTTGATTTCTGCTTTGAATATTTTGTGACTAGTAAGTTAAGTAAGTATATTTCTAACAAATTGTCGGAAAATATTATATAGTAACCAAATAACATCAAAGAGATTTGCTTAAAAATATAATTATGATTTTAGGAAATGTTAGTCCAGTTCGAGAATTATTAATTAACTTCATCACACTTAACAAATCTCTGCTAATGACTATAGGTTAGTTTGAATAATGCTGTAGGTTAGCCAATTACTACTCATTATTAAGCTTTAGGGCGAACATCGAAGAACTCTAGGGGGAGAAATGTGTTCGAGATCTTCCCCAGGGAGTGTAGCGTAAATCGTTTGTAACATTTAAAATATTTGTACGGCGGTCACGGTTTAAATTACTATTCTGTATTATTTATTTGTTCAGAAAAAAATTGGAATTTCTATACTAGTGTAATAAAATTTTCGAGACAATGTCTTCTTTCTAATTTCTTTGATTATTATAAAGGAATGTCCCAGAATGTTTGTGAAACTAGCTCCAAGTGTGAGAAACTAGCTCAATTTTTTTTAAAATAATCTATTATTTTTTTAATGTGTTAAATATTGTACGGTGGTAAGGAACCCACCGACTGTTACTTGGCCGGTTTTATTATCTAAAAATAACAGATATTGTTATGTTCAATATGGATAACTGGCAAAAAGTGGACACTGTTACAGACATCTCTGGCACACCGCTGGTCGTGAAGATGTGTTTCTGTGTAACTTTGTGGTAATATAGGTGAAATTTTTTTTTTTTAAATCGGATGGGTCCTTTCGGAGATTACCTCCAAAATCCTTATTTACAAACTTACAAACATTACCTTTTTGTAATATTATATTATTATTTCATTGTTAATTTTATTTTCGGACAAGCTTTTCTATTTAATTAAAAGTTCTTTACTAAAGAAATCGAGAGAAATAAGAAACACGACAATAGAACGAAGTGATCCGAGCGTGCAAAGCGATAATACAAGGCACCCTATTTCTGCTCTCTCGCTATATGATAATCATCAAAATATTGCATCACTTACTGAATATTGTAACTGTCAATCAACGAATTAAGGCGGTATTGTGCCTGGCGCGTGCGTGACGAACGTAACGCGGTGTTAGTCGCTCCTAGTTCGGGTTAACATTTTTATTTTTTTGTTAATAAACAGTTTTGTTTTTTTTCTGTTCCTGATGCTAAAGTCGGACTGAGATTAAATTACGTTATGAGATTTTCAAAAGAAAATAAAACAAAATAAATTAACTTTACAAAAAAAAGTGTTACCGACTTCAAAAATTTGCACTGAAAAGTAAGAAATAATAACTATTTCGTCGTAGAATTTGAAGACGGTTGGTGCCAAATTAGGATACAAAATTAAGTAAGCATCTAAGAAGATAAATATCTGTTCAATATTAGGTAGGTATCTATATTTGTATGTACTGATGATCGTAGGTTCCTAACGAATTGTCTAGATTCGTCAATTTGGGAACTAAGTTGTTTCTAATTTGGCACCAACCGTCTTCAAATTCTACGACGATTTATTATTTCTTACTTTTCAGTGCAAATTTTTGAAGTCGGTACACTTTTTTTTGTAAAGTTAATTTATTTTTCCCTTTTAAGTGATTTTGCTGCCCTGAGAGACAAATAATAAAGCAAATAAAAAAAAAATGGCAAAATAAAAAATAATACTGCTGTGGATGGGATTTGAACCATGTGTAATTGTGCATCTTGCGCTGCACCCCATACCTTTAGCCGCTAGACCACCGTCGATACAAAAATTGACAACTTCGTGTCAATAGCAACCGTTGCTTAGGCTTTTATGATACATAAATTACTAAATTTCTGAAAAAATACTGAACCGATTTTCGTCATATGTCTGTGAGATAATGTCGGAAATTTATTATATCTTTAAAAAAATAAGTCGTCAAAATGGGTACATATTTCATCGAGATATTAAGAAAAATTGAATTATAAAGTCAGTTTTTTCAAAATTTCTAAAAAACTACTGAACCAATTTTCACAAAAAAATGTGGTCCACCTTTCAAACAAAAAAAAATTTTCCAAATCGGTCCAGGCGTCTTCAAGTAATCGGGGAACATACATAAAAAAAAGAGTCCGACGAATAAACTCCCTCCTTCTTTTTTGAAGTTCGGTTAAAAATAACTATGAAATTTTTTAAATTCTGTTTTCATGTAATTACATGCTGTTGATTTTCTGATGTGGAAATAAAAAAAAATTAACAACATACTAATTAATAACAATAATAAAAATTAATAAGAAAATTAAGGCAACCCGTGAAGAAAGAAAAAAAAATTTTGGTCACGTCTTTATAATAGATATATTTATTTCTACTTCTACTAAAAACTAACTTATGTCTGGGTAAAGATGAAAATTAATCGATAGTAACTTGGACATGGTAATATAAAAACTATATCGAGATTATAAAAAAAGCATTTAAAAAAAATTGTAACCAGTTTAAAAATTATGCAATGAAAAGCGTGCTTTCTGAAAGCAAATGCACAAGACACTATAAAAAAAATACCCAAATCGCTTTAAGTGTGCCTATAAATTTGAAGAGTTCTCGATTTCTCCAGGATCCCATCATCAGAATCTGACCTGATGGCCATGGGACCACCTGGAAAGTATAACCTTTCAAAAAAAAATCCAAATCGGTTCAGGCGTCTTCAAGTAATCGGGGAATATACATAAAAATAAAAAATCGGCCAATTGCTAGTCGGACTTGCGCACGTATGGTTCCGTACCATTATCTATAAAAACGGCAAAAAAATCACGTTTTTTTGTTGTATGCCCCCTTAAATATTTGTTTTATTTTAATTTAATTAATTATTTTTAAAGTGAATATATAACTATAATATTCTGTGAATATTTCAAGTTCAGTTCTGTTTCCGTTATCAATATCGAGCAAAAACGAGCAGAAAAAAATCACAATTGTTGTATGGGAGCCCCTTAAATATTTATTTTATTCTGTTTTTTAGTATTTGTTGTTATAGCGGCAACAGAAATACATCATGAAAAAATGTCAACTGTCTAACTATCACGGTTAAACAGCCTGGTGACAGACAGACAGACAGACGGACGGACAGCGGAGCCTTAGTAATAGGGTTTCAGTTTTTTTTACCCATTGGGTACGGAACCCTAAAAAAAGATTCCGACGAATTGAGAACCTACTCCTCCTTTTTTGAAGTCGGTTAAAAACGAAAAACGTTTGTTGATCGTAATGTAGTAATAATTGGCATGACTTAATACAATGTAATTTAACAGTAGATTACTGACCAGAGCGATTAGGTATTATTATTATTTTAACTTTGTGTACTTTATATAATTTTATCCGAAACCCGCCAAAACGTCTTTCGCATCGAAAATATTTCATTGTTTTTTTTTTGCTACACTTCTCCATGCTGATGGAAAGCAAAGGTGCTAGCCATATAGCCTGTGTTTTTTTTTCCGAGTATTAGGTTGCCCTAAAAACACAGGTGCATCTTGAAGCAAGCCATTCTCAGCGAGGTTCTTTATCTGCTTTTCTTTCAGCGTGAAAGTTGATAAAAAAGAAACCAGTATCAACAAAGGAGTACCTACTTCTGTTTGTAATTATTTCTACATGTACCTTCTACAGAAAACTAATCTAATTAAAAAAAAAATAGGAAATTCTAGAGAAATAATAGGAAATTATTATTTAGAGGAAGTAGAAATTTCCTGCAAATCTTTGCGAGCTCTACCTACTTCTTCGTCTCGTAAATTGTTGAATTATTCAATTGCGACGTGGAAAATCTAATAAAACGATTGATTTGCAGTTGCAGGAAATAAATAATCATTTTATGCTTCACTTTTATAGTAAGTTAGCTATTTATTTTATTTTACGTAGGTAAATGCAAAAATATGTGAAATGTTATTTTTTTATACAATGGGCATTTCGTTATTTTTGGTCTGGATAAGATAGATAGATGGTAATGCAAAATAACAAAAATGTGGACAACTACGAGAAAAATATAAATTAGTTCGTAACTTGACTATGTTGTCCATATTATTATTATTTTGCATATTTTTATGTAATAACTAATTTACGAATAAACTAATTTTTAACCGAACTTCAAAAGAAAGAGGAGGTTCTCAATTCATCGGAATCTTTTAGAAGAAACATTTTTTTTTTGTTTGAAAGGGTATATAACACAGGTGGCCCCAAGGTCATTAGGTCAGGATCTGATGATGGGATCCTGGAGAAATCGAAAACTCTTCAAATTTTATAGGCACACCACACTTAAAGCGATTTGGGTATTTCTTTATTTTATTTGAAAGGGTATACTTTCCAGGTGGTCCCATGGTCATTAGGACAGGATCTGATTATGGGATCCTGGAGAAATCAACAACCCTTAAAATTTTATAGGCACACTTGAAGCGATTTGGGTATTTTTTTAACCGACTTCCAAAAAAGAAGAAGATTCTCAATTCGGACCGTATGTTTTTTTTATGTATGTATGGACATCGATTACTCCGCCAGTTGTGAACCGATTTTGATGGTTTCCTTTTTAATTGACAGATAATTTTTCCGGATTGGTTGCATTTTTATCTCAAAAAAACTGGTTCATTCGTTTTTCAGAAATTTTGAAAAAACTGACCTTATAAGTCAATTTTTCGTAATATCATATATTTCATAATGATGAAATATGTACCGATTTTGACGACTTATTTTTCTAAGGATATAATAATTTCTCGACATTATCTCACAGTCATATGACGAAAATCGGTTCAGTAATTTTTAGAAATTCAGTAATTTGTATCTGTTGCTATTGACCGTAGTTGTCAATTTTCGTATCGACGGTGGTCTAGCGGCTAAAGGTATGGGGTGCAGCGCAGGATGCACATTGCACATGGTTCAAATCCCATCCACCGCAATATTTTTTTAATTTTCCTTTTTTTTTTAGTTGCGTTACTATTTGTTTCTCAGGGCTGCAAAATCACTTAAAAGGGAGAAATAAACCTTTTAAAAAAAAGTGTACAGACTTCAAAAATTTGCACTGAAAAGTAAGAAATAATAATAATTATTTCGTCGTAGAATTTGAAGACGGTTGGTGCCAAATTAGAAATAATTTAGTACCCAAATTCACTAATCTATATAATTCATTGGGAACCTACGATCATCAGTACAAACACAGATAATATTGAACAGATTTTTATGTCCTTAGATGTTTACTAAATTTTGTATCCTAATTTGGCAACAACCGTCTTCAAATTCTACGACGAATTTTTTATTATTTCTTACTTGTCAGTGCAAATTTTTTTTAAAAGGTTTATTTATAGTGACTTGTGCATTTGCTTTTTGAAAGCACATTTTTCAGTGCATAATTTTTGAAGTCTGTACTTTTTTTTTAAAAGCCCAATTATGCATTATTATAGTACCTACCATTATAAATCGTCTACGTAATGACATATTTATTACTTTTGATTTGAATCATTAAATTACTACTCTTAAAAAATAGAGAACCAAAAATACGACGCTATAAGTGAATGTCAAGTTTTTATACAGTGGCAAAGACTAGGACAAATATTTATATAATACTTTTCCGCCCTTGGCTTCGTCCGTGGATATATTCGAACAAAATAAAATATAGCCTATGTCACTCAGGGTTATCGTAGCTTTCTATTCGTGAAATAATTATTAGAATCGGTTCAGTAGTTTGAGAGATTACCCCCCTTACATCCAAACTTACACTTTTTTTATTTTTTTTTATAGAGAAAACGACATGTGACCTTGCCACCGCCTGTTTATTGGGAAGGTGGTTGGTCTATGAATGCAAATTAAAATTATATCGATTTTTGATGAAATTGATAAAATTATAAACATTTTTAGAACACCTATTTGCCTCCTTAAAATTTTCAACTCGATAAATGTGGACGTTGTTTTCGAATTTTAAATATTAGGTCCTTAAATATGAAAAAAAAATTACGAAAAAAAATAATATTATAGTTATAAACGTTTTGTTATAAATTTTTTAGCTAAACCGATCAATAAAGTGGTAAAATTAATAATTTTATATATATTATTTTACAAAATAGGTTATAGAAATATAACTTTAAAACATAGACTAACCTTGTGAAGCTGGAGATGCTGTGTGAGCTGACCATGAACTTTTGTAGGATGCATCTGAAATTGAATTAAAAGAGTTCAAATGTTGATTCAACTTGATTTCTTAATAAATAATGATAAATTTATGCAGATGTTTAGTGTATCGAAAAAATTATATAACACAATATAATCTGAATTTTTGGGTTTATTCCTCTGTTTATTTATAATATTAATTATTAATATTAACTGTAACAATAAATTCTATAAATTCATTATTAAATCACTGAAAGTTATCTGTAATTTGAGATCCTACACTTTCATATCCAAATGGTACCATAATAATAATATTTGTTTGTACCTACGTTTGAATATTTTTACACTTTGTAAGACTAGGTACTTTTTGGATTCTTGTGAATTTCAGCAAATCATTTTTAATCACAATATAATTAACATCGCCACTGATATTAACGACTTTAGACGGTTTAGACAGATGAAGTATTTACAGTTTAACAATACAGTGAAAAAATATTCAATAATTCAATGTTTTTCAAAATTATATTCTGATCCTATCTAAATATGTATATAAAACCGTATGCTTGTAATCACAACATTTTACATTTTTAACACGACTTGATACTTTCAATTTTTATGATGATACTTGATTAGAATACTTTTATTTATCAGAGGTTTTATTAATATAAGAATACATAATTATAGAGACCATACAAAGACAACTTAGCTTGCCAGTCAACCACAGGCCACAATGCAATAATTGTTGCCATCATATAATTGCCATAGACCATATCTATACGTTTATTGCTCTTCACAATTTTAAGCCTATTTTTTTCGATTGTTTGAAGTTAAAAAATTTTGAATATAACTATGTAAGGTACGTTAAAATTTTTGACAAAAGAATTATTATTATATCATACTTACTCTACACTATGTACCAAAATTATTTAAATTCGTTTCAAAACTGTAAACGGTATAATTGTCTGACAGACTGAACAAACTTCATAAATCTGCATAACAAATTACAATACAATATAAATATACAGGTGAATGTTTAACACATACACATACATGTTCTTAAACAGAATTATACAAACCTAATAATTCCTCATATAAAGAGTATGTAACTATAAAACTGACAGTATAAATGTTGTCATACTAAAACTTTAAAAATAACCAAATGACACGATTCATTAGACATACTATAGGTATACGCAGAGTGCGAGATTTAGTGGATTGTAGTGTAGGTACTATGCAAAACCGCATGCAAACCGGTGATCGATTGTCGATAAATTTTAATGATCGGTTATCGTTAACTTATTTGCATTGGTATTTATGGAAACATATGTCCATCTATACTAATCTATATCTATACTTCTATATCTATACTAATATTATAAAGAGGAAAGATTTGTATTTTTGTATGTTTCTGTGTATGTTTGTAATGAATAAACTCTACTACTACTGTGCCGATTTCAAAAATTCTTTCACCATTGGAAAGCTACATTCACCCTGAGTTAGGGATTCTTACTAAAACTCCAATAATGTAACCCAAGGTGTAAAAAAATGACCTAAGAAATTCCTTACATCGCGTGCACTGCGAAAACTATTGATGATAGAACAAAATAATGTACTACGACTTTGCAGAACACATCATTATCTAAAAAAGTGTCACAATAGCATAATGTCTAACTATTATAGTTACGTCACAATAAATGTTCTTTTATTTTAAAAAATTAATTATAAAGCCGCCGCTAGAAAAGGCTCTTTATTTGTACCTTCTGCTTACAATATCTTCAATATCTTTATATAACTTTTTGAAATATTCAATTCGGACATTCCATTCCAAAGATATCACGAGTTCAAAAATGTAAGTATTTTTTAATCGCGATTTTAGTATTTTTGTATGAACAATATTAGTATTTTTGTATGAACAATATCCAAAGGTAGGGGTAGGGGTAGAGGGTAGGAGTAGAAGTAGGGGTAGGGATACGGGTAGGGGTAGGAGTAGGGGTAGGGGTAGGGGTAGTGGTAGGGGTAGGGGTAGTGGTATGGTAAGGGGTAGGAGTAGGGGTAGGGGTAGGTATTATATTATAGGGTATATTTTATTTTGATCGTAAATATCCACGGGCGAAGCCGGGGGCGGAATGCTAGTATTAAATATAGTAAGTAAGTAAGAAAAGAAAATATAACATTTTTTTATTAGAACCAGAAAATGCTTGGTTTCATAAATTGGCCATGCTACATATTTATAATATACTTTTTTTATAATTTGTTTTGAAAATATAGCCCATTTTAAGAAACTAATTTCGATATTTTTGTTTTTTATCCATTGCGTCTATTTTTAATATATTTTACAAATTTTACCCGCGAAAAGTAAACGTGACGTCACAAGAATTTAGAACAGGATTATAATCTTGGCCACTACACATAAAAAGTGACAGTCAATCAAATTAACGTCAAGCAAACGTCAGTCAAGGTCGACTAACCTAAAAATTACTCTTGTTTATATACTCGTGTTTATATTTATTTAAATTGAATAGTTTTTTACAATGGCAAGTAAATAGTGTTTCATCCCGTCATGTCCTAATAACAAAGAAAATAATTACACGTAAAATATAATTTATAAAGATGTCATTCAAAGATTGACGATTGCCCTTTTTTGTAGGCAAAGGTATCATTTTTTCATACTGCTTAAGATGACGTCATACATCGGTCAAATTAAGGTTATTGTTTGTTATTGAATATCTTAAAAAGTATAGACTTAATTTAAAATCTGATAAATAGAAATTGTACTGAAAGCTTATATCTCGAAACGGTTTCGAGATCTTCGTTTCTGTTCAAAAAGTTAGCATGGCCAATTACTATAAATGCCGGTTTACATACCTACAGCATATAATATGTGCATAATTGGGAAATTTTTAATCTTATTAGAATACTAGAAGTCATAATAGAAAAAAATTTGAATTCGTATTGTAACTCTTTTTGAAATTCATATTATAATCTCTAATATAAATATCTCTATCCTGTTTAAGCCGAGGAGGATTGCTAGTTATATATGAAACACCATATCTATCTACAAATAAAATACGATATTTAATGTCAGTTAATTTATGTTTATTTATAAAAGTGATGAACATATTTTTTTGGGTTGTTAAATAAAGCGAAACATAAACCTACAATAAAAAAAATACAATATAAAGTAAAGGTTATTTGAACATGTTTTAATGTAAGAAAGTTGTAAATAAAAAACTTCAATCTTCATCAGAGAGGGGGGTCTGTACCTTTCGCAATAAAGCACAGATCGCATACCATCGCATTTCTCTCAAAAATCTTCATTCACGGTTGGATCGTCTTCATCGTCATTGTTTAAAAAATCTACCATCTCTTCAACATTTGTCGGGTTATTCAAATTGTAGACATATTTGCAAAAAAAACTGGAACAAATGAAAGTAACATAAAATATTACATGTTCGTGCGCAATGATAAGCCACACTGACAAATCAATATAATTTGATAACATAATAGGCATGATTACTAAAAAAAATTAATTAGTCCGTCAGTTAGATTATCAGAAAACATTGGACACTATTTATTTTGTATTTTTTCTTTTGTCAATTAAACAAAAAATGATGAAGATATTAGCCCGCTAAAGTTCCGCGTGACGTCACGCCTTAGTGCAATTTTTAGCAAGGCGTGACCTCACCAGCCTCCACTCCTAAACTTTGACGCGCTTTATTTCTGTCATTTTTGGTGTGAAAAAGTACGTGTCCAATATTTTTTGATAATCTAAATGACGGATTAAATAGAATAATATTTTGTTTACTCTGTCATCTACCCTATTGTCTATTTATATTTCAATTAATAAATGTTTTTTGCAAGTATTTAAAAAACGTACGTACCTTTAAAAATGTGACGAGTTCGGATGCAATTGAGCTTGTTCGATCAAAACTTAAACGACTCCCGAAAGCGAAGTTCAAAAGCGAACTAAGTAAAACAATTGCATAGAGCATAGAGCAGCAGCGTCCCGTATGTCAGCTGACGGTGAGAAGCAAGGAATTATACTACTCTCTACCGAGGTGAGAAGAGTTAACTCAATAGTTGCGCTGTCCCGTCAGATCCTTTGCGCCGAAGGAAGGTTAAATTTTAGATGTAACGAATATTTCAGCAGATTTCCGAAAGTCGTTATTCGAAAAACGGTCGGAATGCGGTATACAACAATAGTTTTATTTCCGTTATGTATTCTTATTTTACACTGAGGCTTTACTTTTTTAGTTTTTTGGGCAAATAGCCAATATATAGGTACCTATTTACCTACATTACTTTTAATTACACTATATTTTTTAAATAGCCCTGAATTGTTCAAATTTTCTCATAAATACAATAAGGCTTTTTTTTATTATACACGGGTTACCTTACAGCTCCCGAAACCGTTGCCGACCCCAGTGTACCCAGTGGAAGACAAAGTCTTCCACATTAAGCCAATGATTTTTTGAGGCTATACCTAACGAGTGGCCAGTTTTGTATGTATAATTTAAAAGGTTATTCACACTTTTGGCAATAAGTCATAATATAAATAGTTACTTTGATAAAAAAATGACTCCAATAAACAAATAAAAGTTGTAAATGTTTTATCTTTGCGCTCGAGAAGAAGTGTATAACATTGTTTAGTCTAAATAACTCCAGAACCGCGTTGTGAACTCTTTAGTCATGACTGTGTAGAGTGTGAGTGTGTCGGGGTTTGTATCTTTATCCGGGAAAAATCACAGGGACGGGAATATCAGGTACCCATACATTTTCGAACTTTAGCCTAACGGAGCAACTATGACGTACGAAGGCGCGGGCAACAGCTAGTAGTCTATATTTTATTTAAAAAAGTACGATATAGCAACATTTGCAACAAAACCCAGAGAAAAACAATACCGGAGGATAATAGAGTTTCCTTTACCATTTAAAATTTTTATTTTCCACGGGCTAGGCCGGGGCGGAAAGCTTTAGTAAGTAATATACAATACAATGTTATTATTGTAAGGTATCGTAAACTAATGCATTAGCTTATTGAGGCACGCCTTACAATCTATATTTACATGACAGTTTTGTGAGGGGCTGAGAGTGCTGAAAATGGTATTTAGAGGAAGGCAGAGCAAACCTAGGGAAGAACTTGCTACGGTCATAGTTTTTAGGGTTCCGTACCCAAAGAGTGCAAACGGAAAGCCTATTACTAAGGCTCCGCACCGAAATACGTAGACACTTGAAATTTTCACAGAGTGTGTACCTATTACTTTGACAGCTTTAACAACAAATAATAAAAATAAAATAAAGGCAAGTGTTTTTAAGCGTTTTTTATGGCAATACACACAAACTTCTAACTAGTATACATACTATAATGCATACTTGTATGTACCAATACATATTTATGAACTCGACTATACCTATGTATAAAACTATATGGATGTTGTTCAATATATCTTATGACGTAGAACTAATATATTACGAGCATGTTACTCTAGGACCACTCTCAATCAATAAACTTTGAATTAGATAGATAGACTGTGACTTTGAGACAAAACTCCAGGCAACAGCACTCACTTTATTAAATATTAAATAAAAGAAGTAAATATTATACAAACACAGTGCATTATCAATAAATCTTTAATTGACTATCCAAGAAATGTAAGATTTGGCACTTTATCCCCTCTGTATACCCTCTTTAATTTTCTAGCGGTAGATATCAATGCTCAATGTGTGTTACGGAATGTTTGGAGAAGGCAATAAATGCCTGGAAATTGGCCTGACCAAATCAAAATTTACCTATAAACACAAATTTACAGAAGCAATGGGACGAGCCGCTCTGCAAAAATGTACAAATAATGTTATTACAAGACGCAAGCACTAAGCACGAACGTGCTCGTCTCCTGGCTGTGACAGAACGAGAGTCAGGATTCAGGCTTCAATCTATTCCAAATTCTAAAATTGGTACCCAATTAGATAACATTACTTTTCGTCTTTCTGTGTACTTACGGCTCGGTATCAAAATTAATGAACCCCATCAATATAGCTGCGGTAAAATGTCGATTCTCTGGGACATCACGGACTATAATGTACGAAAAGTGCTGGTAGAATACCACGCCACGCCAGTGTTAATGATGCCCCTTGTAGGGCCCGCGTCACTGTCCATGTACCGGCTATATTAGAGCCGCCTGGTATATCACGTGACGATGGAAAAGGGCCCGACTGTAAGACACTCGTGCCCTGGACGCAGGGAAGACCGTTAGTGTGTCGATACATTGGCGGCTTCTCACGTCCAGGATACGTCTAATAATACTGGTGCAGCAGCAACAACAGCTGAAACCCTCAAACGGCGTAAGTACGCATACCTTGCACAAGATTACTTATTTGCACCGTTTGGGGTTGAAACTATGGGTCCGTGGGGCCTCGGAGCAAAGAAATTAGATAAGGAACTAATCTAATCGACATTTCAGGTGACAAGAGGGCTGGATCATACCTTGGACAACGTATTAGCATAGCTATACAGCGAGGAAACGCTGCTAGTCTTCTTGGCACTTTACCGCAGGACAGTGATTTCGAGAAGGTTTTCTACTTATGAGTAATGTATCACATATTCATGATTAGAGAGCCACTTAGGGGGGTTCCTTGTGTTTATTTTTTATTACTATATTTAACCTTCGTAAGTAGATATATATTATTTAATATTGTTTTAATAAATAACGTACAAGCTACAAAAAAAGCGAAATATATAATTTAAGAATAATGGTATAAGAGCGCTTAAAAAAAATTTTGAGTTTTGTGATAGATTATGAAAGAGACAGCAGGGGCCGGCGGCAGAATCATCCTTTGTTCTACCACCCATATTTCCTATTAAATAAAACCAATTAAAAATATAACGACTATTTCACTTAGATATATTGAATAAGTAACTATATGCTAAATTACAGTGACACAGGTGGAGTATTTACAAAGAAATTGGGAATAGTAATATCTCCATACAAATTATGGATATAGGGCCCTTAAATTAATATTTTATAGGGTAAAAAATAATTGTTATTTGCAGCGCGCCGAGCTCTATTTTCGACATTTAATTAAAAGTATTAATAATAAAGATAAAGTTCCGGGAGTTAACATTTATTTTTGGAAATTTCATTGTCTTTAAGATTTTTTTTTTGATATTTCTCTGATATTAATAGTTTTTGAGTTATTTGCAAAAATATAGTACCCCTTTTTTGATTCTTTATAATTGTTTTTTCAATTGTTTGCGGGTTTGAAACTTCTGCACATTTTTCTAGAGGTGATTACGAATATCTAATGAGCTATCACACGTATTTTAACTCGCAGTAGCAAGAATAAACACGTTTTTGAACTTGTGAACCAAACTATAGTATGTATAGGATTTCACGTAAGGGACTGCGCTCCGTGCAATTTGTATGAGCAGCATCCCCAATTTGCGCTCAGGTTTACTATAGCTACGCCATATTAATTGGCAGTCTTCTACTAGGTATACTATTTATTTATATAAAAAAATAATGTTTGTTTGTTTGTTTCATTGTTCCTTGTAGACTCAAAAACTACTAAACCGATTTTGAGTCGGTTTTCTCTAATATATAGTCTATAACATTATATAACATCACGCCACGTCTTTTAGGGACCGAGCAGTAACCTCCTTGAATGTTCCTTATTCGACGAATTATGTCAACGGTATCGGGTGGACACTGCAGAGATATTAAAATTGCACGGGTGAAGCTGGGGTGTAAAGTTAGTCTATTATAATTAAAAATTTACATGCACGTCTATTTTTTGTACTTAGGTAATTGGGCCCTTTTTAAACACATCGGATATTTGGTAAATGAAAATAGACGTGTATGTATGGATGTGGATGAAGCAACATAAATATGGAGAGAATGGCGCTCCACATTCTCTGCCTACCCCTTTGGGAGCCAGGTGTGAAGGTATGTAACTACGTAATTACAAATGGAATTATTTATTGTTGACAATATTGCAAATGCAGACTGAAATACTTCTTGAACAAAATATACACTTTTAAACACACGACACAAATTTGTTAATTATATAGGCAACTGACGTAACGTCTTATCAAGGTATTAGCTATAATTTTATTAACACATCACCACACTATTCACTATTATAAATTAGAAAATAATAATATTCACCGGCGAACAGCATAGAGAAATTGGTAAACGTGCCCGACCGAAGATAGTCGGCTGAACTTTTGATGTCAAGCATGGCGCGGTACGTTTTTGCGTTACGGAGGCATCGAAACTGGCGTAGCGGGCTCTGCACCCTCGCTCAACACTCTGTGAACGGTTATGCGCACAGTAGGAGTTGCCCGGGGTGGCCCGACCCACCCTGCATGTACAGAGGGCCGTCCCAAGTTAGAACACCAATGGCAATCCGACTCCAGGCTAATCTTTATCTGAAGGAGAAAAATAAACAACTAGGGCGGGAAATGATGACGAGGAGTTCGAACGGCGGTGACGGTAATCAGGAGGCTTTGTGGGCCGCGACAGCCTGTTAGCGTCGCTGAGGCGAACACCCGACGTCGTGGGTTCTGGAAAAAATGCACGCTTTGTGCCGTTATTGGAGATATGCAAATATATATCGCTGTTCTGATTGGAGTCACACTACTTCCAACCTACCTACAATCATATCTACATACTTAGCAGAAAATATGACTATATTTTCCCAGATTTATTTATATAGATAAGATTGTTATCATAAAATTGGTGCAAGTAATTTAAAAAGCGTCTACTATAGGAAAAATAATAGATATCAAGACTCTTGTTTAATAAAAACATTATGTCCGAAGCCACTCGTTTGTCACCACTCCATATTGTTTTATTTTTAATTCGTCCATTTCCAACATCACTTTTTCGCTCGTTTCAGAATATTGTTCTGGTTCTATTGTATGAGCTTTTTGATATAAATTGCCTCACCGACCGTCCTATTGTCCCAGGTTGATAATTGCCCATATAAATTGGATGAATTTAGACATATTGTTCGATGTTTCGGACACGAAACTCGGTCAGATGTTGCCTTAATATTAATAAAATTGAAGAAAATAAATGCTTTGATTTAACTGTCATTTTTTGTGAAAGGAAATGTTGAATTATAATAAAATAAAAAAGCCTTTACGAAGTATACGAATATTATACGTAGATATTTGTAGGTTTTCGTTAGCAGTTTACTTATTAGGTAGTTGTTAGTATGGTTAGTTGTTGGGTTCTTTTGGGATAATAATATGGAACCCTCCTTGAGTGAGGCCGTCTCCATTTTCTTTCTCTCTTTTTCTGTCTAGTGTCAGCCAGTCTTTCCCCGCTCTTTCTATTATATCAGCCCAGCTGTCAGGGCCTGTACTTCTTTCTAATTTGAGATGTTTTATGCATTCGTATATTTCTCTTTCTTGTATTGGCGTTATTGTTTTTATTGTTTTTAATAATACTAAAAAGTTAATAAGACACCATTTAACTTCAACTCTTTCGACTATAGCATCTAGGAATTTCAGGCAAATAGGCAATATTGCTGATATGGTGGTGTTAGGTGTAGTCACCTTTATAAAGGAAAATTTGACCCGTATTATAGTTGCAGAGTATCACAAACTTTCAACGTTCGATTCTATATTTACGTCGATTCTGCATGGAGATGTACTTCATGTAACGAAAATTAGGTACAATTGGTCGGTTGTTCGATTGCAAAACTAGGACATGCACCTATTGAAAGGTAAAATATTGTGTGGCTGAGTGCCAAGCAACATCGATTGAAGTGACGATCGGTGCATTAACGTTGACATGGATAATTTACGTATAAGTACTAATACTTTAGGTTTGAAAGTGTATTTGTTTGTCTTTTGCTATTTGTTTACTAAACTTGGGACTTATTTGAGCTTGGTACGTCCGATTGTACAATTTACATGATTCGGACCTTTAGTGTGAGAAGTTAGAAATGGCATTTACCCGCGTGTTTCGAATGGAGCTCAGTAGGGGACGATCGCGGGATTCACGGGTCAATAAAAATGAAGAGCAAGTGGATAAACGGGGCTCCATGAGGTGAGTGTCATTGATACCTACTTAGGATTGAATCTAGGTCTTGAAAAAACCCGATTTTACGAGATTGTACCCTAATCTTATAATTATCCGTTTAGCCGTTATCGCAAATACAGTCCACCTGCTCATATCAAACGACCTAAAAAGTAACAAACATTATTTCTGGTCCTTCGAGCCGGATTTTGAAACTTAAATTATTTCTAGTTTAAATTCAGGTCAAATGTTAATTAACCCATAATTTCTAGCTGAACGAAAAATTAAGCAATTATTATTAAAATCACCCAATATTCAATAATAACATCAAAAATAATAATACTAACGTATAACCAGCAATGTAACATGTGCAAATATTAAAGTCACTAGCGCGAAATTAGCGCGACTACACTGTAATAATGCTATACATTGCGTAGCGAGAAAATTTCAACACATGAATCTTGCGTTTGCGACATGTAATAAAGTCTATATCATTTTTGGTATTGACAGCGACCCCTAGGTGTTGAGAGTGAAAGAAAATAAATACACAATAATATCTACTGTTTATATAGTCTATAACGTATAATCACTGAAAATAATGTTTATTTATTTGTTTGATAAATATATCTTTTTTAATATCTAAATGAAAAATATTTTATTCATACTTCCGGTCACGTTACAGCAAAATGGAAGTGATGTCACATTCATCTAAATTTTGAATACATACCTAACCACAGACTACATAACTATATTATAATAACTATATTTCTTGTTATTTTATCTAATCTGTGGCCATCGATTGGTTGGTGTGAATGTGACGTCATCATCGCGCCCGTACGTTTTCGGCGGAATTGTAAAAAGAAAATTAAAAACTGTTTTTTTAATGAAAATACAAATATTAAATGTATTGTTATTTGATTGGTAAATGGTATGAACCGTACAACTATTATTTAAAAGCATTACCTAAAAATTGTCAACAAACATATTGTAATGTTTCTCTAAATATTTTGTTACACCTTCATATAAACCTTGTAAACAAAGAATTAAATCTAGCTATTGTCCAAACGACTTGAATTCTAAGATAATAAAAAGTACTAGTATATGTAGGCAGAGCTGATTCATATGATTCAACGTTCAATACGAAAGTCTACGATTTTTTATTAGTTGTCTAAATACTACATTTTGAAATATAAATTACAAATCACCAGAGCAAGTTATGAGATAAATATAAAAGTGTGCGTAACTTGGTGTGGGTAAACGTGATCGATGCGAGTAAAGCGCTGTTGCCATGACGGCATTTCCGGTTGGTTGTGTTGTCGCCTCTAGCTGTCTCGCTTAGTCGACAACTTGACATTAAAAGGCATTATTTACACATTAAAGCTTTTTAATTCGAATTGTGTCACCCTTGATGACCTTAGAACTTTATTAAGCTAGATTTTTCTTAAATTACTGTTATTTAAGGCGGGCTTACGCGGTTTATCGTGTTTGAGATATTACTTTGATGTTCAAATATCTTATAATACCTACTTCTTCAAATTTTATAAACTGTCTATAACAAAAACACTATATCGAACAGAATTAACAAATACTTTATATTAATTCAGAAATAAAACTATACCTACTATAATATTATAAAGAGTTAAAATTTGATTTTTTGTATGTTTGTTTGTAATTAATAAATTCAAATAAACTCTACTGAACCAATTCTAAAAAATATTTGACTAATAGAAAGCTACGATATCCCTGAGTGACATAGGCTATATTTTATATTGTTCGAATATATCCACGGGCGAAGCCGGGGGTGGAAAATATATAACTGCACCGATTCTAAAAAATCTTTCACTAATAGAGAGCTACGGTACCCCTGAGTGACAAAGGCTATATTTTATATAGTTCGAATATATCCACAGGCGGAGCCGGGGGTGGAAAATATATAACTGAACCGATTTTAAAAAAAATATTTCACTAATAAAGAGCTATGGTATCCCTGAGTGACAAAGGCTATATTTTATATAGTTCGAATATATCCACAGGCGGAGCCGGGGGTGGAAAATATATAACTGAACCGATTCTAAAAAAATCTTTCACTAATAGAGAGCTACGGTATCCCTGAGTGACAATGGCTATATATAAGTTAGAGTGATAAAATAATAAATTGATTGCGTAAATTAAAAATTGTTATTTGCCCACCAAAATCGTATCTTCTCACTAAGTATATTTAGTAGGTACAAGTATTAATGCAATGACCTCAAAAAAAATGTAGTTCTCCTTTTTGGTACTTAGGACCCTAGAAGTATCCCCTCAAAGGTCCCCACCCATATAGTGGCTTCCTTCCTCCGCCTTAAATGTGTCCCTGACGGCGGTTTTCTTTATTTTACACAAAAACTGTTAGAGCTTGAAGAAATCTGTCAATGAAAAAAAGATCCCCAATAAATTGTCTATAAAATGGTACTTAGCTCATCTAAATTTTTTTATTTATTTTTTAGATTTATAGTTTTAGAAATATGACTATATATCTTGCAATTAAATATCCAAAAACAAAATGATCTACTTATAAGCTTTTTAATTTAGAGAAAAAGATAATTTATTGCAAGAAAATTTTATCGTTTAACTAAGTACCATTTTATAAACAATTTATGGGTGATAATTTTTCTCATTGATAGTTTTTTTCTAGCTCTAACAGTTATTGTGGAATATAAAGAAAACCACCGTCAGAGACACATTTAAGGGGAGAGGGAGAGAAGCCGACACTCCAGGGGTGGGAACTTTTAACAGGATACTTCTAGGGTCCTAAGGAATACGTGTGCTAAAAATCAGAACTACTTTTTTTTAAGGTTAGCCCTAAATTATGCAGATATCGCTTGGCGTAATTTTCGAAGCAAGAATCGCTTATACAATTTTGTTAACTCATTTAAAAATTAAGTAGGTAGTAAGTTTCCGCAGTTTTAAAGTTTGTTAGAATTTCACAGCTGTTACATAGAAATTTCCACTTTGATGCTCTGAATGAGTTAGTTCCGTGCCTGTCCGCTCCGGATCTGGCTGTCCGGGAATTACAGACATAAGCATCCGTTGTGAGCACACTGAAGTTCGTTTTGAGCCCGTATCAAGTGATCTAGGTATATTTTAGAACTGTTGCTTTTACTTGCAATTCTTCGATATTTTTACTGACTTCAGTTCACATTCACTAGGTCAGTGCTGGCGCTGAGAACTGACTCACACTGTTTACACACAGTCAGTAGTCTTCACGGTGTAGACACTTTTGTAAAGGTAATGGGGAAAAAATGGGCAGAAAAAACGATTGAATTATTTGTTGAGAAAATTTACCTATCTGATGATGCAAGAGTTGACGGAAATGTTAGAAGAAGAGATATCTAAAAAAACAAGCTTAAGGCGACGTCTCCGTACATTTTCTCTGAAACGTCTATTTTTTTGTCGCTAAATGTGGACATATCAAGCCATTTTACAAGTCCGAAAAAAAATTTGTGAATAGTGAAATATATAAAGAAAATATATAAATAATAAAATATTATTAAATCTTTGTAGTATCTTTAAAAAAAAAATCGCAAGTTACAGCACGAAAATAATTTTTGCTCTCAAAATTCTCAATATTTTGAGCGACAACTAACGTTAAAAAAAAACTATATTGTAGGAAAATCAATGTACTAAAGACATTGCTTAAAAAATGGCAAATTAATAGCGTGTTTATTTTTTAATTAATTGAAAAGCCCGAAATTCCGTAAATATCGGCAGATGGCGGACAGATACCGCCGGCAGCGGACGTGTCCCGGACGCTCTGGTGAACTCGCCTGATTATAAATTAGCGATGTTTTTCTCGTAATCCTATTGTCTGTCCCTTTCACACCCGAACTTAAACGTCTACCACTATCCCGCTCTAGCTATCTTATTAGAAACAGCGGGCTTTCTATACATACTAATACTACTTAGTTTTTAATAAACTACCATATGTCTCGGTTTTGCCTGTGTAAATATCTGAATTTATACCTACTTAGGTCTTGATGGACTAGGCTTTTCCCGGCTGTACCTATGTAAATAGGTAACTTATACCTACTAAGTTTTTCATAGACTACCCTAATGTCTCGGCTTTGCCTGTGTAAATATTTTACTTTATACCTACTTAGGTCTTGATGGACTAGGTTTTTCCCGGCTTTGCCTGTGTAAATATCTGACTTTATACCTACTTAGGTATTGATGGACTAGGGTTTTACCCGGCTTTGTCTATGTAAATAGGTAACTTATACCTACTTAGTTTTTCATAGACTACCCTATGTCTCGGCTTTGCCTGTGTAAATATCTGACTTTATACCTACTTAGGTCTTGATGGACTAGGCTTTTACCCGGTTTTGCCTATGTAAATAGGTAACTTATACCTACTAAGTTTTTCATAGACTACCCTAATGTCTCGGTTTTGCCTGTGTAAATATCTGAATTTATACCTACTTAGGTCTTGATGGACTAGGCTTTTCCCGGCTGTACCTATGTAAATAGGTAACTTATACCTACTAAGTTTTTCATAGACTACCCTAATGTCTCGGCTTTGCCTGTGTAAATATTTTACTTTATACCTACTTAGGTCTTGATGGACTAGGCTTTTACCCGATTTTGCCTATGTAAATAGGTAACTTTATACCTACTTAGTTTTTGATAGACTACCATATGTCTCGGTTTTGCCTGTGTAAATGTCTGACTTTATACCTACTTAGGTCTTAATGGACTAGGCTTTTATCCGGCTTTGCCTGTGTAAATAGGTAACTTTATACCTACTTAGTTTTTGATAGACTACCATATGTCTCTGTTTTGCCTGTGTAAATGTCTGCCTTTATACCTACTTAGGTCTTAATGGACTAGGCTTTTACCCGGTTTTGCCTATGTAAATAGGTAACTTTATACCTACTAAGTTTTTGATAGACTACCATATGTCTCGGTTTTGCCTGTGTAAATGTGGTTTTTTATACATACTTAGGTCTCAATGGACTAAGCTTTTACCCGCCTTTGCCTGTGTAAATAGGTAACTTTATATCTACTTAGTTTTTGATAGACTACCATATGTTTCGGTACTGTTTAGATATATTTACTGTGGCCGAGTGTAAGTATAAAAGGTTATGTACATACGTAAGCTTAATTTCTGTACTCTCACTGTTTTGTAGTATTCGGCCGTAGTGCTAATACAAAATAAGAAAAGAGGAACACCGGGACGAGGAGTAGTGTATAGGCAGAGCGTATGCTACGTGGCAGGCACGCTGAGCGGTTGTATTACTCCATCTTTTCTTTTTACATTGATTGAAGATATTGAATAATAAGGATTTTGTATTATAATTTCAAATATTATACTTACTCAGAGTCAAAAGTATGTTTTTTTATATTCTTCTTACGTCGTTTTCTAATACAAATCTTACGTAGTTCTTTATTCCTTTTATTACCCATTATTAACACTAAACTATAAATTACTACTTATTAGTTTTTTTTTATTTTAATTTAATTTTAGAGAATGATTAACTTATATTACACTTACGCATTGGATGTAAAACATTACTATTATTAGGCACAGTTAAAACTCATACATGCTAAGTCGCTGGCAAAACGAAAATTAATTATTTCAGTCCGATTATTCCTATGTTCCTAGATTGTGATGTCGCGGTCTCGGTATGTTCATAGTAGGCGCGCCGCATCTCCCCGCAAATCGAAGCTTGCATCACTCCGCCTCACCCCCTCTACTGATTTTTTTGCACAAGCAGTGAGGGCCTTAAGTTATTTCGGTAGTTTTGGGATTTAATATCCCACAGGCATTAATTCTCTCGATAGGTATAACTGCACCAATCTCAAGGTTTCATTTTCATTTAATATAAGCTACATTTTTCGAAAATAGCGGCTACACCCTACAACGCAGCGCGGGTGACTGACTCAAGCTCTGACTTGGTCGTTTGGACAAGGTCAGTTAGCTGGCGCGGGTGACGAGTAGAACGGACTGTCTCTAAAAAATATCGTGCAGGAATATTTGAGTCAGGACTGAGGCGACTACGCTGCACTGACTTGAAATCAATTTATACGATGGCAGTCCCGGGTCAGCACTGACTTGGCAGTGAACTGAAGTCAGTTACTGGCTCAATGTAAACCGGCCTTTAATCTAATTCCAAAATACTTACTGTAAAATCAGATTTCCATAATATTGATCGCCACTTGTCGAATTACATAATTTAATCTAGGTAGGTATGATGTATATTTACAAATAAATCCTAGATGTGATGAATAATACTGAAGAGTTTGTTTGTTTGTTTGAACGTGCAAATATTCTATTCTACGTCGGATTTGAAAAAAAAAACTGACAACCGAAATGTTATAAACTCTATTATTTCTATCCTTCTATGTTTGGCTGAACTGATTTTGATTAAACTTTCAGAGATCATCGCCATTGATGTGGACAGTGGGGATGCAAAACTCACCCCGTTTCTGGGGTACTCACCCACAAGAAATTAAATTTATTGTTTTTTTAGGAACAAAACCATTTTTTTAGTCGGTTCCCCAGAAATAATTGTTTGGCCGCGGGTGCCAACGATCTTCGCAAGTAACTAAATATTTCATCTCAATATTAAATTAAATTAAACTAGCTTTCCGCCCCGGTTCGCCCATGGAATTTTTCGAAATGTGACATAAAATTGTAGCCCAAAGTATTTCCGAGATAAAAAGTACCCTATGTCACAACAAACTATCTCTGTGCAAAAAAAAACGTCGATCTGTTTTGTCGTGCAGGAAGGACAAACAAACAAACACACTTTAGCGTTTATAATATTAGTTATTTTTGTTTGAGGCCTTTCGCTAGTATCGAAAAAGCAAGGACACCATTTCAAAGTTGAAGCCAAAGCTCGCGATTCTCAGCTTGATAAAAACTAGTGCGATCTTAAGTATGTTGACTCAAGTGTAGCGTTTCATGCACAAATCATCTACCGTATTTTTTATTATCCAAGTGCTGTGTTTACAATAAAGTTTGGATGGACTGCATGATATCTACTAACATTGATCAGTAATTACAAAGATGTCAGAGATCAATAAAAGGCCATAACATGGAGTTGTGAATATTGAATGATTTGTGACTGGAATCTAGACCTGAAGAGTCGCTAGACTTGGCTTAATTGTTGTATGTTCATGTTTTTGATGAGATTTCAATACATTTTAATAAACACATGGTCGGAGAGTACCTTCTTTCTTTTTTGAAAACGAGGTTGAATGTTTTATTAGGTACTATCAAACAAATATGCGGGGTGAAAATTTAATTATATAATGCCAAAAGACAAAAAGTTCGCAAAATGATACTAGCCACTTGCGTTTTCTGTAGGTACCTACATTATTTAAAAAAAAAGGAAGTAAAAATAAACTGCAAAGCGAAAATCGAGCTCAAGTCTATTACTTTTATTTTACCTGAATTAAGAATTTATATAATTACTAGATACTTTAATGTCGTCAACAGTTGATGACTTCACTGGAATAGTTTATATTAAAAAAATAGTATAAATTACTATGTATCACTTTGGAAAAAGTGCGAGTTCCTACTAGTGTGAACTACTAGGCCAATCAAACTACACACTCGTTGGTAATCAGTCCCTTTCATCCATTGGTGAACAATGTGTTATTGCACTACTTTTTAACCCACTGCTCCATAAAAAAGGAGGGTAATGTTTTACGGGTGTATGTACTTATGTATGTATAAAAATAGTTATTTGTTTAACAAGTGAGTAAAGTTATTTTTGCTGCGAGTGCTGACTTTACCTAAATCACGAGCTTGTGAAGAAGACTACAATTGAATCATGCTCACGAGTAGGGAGCACAGTAAGTGATTTAAAGGCACGAGACATAAAAAAATTTGCTCTCGTGTGAAACATACAACTTTACACCTCTACCAGCGAGAAAAGTGTTATAGCTAGGTTATAAGTATTAACAATACTCTTTTAAATATTTACATCTTAACTAAAATGTATAGTAATAAATGTTTAATAATATGTTTATTATAGCTAGGGTTTCCTTATAAAACAATAATTACAAAAGGTGGTGTTTGAAATTTTATTCGAATCACTTTTACTCACGCTCATATCAAAAAACGATTTTGCTGCGAGTTTTTAGGGTCTAAAAATCGCCCTTTTTGTGCTGGAGAGGTGAAAATATATTGACGCGCTCTGTAATAAATGAAGTATAGTGAGATTAGTCTAAATATTCAGAGGGTTATAAAATGGTTTATTATATTTTGCAGTTGTGTTACACTTTTATTTCAAACTGTTAAGGGTCCTATATTGGGAATTTTTCTGGGATAAACTATTCCCAATTTCTCTGTAAATAATCCACCTGTGTCACTGTAATTTAGCACATAGTTACTTATTGAATATATCTAAGTGAAATAGTTCTTATTTTTTCAATGGGTTTTATTGAATAGGAAATATGAGTAGTTTAACTTTGCCCCTGCTGTCTCTTTCATAATCTATCACAAAACTCTAAATTTTTTTTAAAGCGCTCTTATACCATTATTCTTCAATTATATATATCGCTTTTTTTGTAGCTTATTGAGAATTCAAAAAAAAAATATTTTATGATTTTTTTAATTTGGCAAAAATAATAAAATAATTATTATTTTAAATTTTCAATAAGCTACCAAAAAATTCGACATATATAATTGAAGGGTAATGGTATATCAGTGCTTTTAAAAAAAAATAGAGTTTTGTGATAGATTATGAAAGAGACAGCAGGGGCAAAGTTAAACTACCCATATTTCCTATTCAATAAAACCCATTGAAAAAATAAAAAACTATTTCACTTAGATATATTCAATAAGTAACTATGTGCTAAATTACAGTGACACAGGTGGATTATTTACAGAGAAATTGGGAATAGTTTATCCCAGAAAAATTCCCAATATAGGACCCTTAACAGTTTGAAATAAAAGTGTAACACAACTGCAAAATAACTGAAAACTTATCATCCTAAGTAGGTAGTATTTATTCTAAATCTTGTAAATTTTCAGTTATTTTGTTTATTCAATAGTTAATTTTTGTTATTTATTTCCATTATTCTTAATAATACCTTCAGTTATATTTTCAGTTTTATTTTCATAGAAATCTGCACTCCCCAATTTTTAGGGACTGGAACCCACAATTTGCTGTTTTTTTAATTTATTACTTTGCCAATGGTCTACCTCGATGCCAAATTTCAAGTTCCTTGGTTACCTGGAAGTAGTCTAGAGTTATGATGAGTGAGTGAGTAATAAAATAGTGATTTTGGACGTAAATATCTTAAGATTATAATATTATAGGTAATCAGGGGGGTACTAGACACGCAAAGTAATGTTTGGGGCAAACATATTTTAAGCTATACGGGGTTCGAATGTGCTACTTACTGGCTCGTGTAAATATGGTCACGGCCGGTGCGTCGCCTGCGAACTTGGCTGCGAACACTCTTGTGGTAAAATGAACGATGGTAAAATTTATAGGTACGCATAGCTAATAATAATCAGTGTAAACAGTTTATCTATTTCCACCCAGAAGCGAACGGCACGCACGACGCTATCCGTTCTTAATTTAAAATTAATACAGCCAGGCGGTGCACAGGAAATGAGTTTAGAAGCTCAGAGGGCGCGCGAACTGAAGGAAGTTCTTCTCGAGATATACATAGTTTGATTCGATACAATTTTGTTAAATTGAATTTATTTTAAATCTCAAATTAATTTGGTAAAATTGCGATAAGCTTTATGATCTGCTACAAAAAGAAACATTTTTCAGTTTAGATTAAAAAAAAACTAGAATCTTGTAATAAGGATTTTCATAAGGCGCCAAATAATTAAAATGAAAAATATTTTATTAAGGTCATTCCTTGTCATTCGCATGTTCAGGTCACCAATTTTAATAAACTGATTGGCGTTGACTTTACACTTCCGCTTCTACTGAAGTCTATACGAAAAACACAACACATCGATATTTGTGCACGACGCAGCGACACGTCCGGCTCACTCATTTTACCGGAACACTGCTAAATAAACTTTGATCATTCCAAAATGCTGAGCCTCAATAGGGTTAGTCTGTTTACATCGATGGCTTCCATACACTCTTATTCCGTCTTTTAAAACGCTTCAGAAATTATGCAATATTATTTAGGAGTTGTAGAGAATATAGGGCCTTACGCATACGGTATATTCAATTTGTAGCCTTTTAGGTGTGGAATTAAATCATCCATGATTGGCTAGCTTCGGTTTCGTAGAGTTAGTGTCGTTCATATTACGGTTGCAAAAATTGCCAGGTCCGGAAATCAGGAAGCCAGTCAGTTTGGCGGGACATAAAGTTAGAATATTAAATGATTTTTAATTGGATTTCCTGTGTAGGACTTTTGGTTACGAATTTTCGTTCCATTTCACGAAATTACTCCCTATAAATGTATGCTACATAGCGAGACCTAAAATGTTACAAATTTAATGGAAATAAAATAATCATGTGGTAAATGAATATGTAATAGAAACATCTCTGGGATAAAAGCATGATACAAATCGGACAAGCCGGACGCGGTCTAATTTAGCCGGACAAGAGTTCAAAAAGTCAAACGATGTCCGACTATATCCGGACACTGGACGCCTGGCAACGTACACACGGAATAACTTGAGCACTTTTGTGCGATCTCACTTGGTATTCGCGTATTTGCCACTTTTGACACTTTCATATGTTGCTGTAAAAAAATTATAATAATAAACATTCGAACACGAAGACGCCAAGTGAGGTATGGACCTTTCTTCCCGACTGTTTCCCAAAGCAGTAGGCACAGAGTATGCCACTGAGCCACTTCTTTCGATTATTTTTGCATACTTCTCTTGCTTCATCCACATCCATCGTTTCATACATGCAGGTCTATTTTTAGTACTACTTTTTTAAGGACATCAGATAATTGATGAATGAACGTTCGTCTTGGTCGTCCTTTAAATAAAAAAACAATACTAGTTCGCACAATCATAGTTTCGTACCAATTATCAAAATATACCAATTTTAGTTGAAGACTAAAAGAGTTGAAATCCACAAAGAAAGTATGTTCTTATCTCTTCTAGAAAAGTAAGCTGCCGTAGAATACCTGCAGCAAAATTGTAAAATACAGTAGTTTAATTTCAAACAAAAAGAGCTAAAGTCCCAAACAAAGTATATTCATCTAAACAAGAATACTGACATACAGTCTTACGTTAAATAAAAGACTGTGTATACCAAACTGTGTGTGTATTCAAAAACAATAATAAGTTCTCGTTGCAAAAGCACGGATTAACTTTGTTCTGCAACTTCCATAGCACGCGTCGCTCCCCCGCCGGGCGCCCTCTTCAACAAAAGGACGTCTCCTATTGAAAAACTTTACTTCGGGCCTACTTTAATAATTACTTTAGCCGGCAGCAACTTAAAGTGAAGCTCTGTTTGTTAAGGCTCAAAGTACATGAATAGTTCTAAAGTGAATCGATGAATATCATAGACTTACCTAAGGAAGGTAAAGTTTGCCTATATTCTCGGTGCTCGAAATCAATCAATAACTTTTCTTCGCGGCATGTAGATTTTCGTAATATCCGACCTTTATACGTTGCGGTGTGGCTAGAGACAGTACTGGTCACAATGTTTACAATTATTTATTAGGGTCGTTAGGGACTAGGGCCCCTGGTTAGCAAGGGTAGAAAAGTTCTTTTACAAAATTTTTATTTTCTATGGATAAAATCTGTGCAAAAATTTTAGAAAATTAAAGTAATAACAACAGTGTCCACTTTTTACCAGTTGTCCATATTGAACAGAACAAGTGGCACCTAGATGAGTCACTTCTTTAACAGACGTAAATATCTGTTATGTTTAGAAGAAGTATGCGGATGCCAGTTTTACTTGCCCTTCGAAGCACGAAGAGTCAATTAAAGCACATATTCTTAAAGAAAATTGGTGCTTATCATTTTTTTGAACGAGTGAGTATTGAACCCGGATACTCCCGTATTCAAAACACGCTCTAGCGGCTCTAACAATTAGGCTATTGACTCCCTATTTTTATTTTATACAAATTTTATTATACTATACGTAGGTACTTATATTTTATATTTTTTTATTGATTTTTTTAATGAAAACTGATTTCATTTTGTGTATTGGATAGTACTTATTTCTAATCTGAGGTACTACAGGGGCAGTGGAGGCCCTAGGCGACCGCTCTAGGCATCATGTGTGTAGGGGCGCCAAAATCCGATCATCAACCGCGAGCGAAAAGCATGGAAAAATGAGCAACGGAGGCAGGCGGGGAACCAGCATGTTTGCATTTTATTACCAAAAACTAATTATTTGATTCGAAAGGGGGCGGAAATACAACTTCGCTCTACCCTCATAAAGGGCTAGGGCCGTCGCTGATTAGGGGTAAGTACTATAATTTCTGCCTACTCCTACTGGGATACATGGCGTGATAATAGGTGCTAGAAAAAAGCTAGTCAATCGCCAATCAAAAAATAAAATTCAAATATATAATAGACATTTTTTGAAGGAAATTTCTCCTGTAGACAATCAAGGCAATCCCGCTGCATATAACACGGCCTTTATAACTTGAGGTGTGGTCAGAGACACCAGTAACAGTGACCACTTTTTGCCAGCTGTCCATGTTGAACAGAATAGGTGGCAAGCCTGATGTTGCTGCACTTAATGGACCTTCTAGATCGATGCCTAGATGTGTCACTTGTTTAAAACCCTGTCTACACGCACAGTCATTCCTATATTTACTTGTACAAACCAGTTTGCACAAGTAAGCTCGTACGTGTGGACGGGAAAACGGTAGCTCGCACAAACCCCAAAGCGCGGCTTGAGCAATCGTTGACTTGCTAAAGATTGCAGTGCACAGTTCTGGGTTTGCATAAGTAAGCGCGAAGGAATGACTGTGCGTGTAGACGGGGCTTTACACTGAGGTGTTCCGTCTTTCCCTCAGTAATACTTGTGCAATTCTAACAGTGCAGTCAAGACGGAGCGTGTAGACGGACCATAACAGACGTAAATATCTGTTGTTTTTAGAAGAATATATTAATACTAGCAGTTGCCTTTCGTACGATCGTTTACATCGCATTTCACCCCCTTAGTGATGTGAAAGCCTATAACCTTTCTCAAGAATTGTGCTATCAAATTCAATCTTTTCAAATCCGACTGATAGTTCTAAAGATTAGCACGTACAAACTCTTCAACTTTACGTCCTTTACTTCAAACGTGTGATAGCAAACGTCCAATTTTTTATCTCTGATTAACTTTGACTAGATTTTCAGAACATATGCGTTAGATATCGCTTTAACTGAGTTGGTACATTAAGCCTATATGCAATCCCGCTAGGAACGCCAAACGGTAAGTTTTGAACCAAAGATAGCCACTAGATTAGTGGTAGGAAGATATAAAGGGTCCATTGTATAGCAGTGTCGGTACCTCCTTCCTGAACAGAGAAGCGCCCACGCGCCGGATATAGTGGCGCGGAGCGGAGACAGTCAGATCCGGCAAGGTATAACGAGCAATATTTGCTTCATTCGACACTTAAAGCTACTGTCCACAGTTTGACGGTAACTTTTGAAGGAACATATTGACTAATTGGCTAATTTCTTAATTTATTATAATAAATTGCCCAAGTTGCAACACGGTCAGAACTCAGACAGGATTTTTGTTTAGGTTTTCTTATAAGAGAGGCCCTATATTCGGGGAAGGAAAGCTCAATTTTCGTATATTTTTTTAAATATAATAAACTATGCATTTTAAAATTACAAAATAAATTATTTGTATATCTTATGATGCAATTTCACATGATGCACTTTTTTACTTTTTAATTTTTCCTTCATAATTAATCCCCAAAATCGAAATTGTCCGTGAATCAAACTCTACTACTACATATGTAGCAGATTTCAACTTTTTTCGTCCAGTAGATTCGGAGAAAATAAGCTGTGACAGACGGACAGACAGAGAGATACAATAGGTACAAGGGCATAACCATGAAAGTAAATGTAACGTAGAATGTGTGATGTAAAGCGTATTCACCGCATCCGGAACAATGAATTTAGAGAAGAATGCGGAGTGAAAGATGATGTTGTGCTTGTGCCTAAAATGACGAAAAAAGTTTACTCTGATTTTTTCACGTTGAAAAAATAATGGATGAAACTATGTAAGATTGACGAACAAGGTTTACATGGCAGAAGTGAAACGAAATTTTGGCGGAGGACGACCTGTGTAGTACTTAAAAAAAATTGTACGAAGGTAATGTTAAAAGGACACACAGTTGCTGCGCATGTATGAAAGGTATAATGACTATAAAAGAAGCGAAAGAGGTATGTCAGGATCATAGCTAATGGCATTCGATTATATCTGCCTACCCCTCTTAGGATAAAAAGGCGTGACGGTAGAGATAAATAAGAGTATATATACTACAATCCTGAATATAAAAATTTAAACAGCGTATTGAATATAAAGCGATGATATTTTGTAAGAGTCCAATTAGATTTATTTATAATAAACCTTTTAAAAAAAAGTGTACCGACTTCAAAAATTTGCACTGAAAAGTAAGAAATAATAAAATTTTCGTAGTAGAATTTAAAGACGGTTGGTGCCAAATTAGAAATAATTTAGTACCCAAATTTACTAATCTAGATAATTCATTAGGAACCTACGATCATCAGTAAAAACACAGATAATATTGAACAGATCTTTATGTCCTTAGATGTTTACTTAATTTTGTATCCTAATTTGGCACCAACCGTCTTCAAATTCTACGACGAAATTTTTATTATTTCTTACTTTTCAGTGCAAATTTTTGAAGTCGGTACACTTTTTTTTAGCCCTCTTAGGATAAAAAGGCGTGACGGTAGAGATAAATAAGAGTATATATACTACTATCCTGAATATAAAAATTTAAACAGCGTATTGAATATAAAGCGATGATATTTTGTAAGAGTCCAATTAGATTTATTTATAATAAACCTTTTAAAAAAAAGTGTACCGACTTCAAAAATTTGCACTGAAAAGTAAGAAATAATAAAATTTTCGTAGTAGAATTTAAAGACGGTTGGTGCCAAATTAGAAATAATTTAGTACCCAAATTTACTAATCTAGATAATTCATTAGGAACCTACGATCATCAGTAAAAACACAGATAATATTGAACAGATCTTTATGTCCTTAGATGTTTACTTAATTTTGTATCCTAATTTGGCACCAACCGTCTTCAAATTCTACGACGAAATTTTTATTATTTCTTACTTTTCAGTGCAAATTTTTGAAGTCGGTACACTTTTTTTTAAAAGGTTTATTTTTCCCTTTTAAGTGATTTTGTTGCCCTGAGAAATAAATAATAACGCAACTAAAAAAAAATGATGATGAAATACTGCGGTGGATGGGATTTGAACCTCGAGCAATGTGCACCCTGCGTTGCATCCCATACTTTTAGCCGCTAGACCACCGTCGATACGAAAATTGACAACTTCGTGTCAATAGCAACCGTTACTAAGGCTTTTCTCTGATATAATTTTCAGCAGTAAACTACAGTAAACAGTAAACAGTAAATTACTGAATTTCTGAAAAATTACTGAACCGATTTTCGTCATATGACTGTGAGATAATGTCAAGAAATTATTATATCCTTAAAAAAATAAGTCGTCAAAATCGGTACATATTTCATCGAGATATTACGAAAAATTGACTCATAAGGTCAGTTTTTTCAAAATTTCTGAAAAACTAAAGAACCAATTTTTATGAGATAAAAATGGGACCAATCCGGAAGAATTATCTGTCGATTAAAAAAGAAACCATCAAAATCGGTTCACAACTGGCGGAGTAATCGATGTACATACATACAAAAAAAAAAAAACGGTCCGAATTGAGAACCTTCTTCTTTTTTTTTTCGAAGTCGGTTAAAAAAGAAACACGGATACATTGCATTGTAACTTGACTTTTGTTAGATAGCAAAAATTACCCCTTCGATCTGTAGTCCATTGGCTCTGAAGCCTAAAGTCGATATGAATTTGTCGCCATGAATTAATAAAATATCTAAATACCCATATACCAACTACGTAGACGTGTCATGGGGAACAAAATCATCGATGTATTACCCATAGCACAACTAGTTGTACGATCTAGTTGGTACACGGGACGTCCGCTGTAGTAACGCTCTATGAACACTTTCTGAAAATTGTTAAACTTTTCAGGAAATCATGAAGTGACAACACCTGTTGACCTAATAGGACAGCTGTTCAATATGGATAACTCGCTTAAAGTGGAAACTGTTACCTGTGTCATAGATTAATAATAATTACTACGTAACCGGTGTCTCAAAACACGCCGTGAAGATTTTGTTATGAATATTTCGCTTCATGAAATTCAAAATGCCTATAATCTACAAACGTTTATGCACTTGACCGTAACCTTGTTGAAACAGGAAACCACTGTCTCACGTGTCACAATCACAAAGCCACTGACCACTAAACTAGTCTGTGACATTGTGTTCGTGTACTAGTTTAAGGTTGTACCGATTAAGTAATCTGCAGTTCAAATCAAATCAAAATGCAGAGTCTATCTATCTGCAGAGTATGACATTACTAATTTAAAGATAACATTGAAGACGTACTGCAGTTCTGTAGCATGCTGTTATGATACAAGATCAACAATGTCTCCATGACCTAGTGGTAAAGTAAACAGGTTCGATTGCTTCAAATATTTTGAAAATGCCCTCGTCAGCATTAAATTCATTCATTTCATTTGCAACCTATGGCACGTGATGATGGCTGGTATGGGACGCAACATGTGTGGACACCCTGGCTCCGTCTCACCTTCCATGCACATCTATTGAGGCTGGGGCTGTCGCTTGCAAAGCCGAAATTGCCTGACGTCGCAAATACGCATCTCTTCCTGAAGAATACACATTTGGGGTGGAAACACTGAGTCCGTGGGGACCTAACGGACGACAGCTTTACAAAGAAATAGCCAAAAGATTGGTAGATGTGTCCCCGACCAAAGAGCTGGCTCATATTTGGCTATTCAACGTGGCAACGCAGCCAGCTTTATGGGCACTCTCTCAGAAGGCAGCGATATTGATATTTTTTTTATTTATTGGTTTATTTTTATACATAGTAGCTATATTTAATTGTAATTTATTATATTTTTTTAGTTATATCCAATAAATTACTAACAAATATGAGAGATAGTTCTATCCCCGAATTTTTGACGTCCCGCTATGAAAATTGAGGATTAAAAAAGGGTAGTATTGGTTTCAGGCCGATTATAGAAAATGGTTTTTTCAACAGATCGCGACGATTTCAGATCTTAAGAAGCTATTAAACCATTTTTAGAATGGGATGATTACTTTTTAGGGTTTTGTACCAAAAAAATATCTATTAAAAATTGCTTCAGTGTGTTTTTCAAGGATTTTAAATCGGTAGGTAAAGGTACTTGAACGATAATTTAAAAAAATCTTTTCATAGCGAGTCGTTGTTTTATTTTCATTAAGTTACCTATCTAAAACAATAATCAATTTTCTATTGCATAAGTAGATATGATAAACTATCCCACAGTGAGCCATGTCCCACAATGAACATTTAGATTTTTCGATAAAACTATCCATAGTAATAAGTTTATAATCAAACAAAACCAGCTGTTGAAGTCTCTCCCAATACCGCATCCTAGGCCAGGGCCAACCGCTCAATAAATCGTAAAAATGAAAAATTCTTAGCAGTATACGGGTGGTAGGAAAATTTAGTTGACGATGCAAATAACGAAGGAAAAATAGTCCAGACTCGAAAAAAGTTCTGGAAGGGGGGTGGGGGTGGTAATGTATACGTTTTTAGGGGTTTGTACTCGTTTTTTGCGGTTTGCGGCTAAACTATGCATCCTATCGAAAAAAGTAAAATGTAAAAGTTGTAGATAATAAAAATATCTATAACTTTTTTTATATGCATTATTGCCCATAACCTCAACATTATCGAGAAAAATGCAAAGAACCGTTTTTTTGGTTTTTAATTTTTAACTATTGCAAAAAAAAATTTTTTTTTATGAAAATCAGTGAAAATGTTGTTTTTTATATTTCACACAAGCCCAAATTTTTTCAAAGCAAAATATTTATTTTTCAATGTTTTATAAAGAAAATTTAAAAAATTACCTTATTTTCAATCGAAAAATTTGGTTAGCAAATTTTTGATAAATGACTTTTTCCAGTGCTTATTTTCTTCGTTGAAATCTCAGCTTTCATATAAAATTTTCATAAAAAATAAAAAATAGAAAGCTTGATTGATTCTGGAGATGAAGAAGTTCTCACGAAAAAACCAAGATTTTAATAAAATTATTGTACTTTAAATTTTTTAATTCCATAATCAAGTAAAAACTTTAACGTGATAATTTGTAAATACTTACGAATAACAAAAAGTAATTAAAAACTTTTCTCAATCCACAGCATTGGTATTTTTATAATTTTTACCTATTTAATTGCGAGTTGAACAATGTTTTCAGGATTTTGAAAGCCGATAATAGTTAAGTTTATATAAATAACTTGTAGAACAGAGTATTGTTATAAGAAGTAAAGCATTTTTCTTGAAAAGTAGTTTTTTCGGTTTTTCGCCTTTTTAACGATTTTTTTACATACAAATAATACTATATGAAAGCTGAGATTTCAACGAAGAAAATAAGCACTGGAAAAGGTCATTTATCAAAAATTTGCTAACCAAATTTTTCGATTGAAAATAAGGTCATTTTTTTAAATTTTCTTTATAAATTGCAAAATAAAAATTTGTTTTTTTTTCTTGCAAGAAGCAAAGTCAATAACTAGGTAGCTAGAACCTAAATTTGAATCATAAAATCGTGAATTTAATTTCGTTATGATAACGATAGCAGTGACATATCGCCACTGCAACGAAAATAAACTCAGGATTGTAGGATTAGGATTGAAATTTACGTCTTACCCCTCTGGATCGATTCACTGTTATGAAGCGAAGTAGCCTATTATTTAAGATGGACATGATAGATAATGGATATAAATCGTAAGTAAAAATAATACACTAGCCCTAGAATTATAAATTTTATAAGGCCGCCATCTAGTAGCTTTATTATGACATTTCCCACTTTTCCCTTCTCACTGTGCAGACTTGGCGCTATCTCTAAACGAAAGCCGGAACTATTATACCATTATGAATTATTTTCCTCTGTGTGTATTTCATTACTTATGTATTTCTTTCTCAGCAATTCTTCAGAACGTGTGTACTGAACCCCTCCTAAACGATCCGCCAATTTTGATAATTTTTGTGTGTTCTTAGTGGGTCCCTGGTTTAGATTCACAATTGAACCCGGTAGGTGGCGCTGTAATCGGGTTCTAGGAATTTTTTTTTTTATTTTTTTTTTTAAAGCTAGTACCTATTTAATAAAATAGTTTATTATCTACCTTTTGTCTAAAGAATAGCAGCTTTTTAGATTACAAGTTTATAGATACTAAGTACTGTATAGCGCCATCTGTTGGATATGAGCGGAACTCTTTGCACAAGAACTTTGCATGATGAAAATGACTTTATTTTTGGTACTAAAAATATTATTTTATTTGGGGTAAAAGGAAGGCAATTACTAAATGAGCTGAACGGATTTGGATTAAAAGAGTTTACATACAGTAAAAACTAATTTTACAATTCTGACTAAAAAAATCATCTATTACGTATCCGTGTTTACAGACACACACTTAAATTTTATTTAATGAGTCAAGTAAAAAAGCATAAGTCTCTAAGACGATTCTTATAAATTATCTTTATGAATATTAGTAATTCTTCAACCAACTATTAAAGTAACATTGGTGGATGGATCTTGAGTAGGTACCTACGCAAGTTCATTATTTTGTTTATAGAACTAACCTAGTTAACTACAAATACCAGTGGGGTAAGGGCGGATCTTTATTCAAGTGTCAAAAATGATATTTATCAATATAAATAGTGTTATGAATATTAATAACTAGACTTTCCGCCCGTGCATATATTCGAACAATGTAAAATATAGCCTAGATATATCATAGATTTCTATTAGTGAAATATTTTTTAGGATCGGTTCAGTAGTTTTTGAGTTTATTCATTACAAACAAAAATACAAAAAATCAAATTATATTATGGCACATCGCGGCGATAGATGTCGCACCGTTACTAACTCATTTGAAACCTGTATTGCGCCATATATTTAATAGATTGGCATATATGCAACTTTCCAACGAAGTGCGTTGGGGAGTATTCCTTTTACTCATGTCATGATCGTTGGATTGATTGTTGTATTTAGCCATTTCTAAAGTATAGATAAAGATATTACACTATATAATTGATTATTTATGTAAATATATGGCTATTGTGTATTAATTATTGAGGGGAATATTATGTCAAAGGATTTAGACAAGACAAGACAAGACATAAATGTTAGAAACAAACAAGGGAAATAGTTATAGGTTAAATTTGTGATATATTTTGAAAAGAAAATTGGGTAACAAGATACCTGAGCACTTTGAAACAGGCAGCATAGCTAATAAAATTATTGTCATCAATTCTTTTCTTTCTTCTTTTTATCATTTTTCAATTTATATTCATATTGGCAATCTAGCATAGATCTGTAATAAGTATACTTTTCTCCCCATGGCGAATATGTTAAATACCAATTTTGAAATAGTTCATAATCGACATCTGAGACGAAACCTGCGTTTTCTAAATCAAGTATTGCTGCCAGAACCTCATCCGGTTTCAATGGTATGTGCCAGAGCTTTGCAACTCTATCTGCATTTAGAAGTTTGGTTAATGCTCCTGTAACAGTTCTGATGTTATAACCTCTTACGACCTGCGCAACACAATTGAGATTGAAATTTCGATCCACGCCATGAATTTTCATTAACATTTTTGTCAAAATATAAGATATACTTCCGTAATCAGAACGAGGTAGTAAAATTAGCGATGGAAATGCTTTCTGAAGAGGAGCCTTTTTAGACAACCAAGGTTCTGAAGCAGTTCCAACTATGAGTATTTTATCTTGTTGTGTTAATGGTTTAATGAATTCTTTGAAAAAGTCTTTTTGTAGACGAGTCGGGTCGAACATTTTTTCTTCCTTTGGAACTTTTTTATAGAAGGTCTTGTCAACATTTTCAATTAATATAACTGTTGGTTGCATTAAACGACTTACCTTTTTGACAAACAGATATAGAGTTTTTATATTTTTTGGTCCTGGAAACTTATTGTAAACATTGAAGGGAGATAAATCAATGAGTATTGAATTTGTTTCAGTAGCAATAGCATATACTAATGTTTTCTTTCCGCTGGACTTCGGGCCAACTAACATTAAGCATCGTTCTGAGTTTGCACAATTTGATCCCAAAGTCATCATACACTTTAGGCGTATCATTTCTTGGACGTCGCCTATGCAAGGGGGAGGGAATTCTGGCGTCCACGGAATGGCTCTTAAATCTGCAGTTGCATAACTTCTGTCACCCCAATAATCATCTAAAGTAATATGCGGATATTTTCTAATTATACCTTCATCGACTAATTGTTGAAACATATAAGCTGGTGTATACAAATCTGGTTTCACTTTTTTTGGTTTCTTTGGCTTTTTTCTTTTCTTACTTTGTGGAGGTTTCAATATACCTGCTTGAATGCAGTCATTTTTCAAAGCATTTTTCAATAGAACTAATTCTAGTTTCATCATTTCATCAACTATTGGTCGTAATTGCAACTGAACATCCTGGTATGCGTTTTCGATTATAATATCCATAATATAACCGCGTATTACGTTTAACTTGGGATCTATACTATCAAAATCTCTCCATTGACTTTGATACTTTTCCCAGGCTTCCTCTACAGCTTGTAAGCATGATCCAGTTTGAATATATATTCCAGGATCATTGTCGGGGTTCATTCGAGACTTTTTATAGTCTTCTATTCTTTTCTTTTCTCGAGCCCTTTCGTCGGCCTCTAACCTTTTTTTCTCTGCTTTGGCCGCCAATTTTTCGGCTTTAATTTCGTCCTTACCTTTAGGACTCGCAGCTTCAGCTTTCAACCTTTTATCTTCAGCCTCCCTCCATACTACGTACTCTTCTGTAGTAAAAGTTTCTCCTTTGACTACAAGAATTGAGCCTCCTTCTTCTGGCCACGGATATTCATCAAATAGTTTGACAGACTTATACCATTCTGCAAACCACTGTCTAACCTCAGCTGATATATCTTCCATAATGTCGCCTTCTCTAAGTCTCATAACACGAGTCTTTTCTTTTATATTCTCTTGAAGCCATTTCTCATAATATTTTCGCCTAAAATTTCGTCTATCTTCCTTGACCATTTCAAGATTAATTTTAAAAGATGGTGGAATAAATGATGACATAACCATACCAAGTTTCAACCTAAGTTTGGTTTCTTTTTCTTTTTCTCTCTTCAGTTTCATAAATTTTCTGTATATTGATTGAATTAGTAATGTAGCTTTTATTTTGAGATCTTCACGTGGTGTTGGTGCTTTTAAACCAGCTAACTCAAGATATAAATTTGCATCTTTATTGAATTTGTGTGTTTTTTCTTTAATAATAACTCTTGATCTTTCCATACGCTGAATAGCTAAAATATGACCATCGAATTCCGCTCTAAATCTCATTTCTTCAAGTTCTTGTGGAGAGTATACCACAGATGGTTCTGATTCAATTATATCTTCACCCATTGCAAGTTTACGTTTTATTTCAGCATCTTTTTCTTCCTTCAATATCCTTTCTTGTTCTAATCGATCTTCTTCCCTACGTTCTATTTCTGACGGACTTGGTGTTGGATCTCCGATACGATTTCCTGCCATTATTTGATTAATAATATACTGGGTTTCTGCTTCTCTGATTTCAAAAGGATAAAAGAAAGGACATAATATTTGAATGTCACTTGGAATCATAAACATTTGCTGTAAAGCGTTATCTGGGTATGTAAATTCAAAGTTCTCAACTTCCTGAAATGACATTTTCAACTCCAATATTCTACATGTTACAGCATCAACCAGACCTCGTATATAGGGTCGTCTTTGAATTTGTGTCATTTGGTCGTAACATTCACAAAGTCTGTTATACAAACTGCAATATTGGCAATATACTCTAGCCACCAGTTCAACAGCTACACCCTGGGGCTTGATTCCGATCATTTTCAATGCCAATTCTTGTAAACGAGCGTCATCTTCTAAAGACTTTGTCATACAATCTTTAGACTTTAGCCAAAACTGATAGTACTCTTTATTCGCCATTGTATCACGTTTATAATTTTGATATCGATTTAATTAATATAATAATAATATTTAATATAAAAGTTAAAATATTATAAAAAGGTAACACATACTATTTACATACTGTTATTATGACATTATGTATGCCAAGGTTAGGTACTATCATTATTCTGACATTCTTCTTTGTAAGATTATTTCTGTCTAGCTTTATGCCTTTAAAATATAAATAGATGTAATATGATTTTATAACTGTATTTATATACTCTCATATCTTAAAATTCGAATTATAAACTTCAAAACGAATTTATATTGACATACTTTATAAACACAATACTGAAATAAAATTAAAAAATTACTTTTAGGTTTTGGCACCATTCATTGAATATGTTTTGTTGTAGTTACTGAATTTCGTGGATATTTTATTTAGTAGGTTGAATCCCACCCAATGTACGAGAGTAGATAAAGTAGTGTATGCAACTGCATATAACTAGGTATTAAAACACAAGTGTGTTACCATTAAAAACCTCGCCTAGCGGCTGGGTTTTTAAACACACACTCGTGTTTTAATACCCCTCATTATACAACACTTTCATAAACTACTATTATAATTTTATTAATATTCATTGAAGTTAGCTGCAAACCATTAAAGTAATCTATTATCTTGTGGCGGCACATCGCGTCGTGTCGATAGATGTCGCACCGTTACTAACTCATTGAAACCTGTATCGCGCCATTGTAAATTAATATTTAATAGATTGGCATATATGCAACTTTCCAACGATGTGCGTTGGGGAGTATTCCTTTTACTCATAGTCGTTGGATTGTTGTATGTATTGCCATTTCTATATTGGTGACCCCGTATGAACACGCCTGTATTCCTGACCCCGCAATGCCCCGCATCCTACGTCCACTTCCCACTGACCGGACCGCCGGCCCGACATGACGACAGGTCATACATCACGACAAGTGATTCAGACGCGATGCAGTCCACCACACAGTCCATCACTGCTGACAAAGCTAAAATGGATGTTGGTTTTCATACTGTATCGACCTCTGGTCTGGGAGGGGAGTCATGTGGCGGCACATCGCGTCGCGTCGATAGATGTCGCACCGTTACTAACTCATTGAAACCTGTATCGCGCCATTGAAAATTAATATTTAATAGATTGGCATATATGCAACTTTCCAACGATGTGCGTTGGGGAGTATTCCTTTTACTCATAGTCGTTGGATTGTTGTATGTATTGCCATTTGTAAAGAGACGATGATGGATTGAATAAAATTAACGTCTTTACTAATTACTGTCTTTAATTTCCACTTTGGACACAATTAAACAATTAAACAGAATTAAAATATTACACAGTTAAAACAAAGCGACCATTTCATTTGCTGGCCAACGCACCACTCTTTCTGCCACCTGGCGGGCAAAAGACGTAACTCCTAATCAATTGACTGTCTTCTTACATACTCCCCCTTTTGACCAAATATAGGACCACCAGTTTGGTCAAACAAACACAAAAGTTACACAAAGAGAAAGTGAGTAAGAACAATTAACAATAACAAAAAACAATTAGAACAAGGAACTTAAACATAATCTAATAGTTTAAGAGGTCGACCGCGTTTCCGTTTTGGGTTGACGGGTCGTGGCTTGGACTGATCACCCTCACACTCACGTGCATGGTAGCGAGTAAGATCGGACACGTGATACTTACCGATCGATTCATCAGGAGCTTCACGATGCGAAATTAAGTAAGTGGTGGGACTCACCTTCATTTTTATACAGTAGGGCCCATCTCTTCTTGGGACGAGTTTCGAGGTTATACCCTTACCGGCATTACTCAAAACATGGCTACGTAGAAGGATTAGGTCACCAGGTGAATAGTCTTCCCCCACACGACGGGTCTCGTCTTTAGTAGTCTTAGGAAAATGGTTACCTGTATCGATGGTATGCTCGGCGAAAGGTGTCGCTCCTCCCCCTTCACCAAAGATGTCCTCGTACTCGTGAACTAAGGTTGACAATGCAGTTCGCTCCATTGACGACAGCATCGCCCCCTCATCAGGTCGAATCACGTCTGCAGCTGCACAACTCACCTTGACGCTTGACTTCTCGCCTTGCAAAGGATACACAGCCTGCGGGTGATCAGTCATAAACCATGAGTTCGCGTGTAAGTTAAGAACAATACGAGCACTACATAAAAAATCGATACCAAAAAGTGTTTCATTATTTACGGCGTTAGGTAAAACAATGAAGGTAGTTGGTACAACCTTACCCTCAAGTTTAACGTCGACGTCAACAAGTTTGACATTCATATCGCGCACAATCCCGTCTGCAAATTTTACACGAAAATTACTTTTACGAAACGGGTGACCTTGATCGCGTAGCAACGTATACAAACTATAACCAGCTATACATCGTTTGGCCGCTGTGTCCACTAAACCGGTACCACGAACCCCATTAATCTCGACATTGAGAATAGGTCGGTTACTGGTACCGTTACTGTTGGAGTCAGACGCAAAGGCAACCTTCATTAATGGTAGCTTGTTACAATTTTGAATAGGCGACTTGCCTCTGAGAGGCAAGCTCCCCTTAGGTACAAAAGTGTTAGTACACAACTCGGTGATCTTTGACAGATGACCTTGCTTAATCTTTGACAAATTTGTATTAAACGAAAACGGACTCTTCTTTGGGCTACGATTGCTACGATTTACAGACATATTGTTACAACATGTACAACTACGATCGTTACTACGATTTATAACATTAGGTTCATCTGTAAATTTGTAGGTATCATCGCTCAAAGACTTGTCCAAACAATGAAAATTACAAGAATAAAATGTATGACTAGTGTCTTTAGGTTTACTGTCCCCAGCATTACAATTAGCACACTTAGAACGAATGATGCCCTTAGCACCACAACCATAACACTTGATTTCACTATCACTTTTAATTTTAAGTCGCGGACACTCAGAGCGAGCGTGACCACTTTTACGACAATAAACACAATAACTTTTGTTACCTTGAAGAGGTTGAATTACTTGGTTACACTGTGTCGCCCGAGAAACTTCACACGTCGAAGACCGAAGCGGAGTCTCGACCGAGTTACGAGCAGTCGTTGACCCGTGAAACACAGGTGACCGGAGTGAGGTGCTCGGCGCAGGCGCCGCCGTAGAGCGCGGCTCATGCCGGCCGGCACGAAGCTCCCGTTGTCCCTGAACAGGCACCGACGCTGCTTCGTCGAACTCGTCCTCCACCTGTCTGGCGCGCTCGATGAGCTCGTCGACACTATTAACCAGGTCTCGAGGTATTCGCTTTCGAATATTGATGTTTAGCAAGCCGTAAAGAAGGTCTAATATAATTCGTTCATCAAGAACATACGGTAGACTCGCGAGTTCCGCGCGTTGACGGCTGATATAAATATCGGCACGCTCGTGTCCTTGATCTGCACTGAACACGCCACGAAATATTTTGTAGGGAGGTTTCGGCGCACCATACATGGATCGCAAACGTTGTATTGCCTCTGTCCACGAAGAAATGGAGCCCTTTACTCCCTTGTACCAAACAGCAGCATCTGCCTCTAGTAATATTGGCAGGCCGCGGAGCGCATGCTCGTCACTTATATTTGTACACTCTTTGTATACTATGATTGTATCAATAAAAGCATCCACGACACGTGGATCTTGATGAGCTCTCCCGCTGAAACGCGCTGTACAGTTAGCGAAGTTTCCCATAAGCGCGGAGGGCGGTGCGATGTGTGATGTCGGAGACAGGCTTGGAGCGCCGCTGTCACTGTTGGAATCCTTGGAAACTAGGATAGCTGATATTAACTCTCTGTTAGACTCAGCTTGAGCCCTAGCAAAGGACGCGAACATCGCTGACATGCGCGACTCCACCTCGAAGTCCGCCTCGTGGCTACTTTGCGCACTTTTTCTTCTTGGCATTTTCACTTTCACTTAACACCTCGAAGATTGAGACAGTCACACATAAAACCAGCAAGATGCTTGTTGAAAACTGAATATATTTTAGAAACAAAATTTAAGAGTTCGTAAAAATTCGTTATTTTGGTTCGAAACTTTTATTGGCCACTAGTTGGGCTGCCACTTGTAAAGAGACGATGATGGATTGAATAAAATTAACGTCTTTACTAATTACTGTCTTTAATTTCCACTTTGGACACAATTAAACAATTAAACAGAATTAAAATATTACACAGTTAAAACAAAGCGACCATTTCATTTGCTGGCCAACGCACCACTCTTTCTGCCACCTGGCGGGCAAAAGACGTAACTCCTAATCAATTGACTGTCTTCTTACACATTTCTATAATCTAAGTAAGAAGATACTTACATTTTTGGAGCCTACTTTCTACAACTTCTGGCTTAACATATATTAGACAAAAGCTACTGTTTGTATATTATTTTTACGTGATCTTAGGGTCCCAATGAAGATTAGTTCCTACGGTACAACAAAAATATTTTAAGTATGCCTCCATACGTCCCATTGAACATTTGAATTGAAATGGCATCGCGGCCGCCGGGCACACGCGCGACCTTTCTCCACTTCCGGCAACCGGCGCGTGTCATTCTCCTCTTTATAGTAGCAGTAGTACCTCGCAGCTTTGAAAATGCAACTTAACAATGATTTATACTGAAGCCCTCGTCTGTATTCATTACGGGTGTAGAAATTTAAGCCATTTATTTTGTTAACTCTGTTTTGGGCAATAAACTTTGTTAGGGGTTGATTCAGATTAAAAGGATCACATCGTTTTAATATAGTCTGTAATGTAAATGCGGCAGTTTCTTTGTCTTTACATAAACTATTTATATTAGATATCTAGTTACTTTTTTGGTATAAATAACTAAGGATTTCACACGACTTCAGTTGTATCGTATAATTCGTATACATGATGGCTCCCGGAACCGTATTATCGGTTCCAAAATACCAAGCGGTACCTATACAAAGTCTTCCTTCTTTAGTCGATGGCATTTGTGAGGATAATATAATGAGTGGGTAGCTCTTTTGAGGTATATTGAGATTTTAAAGCATCTTAGTGTGGTTTCTCGGATTATGTACCTACAGGGTGACTTGGGAGACGTGATCAGAACTTAGTTTTCCTATCTTAGCAAACGAAAGACCATGAAACATTGTTATTTTTATTTTATTTTGTATGCACTTCAAGTGAACGGTTACAATCATAGTAAAATAATTACGAAAATCAAATGTAAATGTTTCCTTTTACTAACACCTAGTAGTAGTTCTGTATTCTGAGGTTACAGTAACTATATACTAATTTATTAGCAATCCTTAGAATACAGAACAAACCAGAATATACGAGAATTCACGCACCCGTGATACTTCGCGTCACGATTTATCAATTTTGGTATAATTTCTTAGGATAATACTAATAAAAAATAACACGTTGAAGAATGAAGGATGCAAGGTTGACTAAAAAGGTTTATATGACTGAAGTAAAAGGAAATGCTGACAAAGGACGACCTAAGAGGTATGTCAGGACCGTAGCAAATGGCATTCGATAGTCTCTGCCTACCCCTCTTGGGATAAAAGGCGTGATGATAGATAGATAGAAATAACACCATACATCTATGTTCTTATTTTTTTTTACTATAATATTGTCTTTTTATCATGGAATACAACAACCAAGTACCTACTCTATTTTAGAGTACTATTTTTAGCCTCAATTTGAAGAATTTACGCGGATTCTGGTTTATTCTCTACTACAGATCAATATATACTACGATGATGTTGGTCTTCCACTGGGTACCATGAATAACACGATTTCGGGAGCCGTATGGTTACCCGTGAAGATTTTTATCAGTTTATTTATAGGCACTGAAAACAAATAATTATCTACTTTTTAGGGCTTTTTGTAAGGTTTGTGCTAAATTAAGCTGTTGTCAATAAATTGAAGCGTTACTAATTATTTACAGCAATGATTGTACGTAATCGAGTAGGAGCGGAGCGTTGCCACCCTCGAGTTTAGCTCGATCCGTCCCGCTTGGTACTGAGATATCCCGGAATTCAATGACAGAATGATTGACTGTCTAATGAATCAAGTATGTACCTACATTGACGATCATTATTTAAATATATACGCTGCTATTACATAATTAATGTATTTGTTATGCACTGTAATATTATCTAATATAATGTACCAATGGGTTTTTTAATTAAAAATAATCCGACAAACCACACTTGAGGCTTTTCCATCTAAATATACCTCAACAGAACTGGCCAATCGTTATGTATAGCCTCACAAATACCATCGGCTTAACGAGGGAGACTTGATCTGCTGCTGGTTACCCTGGGACCGTGACATGAGCCGTTTCGGGACCGTTTCGGGAGCTGTAAGGGAAGCCGTGAAGAAAAAAAAATTAATATACTTATCATAAAGACTAAACAAAAAAAACAACGAAATAAACTGAAATTATTTGAAAAATGCTTTCTTTGTAGTTATTATTTCAGAAATAAGATTAAATCGGAATAACTTATTTTCAATATCACTACATAGTATAAAACAAAATCGCTTCCCGCTGTCTGTCCCTATGTATGCTTAGATCTTTAAAACTACGCAACGGATTTTGATAGATATTTTTAATAGATATAGTGATTCAAGAGGAAGGTTTATATGAATATAACATGCATATTATAGTAGAGAAACACTGATAATTTTAGAGGTTTCTAATGTGAATAAACACATTTTTTGCGCTTACATTGCAAACGCTGGCTGTGCCCGCGATGGTACGAGTATATGTCTATCTCTTAACCTACATTAACCATTTTTTATTCTTTACTTTTTACGAGAAATGGCTTATATACGAAGCAATTTTAAGCAATACAGCATTAATCCTTATGCAATTAAGTACCTTAAATACATTGTGCATTTAATATAAATCAATATGGCCTTTTACGGCATTTAATTTAAATGAATATTTTCGAAGATATTACGGATTTAAAATGCAGGGACATAGCGGTTGTGGCGGTACAGGCGGGGGCCGGCGGCGCGTGCCTATAATCTATAAAATATATAAACATAACTATACTACAGTTTTGATATTACCATTTGTTACGATCCTGACATACCTCGCTTCTTTTATATTCATCATACCTTTCATACATGCTCGGCGAAGCCAACGTTTGGGCAGGACAACGTCTGCCGGGTCCGCTAGTTACGTACAAAAAGCGGATTCCTAAAAATATCATTAAAATTTATGGCAATCGAAGTAGTACAAATACAAATTTAGAATATACTTACTAACAAAAAAAGAGCAGCCGGAAATGAGGTAGCTCTTTCAATTTGAAACACGAAATGGTACACCATGGGAAAAATCAGTATCGCTACGCTTGTCACCGCAAATTGGTTACTTGTGCCGCACGCGCATGCATTATAAACGCCGACGTAACCCCTCCATACGCGACATTCGTCGAGGACTCTTCGATCTAAAGTAGCTATGTGCTTAATTAATTGTGCAAGGGATGACGGCACGTGTATAATATTAACATATTTGGAAAAAAGTAAAGATAACAATTTATATTTCACAGGCAATGGGCAAGCCTTACTAATAAAAATATGAGAGGTGTCGTGGGGCACCCGGTTGGAACGAAGTATATATTATGTATGTAATCGCTGTAAATTATGTATTAAATAACAGGCACAATGAAATAAATTAACAATGTTTGAAAATAATAAAATGAAAAATAAAAAAGTATGTGAAAAAAAAAATTACGTGTAGGACCTATGTCCCCATGCAAGCTTTACTAATACCGGGTGTATTATGCCTGTGAATTTAAAATTATAATAATCAGTACATGAATCTTAGTAATGATTGGTTTATTGTAAGTAAAGTAGGACACATGTACGTCAATACTGCAGTAATATACCTTGACTGTAACATACTATAGAAAAAGTGTCGTGACGGTCAAAGTCTTACACTTATTTCGGCCTAGCTCTCATTTGCCAAGCATCTGGAGTGTAATGTGCGATAAGAAACTCTAAGAAAGAAAATCATTATATAAAAATACACGAAACTTGCACATCATGCAGTGATTTTATTTTTTTGATCAGATAAATCTTTCCTTGCATAAAATTGTGCGTACATACTTTAAAATTGTTAGACTTCACAAAGAATCAAAAGTGTATGATGCTCTGTTGAGCGAACTAACTGTAATGCGTCAAAGGTAGAGCAAATTTTAATTGACCATTTTAATCTTTCAACTTTCAATAGGCCAGAATAATTGTCTTCTCTTGCTTTGATTTCTTGGATGAGTTGGCGCAGTTACACTGTCCTCTGATTAATACAGTCGAAATAATTACAGATGTTATAGAATAGATAAATTACATATTCGTTATAGAACTTTTTTATAACTTATTTTATTCGAAAGTCTCTTAGATTTTTTTGTTATTTACAAACTTAAAATGTAGATGAAGCATAAGTGTGAAGTATTTAAAAATCTCGATAACCACTTTGGGATGCCGTGAAAGTATGTATTCGGATAGCAGGGTATCTAGTAAGCTATAATACTTTTAAATAAATGAAACCTGAACGTAAAAAGTTTCACAGAAAAGAATATAAATATAATTGCGACGTGATTTATATTTTAGTAGTTTAGGGGTTGCTCAGTAAACTGAGCTGCGTGCACGCGCTTAATGGATCCTGACAGGTTAGTATCGTAAACAAAACCATTGTTTCCTTACCGTTAGTCAACACAGGAATTGTTACATAAACACATCGCTGACTTCTTTCTTCCCTATTTAATTTTGTTACTTTGTAATAAACAAACATTGTCATAATTTTAAAGTAATAAAATAAAAAAAATAAAATTGAACACATGTTTGTGACTTCATTTGTTAACCCCAAGATTTGGTAGGTAATGATATTTTTTTTTATTTTTTTTTATATATCACAAAACATTACATATAAATTACTATGAACTTAAATGAAAATACATAAGACTTATATATGTGACGATAATTACAATATTATAATTAAACAGATGAATACAAAGCAAAACCAACAACCAACAAAACGACTATAAATCTAGCAATTTGAGTTTTTCAATTATTGAATTCTTAAACTTGTTCAATGACAGATGAAATATATCGATTTCTTTAAAGTGCTTATTATAGATATCTAAAGAACGATTAGTAAAATGATTACGAGTATAAATTGATATTCATATCAGATCACATATATATAGCCTCACAAATACCATCGGCTAAACGAGGGAGACTTGGTCTTCCGCTGGGTACCCTGGAACCGTAACACGGTTTCGGGAGCTGAACCCGTGAAGAAAGAAAAAAAAAAAATAAATAAAAAATCATATCAGATCACATATTGATATTGTTATCATAATATTATTTATATACTACAACTATTGCTTATTGCATACACTATTTATACATGATATATCCGACACCAAAAATTAGTATTAATTAATTAATTAAGTGTAACTGTTTGAATTTTTTAAACAGGTAATTTTGATTTGGATATAATATCACATACCTAATACAACCTCTTTTATTGTGACTCATTTACACTTCACATATAATAATTTGTATAATTACTTAATCAATTAATATCTACTAATTATCATAATATAAAATAGTGTATGCAATTGTATATTATTATAAGCAACAGTTGTAGAATATACATAATATGTATAATAATAACCTAGTCATAATTTTATATAAATTTCATATCACTTACCTGAACACTTCGATGCACGTAATGTGTCCGACAATGATGGGGTAGCATAACTCTTGCCTAAACCGCCCAATTTCTCCGATCCTATGAACAAAATAAAACATAAACCAACTTTTTAAAAGTAACAAAAACTTAAAATTTAGATTATTTTTAGATGACGTTAATATTAAATCCCGAACCGTCCAGCTATCTATGTGCAAAAAATAACGTCGACCCGTTGCTCTGTTGTGGCATGAAAGAAGAAAAACCAACTCACTTTCCCATTTATAATATTAGTTAGAATAAATTGAATGCTCAGTTGGATAAAAATTAAATGAAGTTAAAATCAAATTCTCCCACGATACAAAATAAATGTATCATCCTAATATCGCACTGTCGTACCATACAATATGTTTCTCGCCATTTATTTGTTGAAATAAAACTGTGGGGCGCACTTTTTCGTACGGTCACGGAGATTGTATAAATCAGAGGGGTTAGAAATTGAGATGCGGTGAGGGGTGAAGGGCGAGAATTCATCATTACTGGTATTGCTATCGGACAATTAAGTAGTCATTGTACTGCGCAGGATTCCCATGAAATGGCAAGCATAACAAACACGCCACTCGTGTTGATCCCTAGTCACGTGCGGCTAACATCTCTTCTAGCTATTATAGTCGGAGCTATAAAAATTGATGTCACCGATTTTAATGTAATCTCAAAGAGACATTATTGTGCTGATTTATATTTACTCTAGCGTGAGTGGCTATTGATTGTGTAATAATTATTTGTTTGCATCTCACAGTTAAGGGCTTAATTTCCCATACTCAGTGGGGATTTGTGTAATTCGGTATTTAACTTGTGTGTGTTATTTAAATATTGTATTAGGTATATTGAAATTTAGAGTGGTTAGCACATATTCTTAAAGAAAAGTACCAATTTTATTTTTGAAGATGTGCTTTTATTGACTCCTCGTGCTTCGGATGGAACGTAAAGCATAAGCACTAAGCACTTCTTCTAAAAATAACAGATATTGACGTCGGTTAAAGGAATTAAACATCTAGGCCTGTTCTGTTCAATATGGAAAACTGGCAAAAAGTGGACCCTGTTACTGGTATCTCTGGCCACACCGCAAGGTATAAAAGCCGTGAAGCCATGAGCCGTTTGTATTTTGTTTGTTTGTCCTTCTCCTTACTAAGGGACGAAAAAGACAAACAAATGGCATTAATTTGCTACAATCCTGTCTTTACAGATTTTATTGTTATTGTTACCAAACACTTCAGTTTTTTATAAAGTTTTTCAGGATTACGTACAAAAAGTCCTACTCGCACTTGACCGTATTTTTTATTATTTGATTTCGGAACCCTAAAAATAGAGTCAGATAAAACAGTAATACGCTAAGCAACACTTTAATTACATTTACTGTATAAACACACACCTATAGTAAAATTTTCGTAACGATTTTCCGTAAGTGATCTTTTAAGGGGAACCATTAATATTTATGTTACCTAATAGTGATATTGAACGAAGCATCAGCAGGGAGTCTTCCATATTGTGATGAGTCACAGTTTAAGGGGTGCTAACGTGCTACGCGCAGTCATGGGGAAAATACATAGTCTTCTATCTTTTTTGGCATGACATTTAACTTTAAATCTACTTGTAAAAGACAATATTTTTCAAATAAATAATTGTTGTTCAGTCTGTAATTTCAAAATCAGTACAAATAGTAGTAGTGCTTAGAAATGAATGCCCAAGAATGCCCGGGCAAATCCGTGTACAGTAAATAATGCGCATAGAAATCTTCGCCATTTCTGACAAAAATTGAATCACAAAACGTAAGGGCTCTAAATATTATATTGGACTTTAAACCTTATGTGAAAGAAATTTGGGTGCAAGGTCATTTTAAAATCACATGCAGAGTCCGACAGCTGTCAAGACTCAATGACATCTTAATTGCGAATATTTTTATGAGCATTATTTCTTTAGTCGTACTCTCTTTGCCCGACCCATGTTATGTATACTAACCCCACCGGTATCCTATACGAATTTGTTCCGGTCCCAATGTTCGTCCATCACCTATGTTAATTTTATTGCAAGTTTCAGAGATCATGTGGGAATATGTAGTTTTAATGTTATCTTTTATTTCATCTTCATCCTAACGATGCGAAAGTGTGTTTGTTTGTTTGTCCTTCTTTCACGCTCCTGTCTCGCAGTCCCCCCCCCCCCCCCGTCTACTAATCGTCTACTACGCGGTATAATCACGTGATACGTCAGGTCCATACTTATTTGGGCCGTACTGTACTTTCTATATGATTTCGTGCACAAATTTAGCTGGATGGCCGAAGAGTAACATAGGAAATCCTTGGGGATAATTTCTATGTTACATTTAAAACGATTGGGCGATTTTTAAAGCTTCCACTGCCAAAGCCTAATAATACTAATAAGCTAGTAATACATATAATAATACAGCTTCCAGTAACAGAGTCCACTTTTTGTCAGTTATCTATAGTAAACAGAACAGGTACCAAGCCTGTTGCAGCACTACTTGTCTTCCGAAGCGTATATAAGAAGTATTTGTGCATATCTTTTACGCTTTTCACTTCAATGGAGCTGTCCACACTTGCGTATATGTTGTTGGTAATGGCAATACAGTAGGAAGGAAGACAGAGCGCCTATATTGAAGCAACTGACGGTATGTATAGAGATTAAATAATTTTTATTTTAAGTTAGACCAAAGGATTCGAAAAATTCCCGGGTTGAAATCCTAACTTTAGTAAAAAACTTAAGCGTCAACTTCTCATACCCTATGCACTACTTTTTTTAAGAAGTTACTACTCTTATTCTGCCTTATTAATAAACATGGAGTAGAGTGTGACTAACTTTATTCCGAGGATAAACTCAATAGTAGTCAAATTCATTATTAATAAAAAAATAGTAAGGAAGGAGTAAGCTAAACTGAGGCTTATCTTGGATTAAAACTTAGTCCGAGCTCGTAGGTAGTTTAACAATGGACTATCGTGGGAATAACTTTACTTCTTTACCTATATTTTGACATTTGGTGTGTTATGCGGTTCTTTTTCGTTTTTTTTAAATTTTCAATAATGAATGGAGACTATTATAACGATTATTTGCATCTTTTGCATGAACTTGACGAAATAGAAGATATTGCAAATCAAATTGAAAATTCAAAAGTTTTTTATAAATTTCGCAAAAACCCGTTCGAGTTGTCTGAAGATTTTAAAAATAAGTACAGATTTAGTTATGCTACAGCCAACTTCATTATTAATATGGTGAAAAATGAATTAGCAGGTGATACAAGAGGTGGTCACATACCACCCCATATAAGGTCTTGACTGCCATAAGAGTTTGGGGTCGTGGAGAAGTAAGTAATTATACCTTTGCTATCTCTAGATATTACCTTATTCAATGTCATTATTTCTGCATAGTGCATTTAATCAAGATTATGTGAGGCTAACAGCAAACAAATATGAATCTATTATAAAACATGTGATATTTTTTCAACAGATTCAAGATGATGCAGGAGACTTGAATGGAATGAGTCAACCTTCAGTATCCGTTATATGCAAGCAAGTTGCTTTAGCTTTAGTTGCAAAAAGAGCAGATTGGATAAAAATGCCTCAAAATGACCAGGAGCAGAATAATGCAATTGCTGGCTTCTATTCCATATGTGGCTTTAGACAAGTGATAGGCACAATTTGATTGCACTCACATTAGAATACCAAAATAATTTAAGAGGCAATGCTTCACGGGCTAGAATTATTAAAAAAAATTATTAAAACCAAATACCTATGTCAATAAATATTTATTATTAAATGTGCATGTTGTTTATTTTAAATAGGGTATAATTTACGCGGACACCAAAAATATTTTTAAGACTCTAAGCTTAGGCACCAAATAAAATAAACAACTCCAAATAAAATAATTGACACTATTAAAAGTGTCCTAAAGTATATCATATTATGATCCAAAATAATAGAAAAAACATCAGAAAAATCGCACGCCTTGTACTAATATTTTATTTGGTTTCTAAAATGGATAAATGGTCACCAAGTAAGGTAGGTAGGTTAGGTTAGGTTAGTATAAAATTTATTAAGTATAAAGTGTATTTTAAAGGCGTCTATATATTTTTATGGCAGTCAATAATACCAAAAATGGATCTATTTCATAATATTTTAGGAAACGTAATTTGGTGACCATTCATCCATTTTGGTAACCGTTTAGAATTTTTTTGGTACAAAATAGATACATTTTTGGGCGCCGCTTAAACACAAGCCTTTTAAATATAATGTTATCCAACTTCCTTAACCTTTTCTAATTCTATTTTCATCAACTCTTTTTAACTCCATAATTTCGCGTTCTATTTGAGTACAGAGTAAATTTTCCTTAAGGATTTTCATTTTTACATCATGTTCTTCTTCTGCCATCTCTATATGTCTTTTGGACTCTGCATCTTTTAAATATTGTAAATGGGTCATATTAATCCTATAATCATCAACCTGTAAATAATAAATAAAACAAGAAGTCAAAATATGTTACCACCATAAGCATTAGTTATCAAAAGATATACTTATAGGTAAGTAATATTCAGCATTTCAGAGGACTCTGTCAATACAGCAATGTACTTTGACATTATAAATTTCTTGAATGGAAGTATGTAGAAGTATAAGTGCAACGGGGTGTAGAAGTTTGTATAGGGAAATCGTATTACCTGCGTGTATCAACTTGAAACTATAATTATTTATCTTACCTCTTGTGGACATCTTCCCACGCCTTAGTTTTAGTATTGACTTACTTTTTCTTCTTCATCCCAATTTACTGAGCGGCTGCGTTTTTGACTCATATTATTAAATTTATTTTAATTATAAAAGTCGGTGGTCGAGTCGGCTCGCAACTGAAAAGTCGCGGGTTCGATTCCTACATCCGACCATGTACCAATGGGTTTTTTATAATAAAAATCTATGTAGGTACACTATCCGACAAACCGTAGGTACAAAGAGGCGTTTCCATCTATACTTCAACAGAGCTGGCCACTCGTTGCCTTTAAAAAAAATCATTGGCTAAATGAGGAAGACTTTGTCAGCCCCTGGGTACCCTGGGGCTGGCAACAGTTCCCGGGAGCTGTGAGGCAACCCGCGAAGAATAAAAAAATAAATATATAAAAGGAAAATTAATATGCACGGCACAGAATTACTTAATTAGATTACTAATAAACGTCAAAATAACAAACACGCGGGATAGGTAGGTTAACGTACAAATTTAGGTGTTACATTGGCAAACATGGGAAATATCACGCTCTATAGTCGTTACGTGTAAGAGTAAGTGAGATAACAACAAAACAGCGCACTGTTTAACCGCCTATTTATTTTGGTTGGATTCATCTAAGATCATTCATTCGTTCTTTTTCTATGTAGGGGTTACCATAATTTACGCAGTAAGGGCGGTTTAGCGAATGTATAGGTACTCCATCGCTACTCTGTGTTTATTAATAACATAGTTAAAACAAAGTTACTACGTGGGTATTCTGGAAGTAACTACTAAAAGAGTAGATTCGGATTACGTTCAGATTAGCTTATTTTTATTAATAAGGCGGATTAAGTCTAGCGACAGGCCACCTAAAATCTGTTTTAATAACTAAAAATTTATTTGTCTTTGGCCACGCGGTACGATTTTCTTTGTTGCTCATTTGAAAAATTCTACTTGATATTTTGTTAAAGTCTGATGCAAATATTGCAAGCCATGAATTCGCGCGACTGGCACACTACAGAAGTGCCTTTCAAATTTTGCTCAATGGTGTATCCGGAGTGATCCGAGTTCAAGAACCACTGAAAAGTTTGTTTCACTTTTTAATGAACGCTCTTTATGGTGGAAGCTTTAGTTTAACTTTCTGGTTCCGCCCGCCCTGGATTCGTAGGTACTTCTGTGCTATTATTATCTGAGACACTTTGCTTAATGACTTTTTGTACAAAACTCAAATGGAACTCGAATTCAAAGGATTTTTTTTATAATACAATTCAGATATTTATTTTTCTGTCTATCGCCACTGCTTTTATCCCAGTTACGAATGAATTTTGCTATGATCCAGATATACCTACCTCTTTCGTCTCTTTTATATATGCATCACGTCAATAGAGATGCCCTGCAAATGTGAGTATTTCAAGCATTACCTTCAATCAGTTCTACCACAGTATAAAGGTAACATAGTATAGAGGACAGGGTTGTAATAATATTAAAATACATATAGTAATAGTAAAAAAGGCACAGTCAGTCATGGGGACTGCCGACAGAAGTGAAAACTTAAAACTATGAATAACAGAAGAATTTTTAATTTATAATTATATAACGAAAAAAACTCGGTCCGGAACGAGAATTACCGGCCAGAAATGTGCACTCAAAAATGCCCGACCCAGGCATACGTGGAAGCTAGTTTACGAATTCTTGCCCGAAAATTCTCGGACCGGGCAATCTATGGTCGACATTTGTGTCGAGAGCATGTTGTGACGTGAACCCATAAGATATTCCCCTATCAAAAATCGCTCAACGCGCCTATATAAGTTTTCACTTCAAAAATTTTAATTATCATGATTTAGAAAATACGTACTTCAATAATATTTTATAATATGTTTAGAGAGCGCTGTCGAACCTCTGTAGGTTTAACAACTATGATAAAAAATTGTGTACCTACTTAAAAATGTATATAAATTATGCTTTATAAGATCACAATGCATCAATATGGACGAACCAGACGTTGCATTTAAGATTCCCCTTGAACCTTTGTTAGGCAATCTTCATTTTGATTGAATAACTACATTAGCTGTTCTCAGAAAATAATACTACCAGATTGTAAGATATCGAGTAAAACTATAAAAATTGCTACGTCAGTATATCGCTTTTCACCGGTATCTACATAAAGTGGTTGTTACTAATGAATATAAATTACAAAACAACAAACGCTCCCTTAGCCCTTTCGGTTACGCAATAAACATTAAAAAAATCAATAACGTGTATCAAGCCAGTTGTAAATATGATTTATTGAAATATATTTTATCACGATACGATCTAAAGTACTGCTACATAATTGATGACAATTGTAGCGCATACAGGGTGATGCAAAACACGATAGCGTTTGGAATACTGGTGCAAACGGGCGTTGTAGGGGCGTGCCACCATCATTTTCGTGTTAACAACTCTTTAACTAAGCCCTCCCGGTTTATAAATTTTAATATGTTCCTCTTAATGACCGGGAGGCTACAGAAGCAATTCCTTCTGACGCGTGGATTTTTGCACTGATTCGAAAATTATGTAAATGACCGCCAACGAAACGACTTTAGTTGTTCTTTGCCATTTTATTGTTACTTCTTTTTTTCCTAGAAATGGAGATGTAAATGTTATTTATTTTAAACTTGCAAACCGACCAGGCGTCGCTACTTATAACTTTTTTTTCTTTCTTCACGGTATACCTTACAGCTCCCGGGAACCGTTTCCGGTCGCAGGGTACTCAGCGGAAGACAAAGTCTTGCTCATTTAGCCGATGAGGCTATACCTAACGAGTGGCCAGCTCTGTTGAGGTATATAGATAGAAAAGCCTTTTGTATGGTTTGTCGGATAATGTACCTACGTAGATTTTTTATTACAAAAACCCATTGGTAAATGGACGGATGTGGGTTCGGTACCCACGACTTCTCAGTTGTAAGAAAATACAATAATAAAATTCACCAAAGGGAGGAAGCTTCGTTTTTTAGATTTAATAAATGAACGGCAATTGTGAAAATGACTTATTTGATAATTATAAATCATTTCCCAGTCCTAAATTAGCCTTAAATTAAATAATTCAATTTTCATAATAAAATAAATTTAATAAAGGCTCTTTTGAATGCAAACACGGAGTCCGGAAAGTGAGCCATTGTCTTTGCGGCGCGCGGCGTGACTACGAGGTAAATGGAAAAGTAGTCTCCTCCACGCCTGCACTTTTATTCCCAAGTAAACCTGCCCCCGGGCTCGTAGATGATACAATGTCGGTTTACAACAACTTCAACACAAACAATACTTAATTTAAATAACACACAAGCTTATTACTATTAATCTATCTATTAAAGATAGATGTTATGCTAGGACGGATTTTTAGTAGATTATTTCATTCTACACAATTATACTACATGGCTTTGTTATATCTCTGAGTTTTCTGAAGGATTAAACAGCGTACCTTTTTCTCGATTTGATTCACTAATACTGTTAATTACTTATATTAACTTATTGAATTTTTTTTCTTTGAAAAGTCATATGCCATTTTTAACCGACTTCCAAAAAAAGAAGGAGAAGGTTCTCAATTCGGACCATTTTTAAAAAAAAAAATTTATGTATGTACTTACATCAATTACTCCGTCAGTTAAGAACCGATTTTGATGATTTCATTTCTTTATCATAGAAATCGGTTCATGAGTTTTTAACAAACTATTAAAAAACTGAGTTTAAAAGTTAATTTTTCTTTATATCTCGATGAAATATGTACCGATTTTAACGACTTATTTTTGTAATGATTTAATAATTTTTCGACATTATCTCACAGACATATGACAAAAATCGGTTCAGTAGTTTTTCATAAATTCATTAATTTGCCTCTGTTTACGGCTGAAATTGATATCAAAGAAAAGTCTTAGCATCGGTTGCTATTGACACGAAGTTGTCAATTTTCGTATCGACGGAGGTCTAGCGGTGAAACGTATAAGGTGCAGCACAGTATGCACAATTGCACATGGTTCAAATTCCATCCACAGCGATATTTTTTTAAATTTTCCAGCATTTTTTTTAGATGCGTTATTATTTGTTTCTTAGGCAGCAAAATCACTTAAAAGGGAGAAATAAACCTTTAAAAAAAGTGTACCGACTTCAAAAATTTGCACTGAAATAATAAATATTTCGTCGTAGAATTTGAAGACGGTTGGTGCCAAATTAGAAACAACTTAGTTCCTAAACACAGATAACATTGAACAGATATTTATCTTCGATGTTAACTTAATTTTGTAGTCTAATTTGGCATCAACCGTCTTCAATTTTTTGACGAAATATTTATATTTCTTACTTTTCAGTGCAAATTTTTGAAGTCGGTACACTTTTTTAAAAAGGTTCATGTTTATAAAAACAAAACCTAGCATATAACATAACCATCGCACGGTTTAGACAAGTCTATAAATTGAATAATCGCAGAGATCGCATTTCAATTTAAATCTAGATCGAGGGCAATTTACTCACTCACTCACACAGAACCTAATCCTAAATCTAATAAATAATATTCAGACCTTAGTTTTTGTAGAACTAATGTATGTTTTTTATATAAAAAAAAATACATATATAATATTTTATCACAGCTTTCATTAGCTTCACCTGTAACTAATATATAATATGTTTTGTATGTAAACAAATCTACACTGAGAAAACTGTTCATCAATAAATTAGGTGAATTCAGTTAAAATTATGATGAATTCACGTAAAGTAGAGAGCATACTGATATCACCAAAAAGTACGATGAAACTACTGTCGCTGCTGCTCATGATATATTAAGATGAACTGTTACCACGCTTTTAGTAGGATGCAGACACAATTTCGTGCTTTGTAACAAGCTTTTACGATTAAAGTCATGGCATCGTTGTGTGAGGACCTCGTATGACCATGTGATAGTCATCATATTTTAGTATGCTTTCCTCATAGTTTTAACGCACTTTTATGTGATTTCCTCTTACTTCAGATGTTTCTTCCTACTATTTTTAAACGCCGTCATCGTATTTTTGCATTATTTCTTACTTCTATTTAACGTTCCTTCATTTAATAACAGTAATATCCTATTATTTACTCCTACTACTTATCAAGGCTTTCCTGATATTTTTGTATGCTGCCTACTACTGTTTATATGCTTTCCTCATATTTTCGTTATTTTCCTATTAGCTCTTCCTACTATTTATCTAGGCTTTTCTTATATTTTTGTATTCTTTCTTGATATTTTTTCCTACTATTTATCTATCCTTTCTTATTATTTTAAGAAGCCGCAGTGCGTCCAGTCGTATCCTCGTCACTGTAATTGTGTTTATTATTAATCTATTTTATTAAAGTCGAATATCGAACACCACTTACATTCTATGGGAAAAGTAATGAATACAAAGCTTCATTACATAGAAAATAAGAATTTCGATTCTAATAAAACAGTTTAGTTTAATAGAAAACATAATTAGTGACGAGGATACGACTGGACGCACTGCGGCCTCCTAAAATAATAGGAAAGGATATATAAATAGTAGGAAAAAATAAGAAAGAGTACAAACTATAAGTAAAGCATATATAAATAGTATGAAGAGCATACAAAACACATACATGTAAAAGTACATACTTATAGTAAAAATACAGATATATCAGAAATAACCAAAAAAGATCACAATTAATCAGAGCTGAATTAAGGAGACAGTTGTTAAAAATAAAAAGAAAATTGTTAGCAAAAAGGGTTTATTGACTTAAATTAATTACGTACTTAATCACAATTTAAACTTAATATAGGCATATAATAATAAGTATATTATTTTACACAGGCGACGTGGCACTGGATAATCGCCTGTTTGGAGGCCGAGTTCAATTATTTGGCGGCCCTCGGCCGATGTTTTATCGCACCTAAAACAAAAATGTATTTAGTAGGTATAACATCTAGGTTGGGTATTATATTTTGTTGCTGGAAAATTGAAAAAAAAAATAGAACGCTTGGAAAGATATTCATACAAATCTTAAAAACTACAAAATTTGCTCTATCTATTTACTGATAACCATTTAAGGAATAACTGTGGCAAGTTTCAGCCCTATACCAAAAAGTAGATAGAACAACCCGCAATAGAACCCATCTTCACCGTTTTAGCCAATTTTGTGGCACAATTTCTCAGAAATTCAGGTTAGTTCAAATTCATTAGGACTAGATTAAGAAAACGCTATATTTTTTATTGATGAATCATATTTTTGATAGAGAAGATAAAGAAGATAATGTAATGTCTCGGGTTGACAATATCCTCGAATCTTTTTTTTTCAGTGTACTTACCACTATGTTGCAAAGTCGAATCTTTTAATATAAATGTAAAAGGTATTTACACTTACAGAGTTTGCTTCCTTGGTGACTTCACCAGTTAAGTATATTCATCTGATTCGGAGTCAGTCGGACCTTGGTCGGACCACTAGTCTCACCAGTATCAGTAGTGCCCGAGCTCTGATGATCGGCCAAAAGCTCTTCAATATGTTGAACTGTTTGAGTATCGGTTAAACTGTAATGTAATAAATAACAATAAAAAATACAAATTAATTTATAATTTAACTAAGTAATATCCATGTTTTCCATATTACAGGACCCGTTATTAAATAGTCCAGTCAATTAAAAAAAAAAGTGACATTAAATGGACGTTTATATTTTCTGTGTGGATCGGTGTGGATATATTAGTTCAATACCATAGATGCTAGTAATGTCATCTTTGATTTTTGGCCTGAACTATTATGATTGCTCAATAGATAACGGCGGCAAGTTCAAGCCATTTTTGTCGACTATGACCAACCCTGAAATTGACTTCTGAGCAGGTCCATATACATGGCGCGCACTATCCCACCAGCAAGCAGTAACCCCTCGTATGCGGTGTCAAAAATTTGCTAATTAAACAACTACTTCAACTTACCAGCAAACTTCTCGACATAATTTTCCAAATTCCATTTCTGCAGTAAATCTGCCGTGGGTTGATCCATCACAATAGCGGTTGGTCTATGGGAAGCCGAGAATAAAATACATTTTCCAATACAGAGCAAAATGTCATACGTGCACTTGTGGAGCGAGACAAAGAGAATATAATCTATAATCACAGACTCTATAGTATATATGACAGGAAAGTGGTGAACGATTCACCGAATTTCACGACGTTCATCGTAATTTATGACTCCGTAATCATTCGTTGTACGTTTCAGCGTATTTTTGTGTGACAGCTTTGTACATTATTAGGATGTTATGATATTTTAGAATTACCAATCTTCAAAAAAATGTATGCTAACAACGTAAATAATATGACAAGTCATACTAATACTAACTTACTTCAGTACGGTGCCTTCACCGTATTTTAATTTATATTCTGCAATTTTACTAGGAATTTCCTAATACAATATGGTGACAGTTTCCTCGTGTAATATAATTATAATCTTTCTCTGGAGTATCATCGAATTTCTGCAATGTCGTTTTATTTTAAAAGCACAGCACGATATTGTATCAAAATGGTAATATTATATCCGGTGACTAAATCTTATGGTGAAAGGTCATAACATTTTTGCATTACTTCATCTATAAATTAAATTATTTCGTTATATGGTAGAATTCTAGCGTTGTATTTACCTACGATCACTTTATTTTAGTATAATTAATCAAATTCCAGATCAATGTAATGATATTTTAAAATGAAACCAAAACGACATTTTTCTCAGTGTAGGAAGTCGAATTTAACCAACTTCTAATTGTCGTATAGATTTGGCGCGTTGTAAGTGTATGTAATTTGATGACAATACAATAATTTGGTACCATCTATCTGATCTCTTGATGGAGCCAGGAGGTGGATAATGGAACTCTGTAACGAAACGACGTAATCCCATCGAGTTTGGGCTTGTTTGATTTGTCTTCACAAGTACTCTGGTCTTGGATGATGTCCAGGGTCCTTATGATGGAGCCGGAAGATGGACACAGGAACTCTGTAATGAAACGACGCAACCCCGTCGAGTTTGGGCTCGTTTGATTTGTCTTCTCTTCACAAGTTAGGTACTCTGGTCCTTTGTAGACTACATGAATTAGTATTAAGAAACTAATTTTAATATTTTTGTTTTCTATACAGTAGTTTTTATAACAAAATTTTAAAGTTGGTGCGTCGGTGGCCGAGTGGTTAAGACGTATGGTATTAACTAGGCAGACCACGGGTTCGAGTCCGGATCCCGGTCATGTACCAATGGGTTTTTAATTAATTTTTTAATTTCATTGTCATATTCAAAAACATCGTCAACTTGCATTTTAATACCGAAAATTTCACCCATAAACCCCTTGTAACTCGTTAAATGTCTGAAAGCGAGTCGCCCTGTTTCCAACCCCCGGTTAAGTTTCGAAATAATGAACTGGGGGGAGATAATAAAATTTTATTTCCACGTCAGAACTAGTAATGTAGCCATTTATTAAGCCTCCGTGTCGAGATACGGTCGTAGACAGAGATGATCTGAGGATGGGAGGCGGGGCTTACAAGGCATTGTCGCTATGGTAACCGGGGAAAATATCTCGTACGCCCCCATTTCGCTCCCTTGAGCGATTGTTATCTCATAGAAGGTGCACCCTACCTCGCCTTCCGTTTTATATAGATGCCTACAACACGCAGCCTCCGTCGGATTAAATTCTAAAGGGTTTAACATGTGTAACATAAAGTAGCTTTCTGTTTTATCTTCGTGCACATTGCAATGGAATATCTCATCCGTGGGGGACGACGTCAGCATGCAACAACTTAGTCTGGCTAACGACTTCACAAACATTATTATATATGAAGTTAAATTTTAACTATGAACAATAGGTTAATTATAGCAATAGTCTTTCGGACTTAAAACCTAAGCTAAAACTTTCTTAAAGAAAAATTGCCCACTAGCGAGTCGAACTCGCGTGGAGAGGGTTTCGACTATTTTTTTCCGTGGGAACTTTAGGGCAGGATTTTCGTTTAGGTTTTCCTATAAACAATGAGCGAAACCCTATATTTCCTATTTTTTCAAATTTTGGATTCAGTAGTGTCGGAGATAAAGTACGAGTAGCTCAATTTTCGTATATTTTATTATAATTTTTTTAATTTTTAAAATTTTCCCCCAAAATGAACCTCCAAAATCGATATTTATTTAAACTATAAATGACCGTGATTGGGTTATCATTATGTACCAAATTTCAACCTTTTTCGTTCAAAGGATTCGGAGAAAATAAGGTGTGACAAACGGACAGACAGACACAAGAGTGATCCAATAAGGCTTCCATCTTTTCATCGGATGTACGAAACCCTAAAAAGTGCTTCAATAGATAAAGAAGTGACAGCTCTAGTTCCATTAAGTGCAGTGACAAGTTTGACATTTGTTCATGTGGGCAGTTAGGGCGGGATATGCAGCGGTAACATATAAAATATGAAATGACTTACCTAACGATTTGCACTTCTCTATTGGGCTTAACATAGTGTCGTCTGCCCTTACCGAAGTTCTCGCAAAACCAAGTGCCGAGCCAGCGGTATCTTGTGTCAACTGTCCCCCATAGAAATCTCCAAAAGCCGTCGCCGTTCCCAAAAGGCTTGATCGGTCCTGCAGTGCAGCTTTGGCTTTTTCTACGCTTTGTTTCAGTTGTTCGAAGGTAGATTGATGAAGGCGGTAGGGAGGCCATTCTGCTGCAGGCCAGGGTTCTTCTTTCAAAGCACTTCTCTTTAATTCTAATGCTCCTGCATACGAACAACTGCTTTCGTACATCGCGCCTTTGACGCTGGCCCGAATCTTACCGGCACACTTTATCCGCCGAAAATCTAGCCTAAAACAACGAAACAATGTATTAATGCAACATATAGGATATTGTAAGTCAATTTAAATTTCTCGCTGAATTATACTTCCTAGGCACTAACTTAGTTGATACATACATTATTCAAAGCCATTATGCTAGTGATGAAACAAAGAGGTGAATTTTTATCTATACTCCGCACTGGTACAAAATATAGGTTCACAAAAGTTTTAATACCTTATAACTACTTATCTATTAGATATAGATATACACTACCGCAGATTTTTTTGTAGATGATTTTATTGTACACAATTCTTTACTAGATCATTATGTTATATCTCTGACGGATCAGACAGCATACGCCATGAACGCTCGCTGGGGCTAACTTTTCACCCGACTTTATTAAAACTCATAAACCTTCCCGGAGGTGAATCAACCTATCTAGGTAATAGTGAAAACCGCATCAAAATCTGTAGTTTTTACGTGAAATTGTCACAGACATGGCACTTTGTTTTAGTATGAAGTCTGGTCTCTCCTCTTAACCGTATGGTCGGACAGTATAACAAGATGCATAAGCGACATGACTTAGATGTGTTTGGTTCTCGGGCCACTTTGAAAAAATCTATTGTTTTGAGTGTTCTTAGTGGTAAATATTAGTTTAGAAATTGTTTTTGTGTAAATTATTATTATTGTATTTTTTGTGTTATTATTATTTAATTACTTTTTTTTTCTTATCAATGTTGTGTTGTTGTTATAAAAATGTTAATAGCCCTATAATTGACACTGCGTCTACTAAGTTATAAAAATGTACAATGCATATGTGTGGACGTAGGTGTTGTTGGGCTATTTATAATAAATAATAAATAAATAATAATTAGCGCCTATACGTCTATGAAAAGCTGTAGTCCTGTAAAGTGCAGCAACATGCTTAATACATATCCAACCCACTATCTGTCAGAAGACTGGCCAGCTCCACCGAGAGTAATAAACGGCAGGATATAATGAGATATATTTTGTCTGACTGTAGTCTAAGAAACCAATTGAACGATATCATTTTCACCGATGAAAGATAAGTTTGATTTTGATTCTATATAAATTAACCTTTTTAAAAAAAGTGTACCGACTTCAAAAATTTGCACTGAAAAGTAAAAAATAATAAATATTTCGTCGTAGAATTTGAAGACGGTTGGTGCCAAATTAGAAGCAACTTAGTTCCCAAATTCACTAATCTAGACAATTCATTAGGAACCTACGATCATCAGTACAAACATTTATTATTTCTTACTTTTCAGTGCACATTTTTGAAGTCATTACACTATTTTTTAAAGGTTTATTTTTCCCTTTTTTTATTTTTATCCCAAGAAGGGTAGGCAGAGACAATCAAATCCCATTTGTTACGATCCTGATATCCCTTTTTCGATTTTTTATATTCATCATACCTTTCATACATGCTCGGCGATTGTGTGTAGTGAAAGCGGGAAGCAAGGTAATTGGTGGCCTAAACAACTTACCTAAAAGTAAAATAAAGTAAAATTAATATAGGTACCTAATACTGTTTTAGTTCCATAACTTACTTATGAAAGCGAGACTTGGGTATGGAAGTCTTTACGTAGAATGTGTGTTATAAAGCGTATTGACCACATCCGGAACGTTGTCATTAGAGAAGAATGTGGAGTGAAAAATAATGTTTGCGGGTTTGGACACGTTGAAAGAATGAAGAATAAAAGATTGACTTAAAGGGTTTATATGGCTGGAGTGAAAGCAAATGCTTGCAGAAGACGACCTAGGTGTACTTTTAATGAATATATAAAAAATGTATTGATTGATAGAAATACCTAATACCTACTAGGTATTATTTGTTTGATTGTCAACTCTCACCTCATGTCTGAAATTCTTTTTCTCTTCTGGCGTTTAACTTTATCTTTTTTGACTTCCGTGATGATTTTTTGAGGTATCACATAACAGTGATACCACTTTAGTAAAATTTAGCACTCGCACCTTATTATAAAAATGAGACACACTTTTATATTCAACAAATATTTAGAAACAATATTTATAGAATTAAACCATGAACGACGGTGAATTACCGCGTATGCATCTACACTATAATAGATAGGCGTTAGATGCACAATAAGATGCAATTGATACAGTTGTAGCTGAAGTTGATTGGCGGTGGTCTTAGTATAGCTGCGTGCCGCGTTATCGTGATAACTGAGGATCGTGATGCGCGAGCGACGGTGCGCTGTGACAAAATTGATTGCATCCGGCACAGGGGAAATGTGTCGTGGAACCAATTTAAATTTACTGCTCGATTTGACCACGGCCGTTAGCTGGTCCTTTTAAACAATCTAATTTCAATTTATTTTTATCTGCATTTAAACTATTTGCTGCATTATAATAACTGACCTTGGCAAAACCACAAGGTTACTACTTCCTTTGAACTTTAAATATTGCTTACACAACGGGTATTTGACAAGCAGGTATGGTCAGTACATTAAGAAGGCGATAACAGTTGTAGACTGTCGTGTAGCTAGGCTCGTTCTGCTTCATATTATGGCCAAATCTCTAGCCAAACTGCAAGGTGAAGGGCCTAGGTACATAATATTAGTTGCATATTAATTAACGCACGTACCAATTATGTTTTATTATTAAAAACCTATTAAGTACATAAATCGGTAAAGCATAATATGTATATAGGTTTCAAAATACCTTAACAGAAAAAAACACTCGTTAGGTAGCCTCAAACAAGTCATTGGCTGAATTTAAGGTGCGTGCGTGCGCGACCTAGACAATTATTTATGTATGGATGAAAAGAGTGACAGCAAAACTAGAAGGCATCTTGCGTGGGTAGCTTAACTAATTAGTTTTAAGGGCCGTTGGTCAAGGTCATCTTATAAATGTCAAAAATATTTCAAACTCAGTTAATCCAGAAACGCTGAGTTTATTTATACAACTTTTCCATCTCACACCGTTGATAGTTATTATTTTCAATTATTAAGAGTTCAAAATAGCGGTGGGGAATGGAAAAGTTGTATAAATAAACTTAACTTTCCAGGATTAACTGAGATATGCCATATTTGTGACAGATACAAGATGACTGAGAGCAACGGTCATTAAACCAAATAAAGAAGGTCAAACTTGTTAAATTTCATTGACATTTGTGTATTATTATATTGCCTGCCACGGGGAACATGGATTTGATTAATGTCATTATTAAAAAGTAGGTACATGGTTTGTAACCTTGAGTGCTATTATTTTCATTACATCGCTGGACCGTTGTATGATACGAAACGTTGAATAGCGACGTGGGCCACTTTACAATGCAGGAAGCTAGTACATTACCTTATTATATACGACAAAAAGTGTATCCGCTTTATACATGCTGATATGAGCCGGCGGGGAACTACTCGTACTTTCCGTCTCGATGTCTATAAGTGATCAAAGACTGGGAATTGTTTCGCAACTGAGATAATTTTAAGTCCTTAACCGCCACTAATAATATATGTAAGTATAGTAATGTTGTAGAAAGTTTATCATATTAAATGATGGGAGACAAAATATTTATCTTCCAACTACGCTGTAATTTTTCATAACTAAGTATAGTGATCAGAAAGCGCTACTTTACTGCTCTAGATCATTAAATTACTATTAAAACCCATTACATCCCGCTATTGTTTTTTTAAGTTTATTTTGGCGGGCTTCGGGGACAATTATATACCTACACTTTAAAATTATAAAAAAAATTTTTTGTTATAGTTGAAAGAAAAGCAGATTACAAACCTCGCTGAGAGTGACTTCTTGTTCCACTTGTGATTTTACTGACACTCTGTGCTACTAGAAGTCACTTTCTGCTCTTCTCAGTAATCTACTGTCAGAAAGAAGGTGCCTCGGTGGCCGAGTGGTTAAAACGTCCTACTAGGCAGACCCCGGGTTCGATCCCGGATCTCGGCCATGTACCAATGGGTTTTTTAATTGAAAACTTATGTACATAATCCGACAAACTTTCCATCTAAAATATATCTCAACATAACTAGCCACTCGTTAGGTATAGCCTCACAAATACCATCGGCTAAACGAGGGAGACTTGGTCTTCCGCTGAGTACCCTGGAACCGTAACACGGTTTCGGGAGCTGTAAGGCAACTCGTAAAGAAAGAAAAAAAATTTAAATCAAATCTATAATCAAAAACAACATCTAACCTGTATTTAAAATATAAAAATACAGGGGGGAAAAAAGGCTTTCAATGCAGTTTTAATTAATATAGTAAAATTATCTAGCATTAAGCCTTATTTTCTATAGGCTTTGAAATCTAAATTGTTGATGAAATGAAAAACTTTTGATTTAAGTAAGTACCTACATTAATTTCTGATTGAATCTTATCAATTATCCTGGATAACACATTTGTAACTTGTCATTAACTACAAATGTTTTTGAATAGATTTATGAAGTCGAAACTATTTATTACTTCAAAGATCCATATGCATATAAGTACATATGTTGTAATTTTTTAAATTATACAGATATTGCTATTTATAAGTGAGTAAATGCGCCAAAAACTTTGTAATATGCATCTGCTTGGCAAGAATTTGCAATAAATTTGTGTTGCGGGAACAATTCAATGTAAGCAACGATATGAAACTGCAGTCTACAAACCGAAAACAAACACTAATTGGTAATATAATTTGAAATACCTACCATATTTTTTTATTTCTATTTTTTTATTTTTATTTATTCACTTACAAATACAATATGATAAAATTTACATTTAGAAGTGTACGTAAACCCTAACGGGTTTGTATGTCCACAGGTATTCCCCTTATAAAGTTATACATTTCATACAATCAAATTACAAAACATATTTTAACACTATCAAATGAAATAGGCATGATGACTAAAAAATTCTAATTAGTCCGTCAGTTAGATATTCAGAAAATTTAGGACACGTATTTTTTCTTAAATGATGAAGATGTAGCCCGCTAAAGTTCCGCGTGACGTCACGTCTTAGTACAATTTTTAGCAAGGCGTGACGTCACCAGCCCCCATTCCCAAACTTTGACGCGCTTTATCTGTCATTTTTTGTATGATTGACAAAAGAAAAAATACGTGTCCAATATTTTTAACGACTTCAAAAAAAAAGACGTTACTCAATTCGACCGTATATGTTTTTTTTATGTCTGTTCGCGGATAACTTCGTCGTTTATGAACCGATTTTGATGATTTCTTTTTTAATCGACAGATAATTCTTCCGGATTGGTCCCTTTTTATGTCATAAAAATTGGTTCATTCTTTTTTCAGTAATTTAAAAAAAACTGACTTTTTATAGTCAATTATCAGTATCTCGATGAAATATGTACCGATTTTGACGACTTATTTTTTAAGGATATTATAATTTCTCGACATTATCTCACAGTTCGACGAAAATCAGTTCAGTAGTTTTTCAGAAATTCAGTAATTTGTCTCTGTTTACGGCTGAAAATTATGTATCAGAGAAAACCCTTAGCAACGGTTGCTATTGACACGAAGTTGTCAATTTTTGTATCGACGGTGGTCTAACGGCTAAAGGTATGGCATGGTATGGTTCAGGATCATCCACAGCAGTATTTTTTTTTATTTTTCCATTAATTTTTTTATTTGCGTTATTATTTGTCTCTCAGGGCAGCAAAATCACTTAAAAGGGAAAAATAAATTAACTTTAAAAAAAAAGTGTACCGACTTCAAAAATTTGCACTGAAAAGTAAGAAATAATAAATATTTAGTCGTAGAATTTGAAGACGGTTGGTGCCAAATTAAAAACAACTCACTTTCCAAATTCACTAATCTAGACAATTCATTAGGAACCTACGATTATCAGTACAAACATATATAATATTGAACAGATATTTATCTTCTTAGATGTTTACTTAATTTTGTATCCTAATTTGGCACCAACCGTCTTCAAATTCTACGACGAAATACCTATTTATTATTTATTACTTTTCAGTGCAAATTTTTAAAGTCAGTACACCTTTTTTTTAAAGTTAATTTATTGATAATCTAAATGACGGACTAAATAGAATAATATTTTGATTACCCTGTCATCTACCCTATTATACCTACCAGAATAGGTAATACAAAAAAATAAATAATAATAAGACTTACAGTTTACTAACCTATATAGCTGCTCCAAAAATTATTTCTAAATTAATTTAAAGTTTTTTTTTCTATGATAATTAATTAATTGCATACCTTAAATTTTTTTTCTGGGAATTATCAAAAATGTGTACCGCTATAGGATTTTGAAGTAAAATTATGAAAACAATTTTTTATCAAGATAGAAATAACACAATTTATAATTTTGTTGAAACAGGCTAAGATAATATACGAAGGACGTTTTACAGTATTTTTAAAATGCTATGTTCTATGATAATTCAGGAAGTTAAGATTTTCATGTATGCGTTATATACGCAAATTTATTCGTAGGGTACTAACATTAACTAGTAGATTTCCATAGTCCCATAAATCTAGAGCTTGCTTAGGCGGCCCCGTCAGCGCCGATGTATGTATGCATATGTGTATGCATCGAATAATGCACGCATAAATCAGACATGAATTAATTATTATTTGATGTTGTATGGTTTAATATTCATGTAGGTATACATATCCCCGGTAATTTCGAGAACTAGAATCGTCTCTAGAATAAAACATCGGTACACTCAATATTATGCACGGACCAAGTTTGACACCCCTGTATGGCGCAGGAACCTTGTTTTTATTACCTATTTGTTGTTTTACTTAAAAGTATGAATTATAGTTATACTTTAAGCATTATTTAGGTACTTATAGCATTATTGTCAGTATGAAGACCGAGAAAAAACTCCGGATAAAACACGCTTTTTGTATGGGGACCTTCTTTAATTTTTAACCTTATTTTATTTTATTATTTTGATGTTTTAGCGGCCATAGTTAACACGCTCTACAAAAATTTCAAGTGTATACCTATTACTGTTTAAAAGATACAGTCCTGTGACGGATGGACGCACGGACAGCGGAGTTAGTAATAGGGGTTTCGTTGTTACACTTTGGGCACGGAACCCTAAAAACCAGATAAATAATCTACTATAATAATAAATTGTCTCTGGTGCATTCAGAGATAGGTCCCTTTTGGTGTTAGCCACAACACTTTAGATTAAACACTCTAAAAGGCATCTACGTGTTGGACCTATGACCCCATGCAAGCCTTACATAGGACAGGGCATTGTGCATGTGAATTTGAAAATTACATAATATTATTCTATTGTACTAACCAACATTCGGCTCCTTTATAAAATGGAGTAACATACAAACTGAGTAAAGTTAAGTAGGCGTTTAATACTTGGCAGCAATATGCGTTTTTTACACTTGGCGGAACGGTACACCTGCATCAACAACAACGGCCCAGCGACTGCTCGGCAGCCGAGGAAGCAAAAATGTATGAAAATGATCTTTTATTGTTTTAAAAACTCCCTCTACCTTTTTTTGGTATTGTATTGATGGAATGGATGTCTTGTCTCGAACTCATTTTGGTAGTTTTACCCACACTTTCTGATAGGTTGATCAAGATTTAATCTATGATTATTGATTACAGGGCCGCATAAGAGTGAAAATTTATGATTTTCTCAGTTAGAGATTTTTTCAGGTAAAGTACCTACCTACGGGAGTTTCACAGACCGACTTAACAACTCTATTGGTAGATTTTGTCTTAGTAGGTATACGTATGCGAACGCATGGTTAGCATATTTAGGACCGCGGCATCTTTGTTGGTGTGTACCCGACTTTTTTGGCCATCGGGTTGAATGAAAGATGTCGCGGTCATAAATATGCTAACCCCGCCGGCGTTGTGCTAAAAATTTCGATGATATTATATAAACTGGAATTATTTTTTAATGAAAGAATTATCTTTTGATCAGTTTCCTAGTAGGTAATGAGTAAATTATCCATATCTTCGCGAATTACCTATACTTTATTCAAAAAAGTATTCCTTTAATATGTTCTCAGTTTTTTCTCATGAAAATTGCATTAGTGGTTTTTCAGTAATATTAAAAAAAACAAGGAATTAATAACGCTTTATATTAGTTTCACCTGTAAATAACTAATTAACAATGGTTGTAAACAAATATTGGAAGTCGAATATAACCAACTTCTAATTGTCATATCAATTTGATCAATCAAATAAACATAGAAAATATACTTCTATAAGCACAAATTATGATTTTATTGCTTTCGCCACTGAGATGATGGGACCGTAGATGGGGCCTTAAAATTAATAGATGTCAGCGGCACGTACTTTAAAGTTGTTTAATATTAGACTCGCAATACAAAGAGGCAACGCCGCCAGCGTCTTGGGCACCATGCTGCAAGACAAATTAGAGGAACTCTAGATATTGACATAGCCCCATATGGTAAAAAATTTTTTTTCTCACTTATTAAGTTTTATTAGTAATTTGTTTTAGTTACTTATTTAAAATTTTGTTAATTACCAAATTTTGAAATAAAAATAAAAACCAACATTCGGATCACAATACAATAATTCGGTAACATTGATGACAATGGAACTCTGTAACAAACGACGTAACTCCATCGAGTTTGGGCTCGTTTGATTTAACTTTACAAGTACTCTGGTCCTAGGTGATGTCTAGGGTCCTGATGGTGGAGCCAGAAGGCGGTCACAGGAACTCTGCAACGAAAAGACGTAACCCTGAGACGTAACCCCATCGAGTTTGGGCTCGTTTGATTTGACTTTAGAAGTACTCTGGTTCTAGATGATGTCTAGGGTCCTGATGGTGGAGCCAGAAGGTGGCCACAGGAACTCTGTAACGAAACGACGTAACCCTGAGACGTAACTTCATCGAGTTTGGGCTCGTTTGATTTGATTTTAAAAGTACTCTGGTTCTAGATGATGTCTAGGGTCCTGATGGTGGAGCCAGAAGGTGGCCACAGGAACTCTGTAACGAAACGACGTAACCCTGAGACGTAACTCCATCGAGTTTGGGCTCATTCGGTTTTTACGGCACGTGTGTTTTTAGTTTTTTTATAAACTACTAGCTTTCCGCCCCGGCTTCGCCCGTGGAGCCTATATTAATTAAGTTCATACAAAAATCCCATAGAAAAAAGCACTTGCGGATTTTACTGACAATTACGAACACAACAAACAAAATCAGCCATTCCACATATGCATGTAGCAATTGATTTTTTTAATATGAGCCCGCTACAACCAACACCAATTGAATCCTTATGATTTTTTCTTTTTTTTAAATACGTTCATACCTCAAAATTTACGTACAACATTTTTTATGGACTTTCGTCACAATCATTATTTATAGTGACTAAATTACCTAACCTATTTCTTTTCAATAAACCAAAAACTTTCTAAAATTGTAAAAAAAAAAAAGAAATTATAACAATTCCATTAGCAAATGGTATTCGATTGTCTATGTCTAGCCCTCTTGTGATAAAAGGCGTAATTTAATAATGTTTCTAGCTTTTAGTAAGTAATCAATTATTTAGACCCTATACACAAAAGGCCACACAACATGCCTACACCCTATCAAAAATTTATGAATAATACACAGAATTTTCAATATATCTACATATTATAAAGAAGTGAAAAGTAAAACACATTAAAAAGTATTCATTTGTTAGTACCTAAATATGTTTTTTTTGCTCTATATGTTATGTATGAGCACAATGTGTGGGCCGAAAATGGAAAATGTATCACACAGCAATTACTATATTTATACTTTTTAACAATAATAATTTACAAACAATATTTAAATATAGTTTTAGGAAATTATAATGACTTGTTCTCACCTTTAACTGTTAATTAATAATCCATTAACAACGTTGTGTCCTGGAAATGACACGTCTTATAGCACATATATTTAAAGTCATACAATATTTCACTGACATTGTTTTTCGATAGCACTAATAAAAATATTTCTGCAACCGGAAGCCAAGATGACCTAAACAGTTCACTATTCTTCTGAGCAATTTTTCGTTCGATTGTTTGCTCGAAAAAATAAACAAATCGATCGGAGAAGCCGAGGCGAGCGTTCACGGACAGGAAACCGGTATAATAGCGAGGTGCCGCGTCCGGAGTCACTCCGGTGGAGATGGTGAGAGCTGGTGGCGTCCGAGAGACAGGGTGCGGGAAGACGAGGGCGGAAAGCACCGCAACATGCGCCGGCCACGCCCCGGGGCGGGGCACGCGGCTCGGATTACCTCCGTCCGCCCTTGATAGACATCGTGCTAGAGATGCGACAACCGCGTGCACCGCTCGGCCCATGAAGCTAGTAATCGGCCACAGAGGAATCACCACAGGCGACAGAGTGTTCACTGTTGATATCAGTATCAAGACTTTTTTCTTCTTCACGGGTTGCCTTACAGCTCCTGAAACCGTAACTTTCAGGGTACCCACCAGCGGAAGACCAATTCTCCCTCGTTTAGCCGATGGTGTTTGTAAGGCTATACCTAACGAGTGGCCAGTTCTGTTAAGGTATATTTAGATGGAAAAGCCTTTACCAAGTGTTTTTACCTAATATTCTGTAGATAGTGAATCATCATGTTTTTATCTGTCTATCTATCTATCTATCATCACGCCTTTCATCCCAAGAGGGGTAGGCAGAGACAATCGAATGCCATTTGTTACGATCCTGACATATCTCTTTTGCTTAATTCTTTTATATTCATCTTACCTTTCATACATGCTCGGCGATTGTGTGTACTTTTAATATTTCCTTCGATCAACATATTTTTATATGTTCAATAAAAGTACATCTAGGTCGTCCTATGCTAGCATTTCCTTTCACTTCAGCCATATAAACCTTTTTAGTCTATCTTTCATCCTTCATTCTTTCAACGTGTCCAAATCAGCGTAAACTACTTTTCTTCATTTTTGTCACAACATCATCTTTTACTCCGCATTCTTCTCTAATGACATCGTTCCGGATGCGGTCAATACGCGTTATATCACACATTCTACGTAAAGACCGCATTTCCACTGCATTTATTTTACTTTCATGCCTCTTATTCCATACCCAAGTCTCGCTTCCATAAATAGGTAAGTGATGGAACTAAAACAGCATTATGTATGTTCATTTTACTTTTAGTTGTAAGTTGTGTATTTCTGCATACATTGTTTAGTCCACCAAATACCTTGCTTCCCGCTTTCACTCTCCTTTCAATTTCTTTGTCTATCTTTCCACTTCTTGTAACCATACTACCTAAATAAACAAATTCATTCACTTGCTCTAACTTACATCCTTTCACACAAATCCTACTTTTCGTATTTTTATTCAAAAGAAATAGCAGCATTACCTACTGTTAATGAAATATCCTTTATTAGGGCAGTAATATAGAAATTTACAATTTTTGGTACACGGTGATCAGAAAATGTGTTTTAAACTGACAAGGGTTAAAAAATAAAGCATTTAATAGAAATCTCTGGTTCACTTAATATCCAGCCAGCCTCACATAGTAAAGTACATCTGGCGGCTGGCTTTAAATAAACTTCCAAATACCTACCTTCAGTGTTGATGCCGCGAATTAACTTAATTACTTATACTTGTTTCTTTTAACTTAAAATTAATTATTTGCTTCGTTATCATGAGCCCTCTATAGATGATTAGCGTATTTTTTGTGTTCACAAATGTTGACGTTTATGCTGTTAACACACCAAATAACACACAGCGAAATGTAGTCACATTGAGGTAGCGCAATTGCACTATACTTTGCCAGTGCTATTCACAATATAGGTAAGTACGTAGACAACAGCCTGGTATTGCAATGTTACAACAATGTATGGTCTCAACAAATCTACGCACATGCACTGCTTAAACAACGCACAAAGAAGTACCTATTACTTAAGTTTTAAGTATAAATGCTTTAAAATGTAAGATTATTTTCGACTCAATATGCCTAAAGGACGTGAGTATAGTTCTATTTCGATGCTATTTTATTAAAGTCATCACTCTGTAAGACCCGCTCGATTTCATTACTCTGTGATCGTGCTAAAAGATGCTACTGTACAGGTACACCGCTCGCCTCCAAACAAGACACCTTCGTCGACAAATTCGATAAGTCCTTACAGAGAAATCTGCACCATTTCGGAAAACCCGTATTTCCTCACACAATTCATTATTAGCATGAAAATACTTCTGGATATACTCGTACCTATCTATCTATCTATCATCACCCCTTTCATCCCAAGAGGGGTAGGCAGAGATAATCGAATGCCATTTGTTACGATCCTGACATATCTCTTTTGCTTCTTTTATATATACTCGACATTACTCGTACCTAAAAAATGAAAATACCTTGCACTCTTACTTCTGCCATAATAGTATATTCATTCTAGATTTTTTAGCGGCAAAATTTATAATTTTGTTTTGTTGCTGCTATGTTATACCTATAAGTGAGTACATTATAATACACAACTCCCCCCCCCCCGCAACCTGCTTCACCCCTCCCCCTCTTGAAAAGGGTCCCGTTTTACAGATTTTCTCAATTTTCAGGAAAACGATACAAGCTAGGACAAAATGGTCAAAGGCTACATTATTTATTAATAAATTACCTACATATAAGTTCTTACATTCATTTTGATACGAGTTAAAGTTTCCAAGCTATGGTGCGTCAAAGTTCACGAAAAATCTACGCTTAGCAAAAATGAAACATTACCTACACAGGAAACAATATTATTTATTATTTTTTACAAGAAATATGTGTACACAATTTATTTACAAATAGTTTTACATGAATTACAAAGACTATAACTATACACAATTACTATACAAATATCTATTTAAGTATAACAAACTATACTAGACACAACTATACAATATAAATGACTATACAACTATACCGACAGACACTATTATAGTTTTAAGTTCACACATTGCACTGTCACTTCACAGAGTTTATTTGTGGGTTGGTGGAACAAATGCGTTTAATATAAATTATTATTTTAAAATAAATTACAATATTAACAATTATTTAAAACAAATCAGAATCATCATCATTATATTCTAGAGTTTTGTTGAAGCAACTAAGGCCCTGACAATGTATGCACATGGTGGAGCAACGCAATCCAGCTTTGACACATCCACATCTTTTTCCGCAACCTTTTTTGCATCCACATGATACTATTTTCAGTATCGATTGTGGAGCTGGTGACTTTGTGGTATACATGGGTGATAAAAAGTTATTATTCTTTTTCCAGTCCCAGTTTTCTGGGTTCAATGCGTTTCCTCGCCATAATTGAACTTGATGGAAAGTACGCATTGAATGCTGACGAGCTGCAGCTGAAGAAGGTGGTAACGTTGATAATATCACCGTGTTGGCCATCAGACCAACGTATTTGTTGAAGTGGACGTATCGTAACTCGTTCAGAGTTTTTTCGCTTTGCTTAGCCCCATACAAGGGAAGAATATATCTTTTTCCTGCTTGTTCTACTTGCTCGTAAGAGGCATTAGGGTTATTAAAAACATTTATCGTACCTTGCAAGTCGATTTTTCTGCCAAGAGCGGCAACGTAGCAAATCTCGAACGCAATTAGCGCGTGAGTATTTAAATTGTGATTATTTGCTGGTTATAAACTTTCAGTCAACTTTGACGCACCATAGCTTGGAAACTTTAACTCGTATCAAAATGAATGTAAGAACTTATATGTAGGTAATTTATTAATAAATAATGTAGCCTTTGACCATTTTGTCCTAGCTTGTATCGTTTTCCTGAAAATTGAGATAATCTGTAAAACGGGACCATTTTCAAGGGGGGGAGGGGTGAAGCAGGTTGCGGGGGGGGAGAGTTGTGTTTTATAATGTACTCACTTATAGGTATAACATAGCAGCAACAAAACAAAATTATAAATTTTGCCGTTTTGCCCATACATTGAAATCTAGAATGAATAAATACACTATAAAGCGAATCTGTCATAACGCGAATCTGTCGTAAAGCTAATCTGTCATAAAGCGAACAAATCCTATAATCGCCTATTGATTTAATCAACCCAAAGCAGCAGAACGTATCTGGTAAAAACGGAATAAATACACTTCAGATTACATTGTTTCGTTAAACTGGTGACCACTGAGCCACACAGCACACTGGCGTATTTCGGTCCGAGTCAGGGAAGGGCTATTTCTTGATTTCATTTCCAACGGGCTGAACTGCGAAGATAATTTATGATAAGCCGTTTAAAAAAAGTGTACAGACTTCATAACATTGTGCACTGTAAGCAATAATTAATATTCGTAGAATTTGAAAACGGTTGGTGCCAAATTAGGATACAAAATTAGATAAACATCTAAGAAGATAAAGATCTCTTCAATATTATCAATGTTTGTACGGATGATCGTAGGTTCCTAATTGTCTAGATTAGTAAAATTTGGATCTAAGTTGTTTTTAATTTGGCACCAACCGTCTTCAAATTATTTCAATTAAATTCACAAAATTTATTATTTTTTTACTTTTCAGTGCACAATTTATTTTATAATCGGTATAATTATTTTAAATGTGTTTCCTACGGATAGTAAATTTCCTAAAATTGTACTTTAAAAAAAGCAGATATAGACTTGGTTAAGCTTAACTCGATTTGTTTAGTATAATTCAAACAGAACAAAGGCATACTAAAATGATGGTTAGTATATTAGCTTCAAAACTACATCAAAACTTTTTCCTTCATCATATTTTTTTAAAGCTTCAGTACCTACTCCAAACCTTAAAATGCAAGTCGGCTCGATTCAGATGTCCGAGAGTGTATTTTTTTGACATTAGATACGAGTATATCAAGAGACATTTGGCGTGTTTTACAAAAAAATACTCCTGAAGGATAAGGTATGTTTTGTAAATATTTTTTTGATTTTTAGAAAACAGGTGGCCGAAAGGTACCTAGTTTTGTATCGGCTCATGAAGCCCTTTCATTTAATACTACACACGATAGGTTTCTGAACACAAACAATTTAAGACGTCGTAACTCTCCCCTCTGGGAATATTTTTAAGAACTGCCGCTCCAAATGTTTATTTTAACCTAAAGTACCTGTGTGCCAAGCGGCTATCCTGTACATCGATTTGCGGTTTTCGTCAAAATCGGCACATATTTCATCGGGATATTAAGAAAAATTTACTTATAAAATCCGTTATTTCAAAATTCCTGAAAAACCAGTGAACCGATTTTTATGAAAAAAAAAATGGGGCCAATCTGGAAGAATTTATCTGTCCAATAAAAATAAATCATCATAATTGGTTCACAACTGGCGGAGTAATCGTTGTTCATACATACATTTAAAAAAATATAGAGGTCTACGGTGCGAATTGAGAACCTTTTTTCGAAGTCGGTTAAAAAAAAATTTATTGTAAAGCAAAAATTTTATTTTAATAAATGTGACTTTAAAATTAATATTTCTAACAATGTAACAAATATACTAATCTATAAAATAAAATAAAACTAAAGATTCAATAATTTACTAGCTACTTTCGTAGAGTCATAATTTTATTAGGTATATTTTCATATCAATATACTCTAGGTACAGGTGGTATAGTTTCCACAGTGTTGTCCAAAGTTTTGTCAATAACTGGTCGGTAATTAATTGTTACTCTTCCAGTCATAATGTCGACAGAAGAAAGGCTGTGTTTTCTCCAATGTTCTTCAATAGGCTTTACTGACTGTAACATTTTATGAAGATTAGAAACATAACATAAAAATCTTTGTACTATACAATTAGTACTGTCTTCAACATTATTACTATAAGTTTTAAGTTTGTAAGTTTGGATGTAGGAGGTAATCTCCGAAACTACTCATCCGATTTCAAAAGATGGTTCACCAATATTTAGAATGGAATTGCAGGGATTTGTGGGGATGGCCCAACGGGACAAACCGACGCAAACGGCTAGTATTAGATAAGTAATAAAGGCGAAGTTTAGAATTAGGTTAATTTCCTCTATGATATCTATGGGCGGCTGAAAATTTCGCCTTAAGTGAAAGAAGGTCTCAATTTTATACTATAGCGATTAGACTAAGGCACTAATATTTTGCACGGAGGAGCCAAGAGCGGGGCTTGAGTTAACATCGGCATCGGGTAAATTGTTTTTGAAAATAATCTTTTTTTTCTCTTCACGGGTTGCCTTGCAGCTCCCGAAACTGTTTTATAGGTCCCAAGATACCCAGCGGAAAATCTAGTCTCCCTCTTTTAATCGATTGTATATTTATACCTATATTTGTTTTGTCAAAATCCGATACTTAACGCAATATAATTGTACCTAACTAAATGTCATTTAATATAATGACAATATGTAGTACTAAATACTTAGTACCTGTCCTTCTTTAGGTTTGCTATAATCCATTTCGTCTTCCCGTTTCGGAAAATCATCCCTAAAATGCGCGCCTCTACTTTCTTTCCTATTGCCAGCACATGCCACGACTTGTACAGCTAATTGCAACATATTTTGCAATTCTAATGTTTCAATTAGATCACTATTCCAATTCTTACGTCTATCTGATGTTTGAAGTTTTTCCAACTTCTGGTAAGCAGCCTGAATTTCAACATTAGCTGTAACAATAACTTACAAATAAAAGATCGACCAGTGTTATAGATTAAAATGTTAATTATAAACAGACTACAGAAAAGACATATAATTGACTTGATAATAATGAAAATAGGGTCGATGGCGCATTGGTGGAGCTCGATGCATATTTAAACTCTATATCGATCGAATATTAGTGTCCTCAAATCCGCTGGAATGAGCATTTTCGACAGATTGGCTTTAATTGTCTACTGCTCTTAAACGGCTATGACGTTTGTAAATATTTACATGCCTAAAAATAAATACCACGTTGTATTAACATTTTCCTTTATATATTATCGAAATATGTCAATTTCGAAGGTGTTTTGGGGACAGCGTTCGGTGACCATTTGTATGGTCAAGGTCTTTGGCGACACTAATCACCTTAAGAGGGCACGTAAATAATATATACGTAACTCTAGATCCAATAAATGTAGCGCCAGGCATGTTACTTGTTCTACTAATATGGACAAGTCGCTTATCAGTGCCTCGGGCCACATCGCAAGGTATAAAAACCGTAGTGGTATTATGTTTATTTAATAAATGTTTTTTTAAGTCGCTCGCTCTACCCTGGCTCTATCAGATTATACCTACTCGTTGTAGTGTTAAAATAAAAGAAAAAAATAGATTTTAAAACCTAAAAAATACTGAAAATTAATCCAATCATGAATTTAATAAAAATATGATCCGAATTGATAACATCCTCCTTCTTTATTTCTTGTAATAGGTTAAAAAATACTCGTGCCCCCCTACATGACCATGAATATTTATTAGTTAAATAATTAAATTATGGAAGTATTGGTATCAATTTTAGGTATATCTATTCTTGTTACCTTCATCTAGAAGTTTTTGTTCCCGAAAAACAGAACATTTCATTTGCATTATATTTCTCATTTGTGCCCGCAATTCGGCCGTAGGCATACATCCACTTGCATGTAAAGTTTTCTCTAGATTTTGAATGGAAGCATCACAAATATTCTGTAAATATAATTATAATTTATTAGAAAAAAAGAATCAAGTATCTACGCTGTATGGATAAAGAGAAAAAAGTGCAGTGTGCATAATATTATACACCTCTCCAGCACGAAAAGGGTGATTTCGGTGCGTAAAAACTCGCAGCGTGAGTAAAAGTGATTCGAATTTCCAACACCACCTTTTGGAATTAATGTTTTATGAGGGTTTGTAAGTTATAATAAACATATTGTTCAATATTGTCGCTGGTAGAGGTGAAAAGTTACATGTTTCACACGAGAGCAACTTTTTTATGTGTCGTGCCTTTAAATCACTCACTGTGCTCAGTAGTCTATATTAGAATAACTTGCTTAACTCGTGATTCAATTTTGGACTACTTCACTAGTTCGTTATTTAAAAAATTATTATAAAAAAAAATTACTTTGCTCACTTCTTGAACAAATACCATAAATACTATTAAATTTAAAGATTAAAAAGAAAGAAGAAAGAGCGTGTATTTTAGTTTTTTAAGTCACAAACATCACATTATTGTCATTGGTCCTTATTGCATCAATTCCCCACCACCCTGCAATCCCCACAACCTTTTTACACTGCACATTTAGATTCAGTGTATGTACTATCACGATCAGAATTGGAAGGACACTTTGTAAAATGAAGTTTTCACTTTTTTTCCTTTCTATAGCTACCAATCACATAAAACATTCAAATTGTTAATCGCAACCGATTATATCAATTTTTTTTTCTGTTAAGCAGGTTCTAAGACAAATTAATTATATAGGTATATAAAAAAACACAATATACGAACGCTTTCTCTTTAGAGGGTGGTTTACATATAAAAGCAATGCGTCCACATTTCACTGGCACGAGTTGGTGGCTCGACGAGGAATGATGGTAAAATTGTAGGAACTGAGTCTATCGCTGTCTTTCACTGATATACTTAGTGGTATTTTTTATAAGAAAATAAAACAATAGTGTATTAAATATTAATATAATTATTGTGGTTATTAAAAATGTGACGAATCTAAGGAACATTAGGTATACATATATAAAGCAATTCAAAAATTACCACGGCGAAGCCGGGACATACAACTAGTTGAACGAGACAAATTTTGTGTTGCGGGAGGTACTGTACTGATAATATTAAAGTGACATAAAAATGCTCTTTATGCACACCTTACTTACAAATGCAAATATCAAAAACAACAACTTTACTTTTACAAAACAGGGAACAAAACTAAAAACAAATCTTCGTATAGCCCCATTGCCTAAAATTATAATTACGACAATTTGTTTTTATACTTTATACGGTGTGTAGGTATATGATTCACGATTCACGAGCTTATACACAACACTGTGTTGGTGTGAATCCGAACTCCTAGTGGTTATCCACCAGGAGCCAAAACTGCTAAGAGATTTGGATCAGGTGATCAGGTCAACCTCCTTCTGAAAGCTGCGTACGAGCGACGAATGTATCCGTCTGCAAATGAAAAATATTTCACAGAGTTAAAAGGAGTTCAGTTTAATAAATTAATAAAAATAAGTAATAATCAAATCAAAGGAATCATATTTCATACCGTTATACTATCTCCTGCTGCGATATTTGCACTATTTAACCATGTGTCTTACTGTGGGTTACTATTTAATTATTATTCGCGCTTTATAGGCACAATCCTCAATTATTGTTTTATTTTAATTGTTATTACAATATAATAGAAATTTTTTATTACTTGTATATTGTTTATGACATCTTTTTTATCGCGTCATTTTGACGTTACATTTTTTTTCTTTATTATTTAATATGAACCTACCTAACATTTAAAAGTAAGTACCTAAATAAAAATTTTAATATAAGTATTGATAACAATATTTCTCTCTTTTTATTCTGATACAATCTGAATGAATAAGTAAATCTAGTAAAGTGTTGAGCGATACTTTTTATCAAGTGTAGGTATGTCCATTAATGATCGTGATAGTGCATACATTTATATATTTTCTGGTTATTAATATACTTAACTGATTTATTCATTAATATAAAATTACCTAATTAAAAACTATAGCTAATAAATATCAAAAATTTAAAATACTAATAAAAATAATAATAAAACTAAAACTAAAAATAATACAAATAGGTAAGTAACCTTTTTTTTTCAGAATTTAAGTTTTCAGCTTTATATGTCTATTCCTCAGATGATAGAATTCAGTAAGTAAATGCATCCTATTCTATTGTCTTATTATTTTATATAATATATGTCGTAGCAAGCGATAAAATACCTTAAGATAATATAATTAGAACCTATTTTATAGTTATTAATGAACGCCGTGACAAATTACCTGTTGTCATGTGAACGGAGTCGACATGTGAGGAACAAGAGGAGGCCTGAGGAGGGGAAGGGCAGAAATGACGGCGCTGTAGAGCCGTGAGATGAATTGAGTAAACAGTTGAGTTTTGGACTTGGTTTGGATAGTGAGACCATATCGAGACCTCCATGTTAAATGGTTGTAGAGAGCTTCCAACATGTGGAACCCGATGGTTCCATTACATTACTTTATCTTTCGTGTTATTACTTAGTTCTGTTATTGTCCGGACATTATAGTAGTGAAGTGCATATCAAGACTTATCATATACCTACATCATGAATCCAAATAGCATCCTTGCAGGAGGTCAGGGCTCCGACAGACCCCTACCGCGACCCCTCATACTCTGACATATATATAAAATTATTAACATTTTCGGAAGTGGCTCTGTCGACTTTCTATCAAGATAAGTGTTCATCATCTTGGAAAAGGATATATTTTCGGACCCTTTTTAGGTACCAAAGCTCTTATAATCAATAATAACCATATTTAATGATTAAAATACACACCAACAGATGGCTTAAACCCATTTTTTTTAATGGTAGATTGCCTTGTTGTAAATAGCGACCCCGCCTCGGTTTAGCACGGTTAAAAATGGTTTAAAAAAAATATTATGAAATATTATCCCGGGAACAGTAGCCTATATCATTTAACCGATCTTCATCTATATATTTGCAAAAACAAAACAACGATCCGATGCTCAACATACAAACAATCAAAATATTATTATCGCGCATTTTTAATATTAGTTAGCATTTTAAAGACAAACTAATAAAAATTGTTTTGTCGCCTACCATTATTAAGGGTAAGTGGTCGATGGGAAAATTAGTGATGAAAGAGCAGAACGCATTTATCTAGAATCGCGCGCACGTGAGCAGGATAGAAACAGTAAGCGATTCAACAACATAAGCGATAATTTTTGTTTAAAACACAATTTAAAAAAAAACCTTATACAACAGCCACCTATGCTTAACAATCAGGCGGTGGCAAGGTCACATGTCGTCTTCTCTATAAAAAAAAAGAAATAATTTTACAATGAAAGGATAGATAATTACCAAAAAAATATTCATGTTAATTTTTGTAATGGTACCATCTCGTATAGCCATAAAATTTGATAAATAAAGTTTTCAGAGGTGTATTTAGGATTTTTTTTATCGAGTAAAACGCCCGAACTTTGGTAAAATTACGATATTTTTTAAATTTGAACCTGTACAAAATTGCATCGCTTTCTACCTTTCTAAAGCATTACAAAGCAGTAACAAAACGCGTTTTGACTCTGTTTGTGCTCAGAACTTGCCTGCTACAGACGTGAGTTTTTGCGGCTGGGCGTTCAGAGACCCCACGCGACCGACTTTGTTACAAATTTAGTTTAAAGTAATAATTTGTTTTTCATTGCTATTTCTGGTGTAAAATGTGTAACCGAGAAGAAGAACGTACTCTATGATAAGAAGAACGTATTCTACGCTGGTTAGAAGAAGAAACAGGTACTTATGTCGTTGGTGGTGAGGGATTTTGACTTTTCTGACGTTGAGATGCACCGCCGCAAGAAAGTGCACATGAAACATAGTTGGAAGAGGACTGTTCTGCGGCAGAAAGTGGTAATACTGATGAAGATGTTCCTCTTTCTCAACTATCTATAGTCTAACTAACGGGGAGATCTCTTGTATGAAGACCCCGACAATAATTCGCCCGTCGTTGATACTTTGCAGTTCGATAAAGTCGAGTATGTAGATTACGAATGTCGAAGAATCCAAAACTTTTTTTTTTCGGAAGAGGGTTATTTTCATCCCTAAAGTTTTAAATTGCCTATATCTCCCGATAGAGAAGTCCTACGGCCAAAAATCCTTCCCAACATATCATTGTCTGTTATTGAAGTACAAGTATGTAAAGAAATCCCGGACTTTTTCCTTTCAGGGGGCCCGCTATATACACAGAAAAAAATTGTATGGCGTTGGTCGATGATACTTTGCACTTCGATAAAGTCGAGTATGTAGATTACGAATGTCGAAGAATCCAAAACTTTTTTTTTTCGGAAGCTGGTTATTTTCATCCCTAAAGTTTTCAATTGCCTATATCTCCTGATGGAGAAGTCCTACGTCCAAAGTTTCTTACCTACATATCATTGTCTGTTATTGAAGTACAAGCATGTAAAGAAATCCCGAACTTTTTCCTTTCAGGGGGCCCGATATACATAAAGAAAAAGTTTGTATGGAGTTGGACCACATACTTGTTACAGATGATTTAAATGAGATTTGATAGATCTCAACATAAGTATCATTTTTCATTATGGAGTCAAAAAAAATCATCCAGTAAAAAAAAAGTTACACGTATTTAAAAGGGAGTAATTTTTTTTTTTTAATTGCTAAGGTATAAAATTACAGTAACTGCGGTAGAATCTTTGACAGTACCTATGTATTCTATTACAAACGTTGAATAACATTGTCATAAAACCAAATATTTTTAAAATCCGTCTCAGGGTTCTCGAAATAGACATTTCTATTTTTCACCTTTTCATTGATAATATTTCAAATGGACTAGTTTACTACTTTTAATTTTTGAAAATATAAATTATGGCAAAATAAAACAAATTGTTCAGGAGAAATTGAGATATTTCAGAAAATTACAAAATTTTAAAGATGTGCTTTGATTAAATTAATTTAATTTTCATATGTTTTGAATATATTTAATTTAACTTTGAACTTAATTTTGAGCACAATGAAATGTATTGTGTTTTTTGTGTCAAATCTGATTTACTAGAAATGTGGCGCAAGCCGCCCTAAATAACTTTCTTTCTAAACCAATCTTTGTTTCAAGAGAAAGAGAACTGGAAACGTGGCATTGTCATAATCCGTCCCAGGGTTCTTAATATTCAGTTCTTGATATTTTCGTTAATATTTCAAATGGACAAGTTTACAATTTTTTATTATTGAAAATATAAATTAGCGCAAAATAAAACAAAGTGTTGAAGAAAAATTAATATATCTCAGAAAACGACGAAGTCTTTAAAAATGTGCTTTGAGTAAATAAATTTAATTTCAATTGTTTTCAAGATATTTTGAAGATATCCGCAATTTCAATTGCTAACTTTGAACTTAATTTTGCGCGCCATGAAATGTATTGTGTTAATTTGTGTTTTTTTGTGTTACATCTGTCTGATCTAAAACTAGATTTAATAGAAATGAGGTGCAAGCATTGGTGTAAGCCGAAAAATATTATTTAGTCAGGCAATCCTGTAGCAAATGACGTTTATTTTAATATTGATAGGCAATGGCATATTTAACATAATGCCGCACTAATATTGGCCCAATGGATTAAAATACTATGATAAATAGCAAAAAGAAATAAATGAAAAAAATGTGAAATTTGTTTCTTCAAATAACGTCTACTATCAGGAAAAAAATAGCAAATTAAAACTTTACATGGAGAATTTTTATTCCGGACACAGATACATTAAAAATTATATGTGAAATGATAGCTAGATTCTTTGGGATTTTTATCAGATTACTCCCTTTTAAATACGTGTAACTTTTTTTTTACTGGATGATTTTTTTTGACTCCATAATGAAAAATGATACTTATGTTGAGATCTATCAAATCTCATTTAAATCATCTGTGACAAGTATGTGGTCCAACTCCATACAAACTTTTTCTTTATGTATATCGGGCCCCCTGAAAGGAAAAAGTTCGGGATTTCTTTACATGCTTGTACTTCAATAACAGACAATGATATGTAGGTAAGAAACTTTGGACGTAGGACTTCTCCATCAGGAGATATAGGCAATTGAAAACTTTAGGGATGAAAATAACCAGCTTCCGAAAAAAAAAAGTTTTGGATTCTTCGACATTCGTAATCTACATACTCGACTTTATCGAAGTGCAAAGTATCATCGACCAACGCCATACAATTTTTTTCTGTGTATATAGCGGGCCCCCTGAAAGGAAAAAGTCCGGGATTTCTTTACATACTTGTACTTCAATAACAGACAATGATATGTTGGGAAGGATTTTTGGCCGTAGGACTTCTCTATCGGGAGATATAGGCAATTTAAAACTTTAGGGATGAAAATAACCCTCTTCCGAAAAAAAAAAGTTTTGGATTCTTCGACATTCGTAATCTACATACTCGACTTTATCGAACTGCAAAGTATCAACGACGGGCGAATTATTGTCGGGGTCAACTTCCCCGTTGATCGGGCTACTAGAGAGATTTTATACGGCTAAATGGAAATTAAGAAATGAAAGAACGGAGAATAAGAAGAAGAGTTACAAATAGAATAAAGGTTCACTTTCAATGAATATTTGTACTCGTCGCCACAATATTGTATGTCATTTACCTGGACTGTAATCTTTTATCAGAAATGTATAGGTATAGTGCATTGGAATCGTTGAACTGGTCACTGAACTAGTGGGAACAGACGACCCTGAACAGAATAAAAGCGTAAAGATTTCATCAAATCATTGGCGTTTTCATTATTAGAGGCAGTTAGCCTGCAGAAGTACAATAACTACAGTGCTCCGATAACTAAGGTTAGCAGACCTATCAATGTTTCGCCATGAAACCCTTACAGAATATTTCCGAAGATGTACCAGTCAAACAATAGACAGAAAATACACATATACTTTTACAAAATATTTGCCCAAGGCATACTATGTTGTATGTCAGGATTGTTAAATGTAAAATTATGAGTTGTGTTTGACCTTCTTTATTTTTATTATTTTATATACTTACTTTAGACATAGTTAATTATTTTAGGTGTAAGTTTATATCATGAAAATGTTATTTTGGTTTGAATATGAACGATTTTAATTTACTTTATATTTAAAATACCTCTTAAAATTGTTTAATTAGAAATAAGTACAAATTGCTGACGTCATTATTTTGTGATTTAACTAAAAGTTGTTTTTAATGCTTTATGTTTATTATTAGTAAATAAAGTCTAAATTAAAATTAACAATTAATAGAAATAATATAAATATAATATTTAATAAAATACAGATTATTTTCTTCTTTACCCCACGCGACCGATCTAGTAACAAATTAGTGCGCGACCGACGGCGGGCTAATCATATTGTAACGAGTAGGTACTTAAATTGCACAAATAAATACCTAAACACATCAAGGTCGATAGACGTCTCTAGAAACATCCAGAGAGAATCAAGTACAAACGAAAATGGACCGTATGTGCCTAGCCATAGGTACCAAAATCGGGCGCGGTCTGTGTGTAGGTATTTGGCACCGAGCCGCATCGAGACGCGTCTACAACTCTGTACAACAATCTCGGCGTTTCTCGAATGTTCGGAGGGCAATATAAACAGAGGATCGTCGCCGGGAGAACACAGTGCGAATCAGAGCGATCAAAGCGAAACAGTGAAGTGGAATTTAGTGCGACTAAGTGTTATTTTAGTGTTTTCATTTATTTAACTGTGTTTTTGTGGTGTTTAAGAGGATCGTGTAGCTCAGCGTACGCAGCGAAATAGGTATTTAGAAAATCATATTCTGTCTCAATCGCACTCTTCCCCCGGGCATCAGTGCGACAGAGAGCACTGCAGCTCGTGGGTGTTCGTAGGTATGTTTTTCGTTGAAAATTGCGTTTTGGGCGAAAACGATTTACACCTACTAAACTATAACGAAACCTTATAATTTTGGTGTCAAACGTTTTAGCAGATTATAATCTACGTACGTACGTTTTGCTTTTTTTGAAATTTTGCTTTGTTTCTCAAATACAGACGGTTTATTACCAGCAAGTTATGAACCAAAAAAACCGAGATTTGAGGGGCTTATAACTTTTGACCTATTACGAATTTTGAAAAAAGGAAAAAATACGTACGTAGTTTTTCATTATGTCAGTAACATATTACAAAATCGTTAAAATTTAATAATATTTAGGGGTAGTAAAACGTTTTCTCCGTTTGTATGGACATGGACGCGGTACACTACACTCTTAAGTAAAGTTTGTCTATTTAATCGGTATTTTAAATCTCTTCGAACCCTAGCTCGTAACAAATTGGTGTCAGGAGTGTGGGATTCAAAAATGCCGATTACACCACGTGACTCGTCGTCATCACGGCGACCCAAAACACGACAAACTACTGCTGGTGCTGCTGGGACTGCTGGGACAGCTGCTGGTGGTGCCGGAGCTGCTGCTGGAGCCGCTGCTGGTGCTGCTGGGACTGCTGCTGGTGGTGCTGGAGCTGCTGCTGGAGTCGATTCGGGTTCTGCGGGTGCTCCCCAGGCAACCAACGTGGGAATGCTGATTTGGCTGATGGAGGAGCAGACCCGACGTCAGGAGGAGCAGGCCCGACGTCAGGAGCAGCAGGCCCGACGACAGGAGGAGCAGACTCGGCACCTATTGGAGGAGCAGGCAAGGCGTCAGGAGGTGCAGGCCAGGGCAGGCCAGGCGTCAGGAGGAGCAGACTCGGCAGCTATTGGAGGAGCAGGCCCGACGTCAAGAGGAGCAGTCTGCTAGCCTAAAGGAGCTGCTTTCAGAATCACTGGGAAAGGTGACTATGGAGGTGAAGCAGCTACAGAGGGTTACAGACATGCACGAGGAGAGAATCGAAGACCTCGACATCCGGTACGAAGACCTCCAACAGCACTATAAGGATCTCCATAAGGAAATACAGGCAAGGATGAGCGGAGAACAGGATGCAAGACTTAACGACCGCTACGGAGAGTTGGAGGCACGACTTGACAGCCGATGCGAGAGACTCCAGAATGAAGTGAGGAAACTGAAGCTGACCGCTCCTGTTTCTGGAGGCGCCATCGTCTCCGGCCGCCGTACGACGGGACTACGTCCTGGACAGCGTACAAATTGCAGTTCCAAACGGTCGCCTCTGCCAACGGCTGAACAGACGAGCAATCTCTGACCGCCTTGACAGTGGCTTTAAGAGGCCGCGCACTGTCTGTTTTGGAAGCCTCTCCAGACAGCTGCACCACGTACGGGAACCTGATCGAGGCAATGGACTCCAGGTACGGCGACAAACACCTGGAGCACGTCTACCGAGCGCAGCTGAGGGACAGGACGCAACATGCTGGTGAGAATCTGCAACAATGGGCTCTGGAGATCGAGAAGATCGTGAGGAAGGCGTACCCATCTGCCGGACAAGAGTTCATTGCTGTGAACCTCGTTCAAGCATTCATCGACGGCATCCGCAGCATGGAGGTCAGAGCTGCAGTTCGTCTGGGCCACCACAGCGCCCTGAAAGATGCACTGGCCCATGCTCTAGAGGTGGAAGCCGTGAGACAGGAGCCTCGTTCTTTTGCTCGATTGCGACAAGTGGCGGAGGAGGCTACTCCAACAACGACACCTGTAGCAGAGAGGCGTAGCTACTTACCCCGCTGCTTCTACTGCCACAAGCTGGGGCACCTTAAAGCTAGCTGCCCGGCGCTTAAGCGACAAGGCACGGATCAACGAGTGCCGAAACGGGACGTCGGAGCTGATGTCCGTGTCGTAACTACGGAGCTTCCGGGAAACGAGTAACAGCCAGAGCCGCGGGGCGGGTACTGGCTGATCGTGACACAGCCCCAAAAGTTACCATCCGACAAGTTTTCGACGGGAACAGTATGGTGATCGCCGGCGAGGTCAACGGGACGCCATGTGAGATGACGATCGACACAGGAGCAACGCGTACGGTTGTGAGACCTCAGTTGTTGGGACGATCTACGAAAAGAACCAGACGTTCATCTTCCTGTCTGAAACTCTTCACGGCAACCGGTCAGCCAATACCCGCATACGACGAGCTGCCGGTGACACTCAAGGTGGGTGACGGGGAGTATCCACACACCGTCATCGTGGCCGACATTATAGACGACTGCATTCTCGGACTCGACTTTATGAAACGGTTCCAGTTTGGCATCGACTTGCGCAACGGTGTACTGCAGTGCGGCCAGGAACAGGTATTTTTGAAAGGTGGTTATGCTGGCTATGTGCGCTGTGCCAAGGGCGTCAAACTGAACCCATATTCGGAGACGCTTGTCGATGTGGAGTTACCAACTAATGGAGACCCCTCCATTACGAGGTGCTCCATCATCGACCACCTGGAACGTTCTAAACATAAAGGCTGGTTACTCACTCCAACTTTAGTAAACAGCAAGAGTGGACGAGCTCTAGTAAGGGTGACCAACTTCAATGGAGCTCCTGTCACTCTCAGTAAGGATCAAGTCGTGGCGAGGTGCGACGAGGCGAATTGGATGCGGAGCTGCACCCAGGGGAAGCTGTCGGCGGTGAAAAATAACAGTGTAAACCCCTTGGAACTCGTCGATATTTCGAAAAAGGACTTGTCAATCTCCGTGTACAAAAGAGCGAAGGAGATGCTCACTCGTCACATTGACATCTTTAGTGACAGAGATGGGCATCTCGGCAGGACGTCATTGGTGAAACACACCATCAACACAGGCAACGAGTTACCTATACGTCAACGTGCTCGACGAATCCCAGTAGGAAGAGAAGCCGAAGTACAGTGCATGCTGGAAGACATGAAGAAGGCTCATGTCATCGAACCTTCTTTGAGCCCATGGTGTTCTCCGGTTGTGCTAGTTAAGAAGAAGGATGGCAGCACTCGCTTCTGTGTGGATTATCGTCGACTGAACGACGTAACCAGAAAGGACAGCTACCCTCTACCCCGGATTGACGACACCTTGGACAAGTTGAGTGGGAACCAGTGGTTCTCAACACTGGATTTGAAGAGTGGATACTGGCAAGTGGAGATCGATCCCAAGGACAAGGAAAAGACTGCTTTCTCGACCGGCAATGGACTGTGGCAGTTCAACGTCATGCCTTTCGGGTTATGCAATGCTCCCGCTACGTTCGAAAGGCTGATGGAAGTTGTTCTTGCGGAGCTCGTGGGAAAAGCTTGCCTAGTCTACCTGGATGACGTCATCATCATGGGACGAAACTTCAACGAGCACGTGAGGAATTTAGAAAGAGTGTTTGCCAAGTTGAAGCTCGCGAACCTGAAATTGCATGCCAATAAGTGTAGCTTCTTCAAGAAACGTGTAAATTACCTCGGGCATGTAATTACAAAGGATGGCGTAGAAACCGACCCTGTCAAGACAGTAGCTGTACGAGAATGGCCCACCCCACGGAACAAAACAGATGTTCGGGCGTTTCTTGGTCTGTGCTCATACTACCGCCGCTTCGTATACGACTTCGCGGGAGTAGCCAAGCCCCTACATCGACTGACGGAGGACAAGCGTTCGTTTCAGTGGACTGAGGACTGTGAGAAGTCGTTCCAGGAACTGAAACAACGACTGTGTGAAACACCTGTATTGGGCTACCCGGACCAAGTCGGCGAGTTTGTGGTGGACACAGACGCAAGCAACATCGCCATTGGAGGTGTGCTGTCACAACGGAAGGGGGACAAGGAAGTTGTGATAGCGTATTTCAGCAAGGCTCTGTCGAAACCAGAAAGGAACTACTGTGTAACCAGACGCGAACTTCTGGCCGTAGTGAAGACAGTACGACACTTCAACAAGTATCTCATCGGAAGGAAGTTCAAGCTACGGACAGACCATGCGGCGTTGAAATGGTTACTTCAATTCAAGGATCCCGAAGGACAAGTCGCTCGGTGGATCGAGCAGTTACAAGAATTCGATTTCACGATCGAACATCGACGAGGACGGACGCATGGCAACGCTGACGCACTGTCACGCAGGCCGTGCCCTGAAGATTGTAAACACTGCTCGAAGCGTGAAATCGGTGATTCTGTCATCAAAGTCATTACGACTAACAACCTTAGTGACGAATGGGCGAACGAGAGGACGAGAGACGAGCAACTCAAGGATAACAACTTGGCGCCGATAATGGAATGGAAGACGTAGAATGTTCCAAGGCCCGGCTGGAATGTTGTATCAGCCATGAGTTCCACCACGAAAAGCTACTGGGCTCAGTGGGAAAGTCTAGTGCTGCACAACGGGTTGCTGTACCGCAAGTGGGAGTCGCCAAGTGGACAGGAGACATTGATGCAGCTGGTCGTACCTAGGTCAAAGGTGCGCGCAGTGCTTGACTCCGTGCACGATGGATCCTCGGGAGGACATCTGGGCATGAATCGAACTCTGGCGAAAATCAGGAAACGATTTTATTGGATTCATTGCCGGCAAGATGTCGAGGATTGGTGTCGCAAGTGCACAGTATGTGCGGCCGTGAAGGGACCTACGACACGTACGAGAGGACGTATGCAGCTGTACAATGTTGGCGCTCCATGGGAACGAATTGCGGTGGACGTTGCTGGACCGTTCCCGGCCACTGAAGACGGGAACAAGTACTTCATGGTCGTGATGGACTACTTCACGAAGTGGCGGGAGGTCTTCGCAATTCCCAACCAGGAAGCGATAACAGTGGCGGCTAAGTTGGTCAACGAAGTATTCTGCAGGTTCGGGCTACCAATGGAGATACATTCTGATCAAGGGCGTAACTTTGAGTCGCAGTTGTTCCAGGAAGTATGCCGTCTCCTGGGAATAAATAAAACAAGGACTACGGCGTATCACCCACAGTCCGACGGAATGGTTGAAAGGTTCAACCGCACTTTGGAGACTCATTTAGCGAAACTGGTTGAGGATCACCAGAGGGACTGGGACCGATATATTCCCTTGTTCTTGCTCTCATATCGATCCGCAGAGCATGAAAGCATAAAAGTGACTCCTGCTTATGCCAACTTTGGGAGAGAGCTCCGACTACCAGTTGATCTCCTGACCGGCGGACCTCCGGATGCGCCGCAACCTGTAAGTGACTATGTATCGAACCTGAAAAACAAGATGTGCGACATACATGACCAGATTCGTCAGAGCAGTCTTGTGGCCAGTACAAAGATGAAGACCAGGTACGATAGGAACTTCAATAGTAACGGTTTTGACGAGGGATCGTTGGTGTGGCTGCACAACCCGAAACGCCGAAAAGGGAAATCTCCCAAGCTGCAGAACCGCTGGGAAGGTCCGTATAAGGTCATCACGAGGATCAATGACGTGACCTATCGGATCCAACGATGCCCGCGTGGGCAGTTAAAGGTTGTCCACATTGATCGACTGGCTCCTTACAAAGGCTCGAATATTGCTCGGGACGAGCAAGTCTAAGCGGGGGGCAGTGTAACGAGTAGGTACTTAAATTGCACAAATAAATACCTAAACACATCAAGGTCGATAGACGTCTCTAGAAACATCCAGAGAGAATCAAGTACAAACGAAAATGGACCGTATGTGCCTAGCCATAGGTACCAAAATCGGGCGCGGTCTGTGTGTAGGTATTTGGCACCGAGCCGCATCGAGACGCGTCTACAACTCTGTACAACAATCTCGGCGTTTCTCGAATGTTCGGAGGGCAATATAAACAGAGGATCGTCGCCGGGAGAACACAGTGCGAATCAGAGCGATCAAAGCGAAACAGTGAAGTGGAATTTAGTGCGACTAAGTGTTATTTTAGTGTTTTCATTTATTTAACTGTGTTTTTGTGGTGTTTAAGTAAAGTTTGTCTATTTAATCGGTATTTTAAATCTCTTCGAACCCTAGCTCGTAACAATATTTTCAAAACAATAACAATATTTGTCATATCCTTAAAATCAATATATATTTATTACAGTTTCGTAAATAGATCAGGTATTCTGAAAAATTTGATTAAAAATTGCATTTTGATTTGTTAGAGAAAATGATGATAGCTAAATAGTGTATGCCAACTAAAACTCTGAAAATCGGTAACTTCTTAAGGTCATCACTATAAAATAATAATATAATACAAGGCCCATGAATACTACCTGTGCAAAATAAATATTTTACCAATTTTAGCTAAATTCTTGAATTTTTTTAACGCATGTAAATTAAAAAGTATTTACATCTTGCAAAGTAGGTAAAGTGTCTCCGGGCTTTGCAATCTTTGATATATTAGCTCCAATAGCTCCTCCAAACACAACAATATCCAGTATAGAATTAGCACCGAGGCGATTTGCCCCATGGCAGTTGCACGCAGCTTCCCCTGCTGCATGTAGACCCTTTACTACAACATCGCTGGCTTGTTCATATATAATCACCTGAACATTAAAATTATTAATTATAGGTATTTAATCGTAACGGTATCTGACATAGAGTAGGTACTAAACTAAGGATGGACCATAAACGAGCTCCCCTTTCGCCAAATTCTCTGCTCATTTGACCATAAGACTGACTATTAGGATAGTAATAAGTTAATAAGTTACCTTAGGTTACCATGTTATCGTTTTTTGTCGTGACACAGACCTCTAGAGATATAGTTAATTGTGTGTTATACAAATGCATCCAGTTGGTACTTTTTGCGTGATAACAAATAATCTATTCCACAGGAACCGTGGATTTTTCCAAGACAAAAAGTACTATACAAATCTATCCAGTACTTTTGCGTGATTTACAGTTAAACATATATACAAACTTTCACATTTATAATATCAATAGGATTTACCTCGCCTTTATAATTAATAGGTATTCCACCCATAGTGTAATGTACAGTCGGTATCACTGGTAATGGTTGCGTATAGACATCAACTCCCGTAAAAGTTCTTGCTGTCTCTGATATTCCTGGCAGACGAGACTTGATGATATCAGCAGGAAGATGATGTAATTGTAAATACATATGATCTTTCTTCGGGCCAACACCACGACCTGTTACAAAGAAGTTGCATGGCAAACTGTTGCTGTATCAGGATTGCATTATTTCCTATGAAAATATTACTATCAATACCTATACAATCGGCCTTTCATTATTAGGTACTTCCAATTTCAAGACGAAAAGAAAAATCCAATGGGTTTTTATAATAAAACATCTATGGCATTATCCGACAAACCGTACAAAGAGGCTTTTCCATCTACAGTTAGTAGGTAATAAATAAACATGCACTCTAAATATAATTGCGTAACTTTACGAAGTTCTTTTAAAGTGTTGTGTCTATACAATGATTAGTCAAAAATATCATATTACTTACCCCCAAGATACGTAATAAAGTAACCGTTCTTACCATGACGTATTTCAGTCGCAATAGATCTGGAGACCACATCTCTGCTGGCCAAGTCTTTAGCGTTGGGTGCGTACTTCTCCATAAATCTAACACCCTCAGAGTTGACTAAAAACCCTCCTTCACCACGACACCCTTCAGTCATAAGGCAACCGCTTCCGTACATTCCTTGCAAAATAAGTAATCAATTATAGAAAATTAGAGACCCGCTTCCTGGTTTAGAACAATGTGATTACCTACGCTTATACCTACTTACCTATTAGAGATAGATAATTATATGTTAACGTGAACTTTTTCAACGTGTCACAATCACTATATTTGTATGCACCCACTATTATTCCACGTTTCGCTTGAAGGTGTCATTGGCTGTGATCATATTGGTGAACCCGTATGAACACAGCCTGTCCAGCCACATTTCATGACCCCGCATCCTACTCCCACTTCCCACTGACGACATGTCAGTCATTATCAGGTGCACGCCCCGATGACGACAGGTCATTCTCACATCACGACATGTGATTCCACATTCCAGTCAACCACACAGTCCATTACAGCTGACAACGCTACATGGATGTTGGATTCATACTGTATTGACCTCGTCTGGGAAGGAAGTCTTGTGGCGGTCTCACAATATTGAAAATAAAACCTGTATCGCCCTAGTGAAAATATTTAACAGATTGGCATATACAGTATAATTTTCCAGCGACATGCGTTGGTTGGGGTTAGTTCCCTTTTACTCTTAGTCGTTGGATTGTTGTGTATAGCTACTTTATATAACTATATAAGGATCCAAAATTATATGAGTAAGTATTAGAAAGGAAAACAGACCGCGTTAACTTCTCTATAGCGCTAAATTACTATTATAATTATTATAGTTTCGTGCCAAATAGGAAATACTTAATACGTAATTTAATAATATACTTAGAATAATTAATAAAATAAGATGAAATGTACCAGTTGGATGAAATTGTATGAATTCCATATCTTGAAGTGCTATACCAGCCCTGGAGACTAAAGCACATCCGTCACCTGTGCAAGTGTGGGCTGCTGTGCATGAAAAAAACATTCTTGGGTATCCTCCGGTACATATAACTGTGTTTTTTGCTTGAAATCTGTAGAACAATTTTATTATTTATTTATTGAAATATACAAAAGGACAAGTCTTTGATTATGCAGTTTCCATGGAGTACTAGTACACATGGAAAGAATTGATTTGAGAAACAACGTGACTTTATACGTGCTTATGTTGAAAATCAAAGTATTGGTAAACCGGGTAAATTATAGTAAACTAGTAAGGTATATTCCTGTTAAATAAGTTGAGATTTCGAAATTTGGTGCGCAGTAAGTACAGAAATCTACTTATAATTTTGTACTACGCACCGAATATCAAAGAGATCAACTTATTTGGAGGGGTACAAATGGTACAATCCATGTGTACCTATGCATTAAATTCTTCGTTTCTGTTGCAATTCCACCAGGCTGCTTCCGAATATAGGTACCTACTTTATATATATTTTTTGTCCACAAATAAAAATCAATAATTTAGTCCACAAGAGGAAGAGTAATATTTCTATAGAAATAAATTAAAATTAAATGTGTTTTCACGATTAATAAAAATATCTAAGTAGAATATTATTTTATTTAAGCTTAAATAACCGTTTTTCGATATTATTTTCTGTCCGGTTTTTAGTAAAACTTTCAGGTATCATAGTGGCTAGGTATTTAGAATTGCGACTCCAAAAGTCTGTCAGGGTTAAGTAAAAAATATTTTGCCAACATTAAAATTCCACTGACGAAGAATAGGCGGAATTTTATAAATGCGAAAATATGTTTGTTTGTCCTTTTTTCATGTCAAAATAGAGCAGAAAATGTTTATGGAAAATTGTCTACTTGCTTGAAATCGGGGCGGGTCTCTGGTTGTTAAAAAATAGTGACCTGTGCAGTGAAGTATCATCCATGTCAAATGCAATAGCACCAACTACTGTATCCTCTTGAATCAACAAATCCATTACGAAAAACTCAGTAAAAAGCTTTATGTTCTTGAACTTGGTGCTATATCCGTAAAGTGTGTGTAGTAGTGAATGACCTGTCCTGTAACATTTATTTATAATGTAAGTAGGTATAACATCTTAGCTTTAGCTATGCGGATTTTGTAGGGAGTAATGTCGTAAAATGGGATGAAAATGTGCAATTTGCAATTGTGTAATGTCAAATCGAACGGAAATGTATACCTAAACGTTGACGACTACTATGATCATGCGACCTCTCTTGGCGTAATCGTGTTCGCGTATTTGCTATTTTGACAGATAACTGTCATAATATAAAGTGAGATAACGTTGTTGTTTAATTTTTTTAAATAAGAACGAACATTCGAACACGTATACGCCAAGTGGCAAAAAGTGGACACCGTTACTAGTGTCTCTTGCCACGTCGCAAGGTATAAATGCCGTGCAGATGTGTGTGTGTGTAAAACCTAAGTAAGTCCTGTGAGAAAATGAGCCAAAAAAGCAACTTATAAATAATTCATGTAGTATTGAAAATTGGTACAGTAACTCCTTATGGTGTCCTGATGAACAAACTAAAATTCCCCAAGGGTGGGGAGTGAGCCGGAGTGTAATGGAGGTTCTTTTTTCAGTTTTTTGTCGATATCTCGAAACCTTCAAAGTTTGCGCTAGGGCTCATCTACAAAAATAAATGACATAATTTTTTTACAAAGCAATCTTATAATATTCGAACATGTTTAATGTATGACTAATATTTTAGGAGTTACTGGGCGTGGTAAAAGTCTTCAGCTTTTCGCTAATATCTCGACAACCCTTGAAATTAGCACTTTGTCTATTTATATGAAAACGAACTTTTCGGAAAAACAAATTACCTACCATAAATCAGTGTTGTTATAAACACAAATAAACATAATATTAATATAAATCGAAATCAAAAGTACTAGTATTTGAAAGGATGATGAAATGACGGAGTGTAACATTTGTGTGAAAGGATGTAAATTAGAGCAAGTGAATGAATATTATGTTTATTTAGGTGGTGTGTTTACAAGAAGTGGAAAGATAGACAAGGAAATTGAAAGGAGAGTGAAAGCGGGAAGCAAGGTATTTGGTGGACTAAACAATGTATGCAGAAAATACACAACTTACAACTAAAAGTAAAATTAATATACATAATGCTGTTTTAGTTCCGCATCACTTACTTATGGAAGCGAGACGTGGGTATGGAATAAGAAGCATGAAAGTAAGATAAATGCAGTCTTTAGGTACGTATAATGTGTGATATAAAACGTATTGACCGCATCCGTAACGATGTCATTAGAGAGGAATGCGGAGTGTAAGATGATGTTGTGACTAATATGAAGAAAAGTAGTTTCCGCTGGTAGACACGTTGAAAGAATGAAGGATGAAACATTGACTAAAAAGGTTTATATGGCTGAAGTCAAAATAAATGCTGGCAGAGGACGCCTAGGTGTACTTTTATTGAACATATAAAAAAATATTGATCGATGGAAATATTTCACACAATCGCCGAGCATCTATGGTATGATGAATAAAAAAGAAGCGAAAGAGGTAGGCCAGAATCGTAACAAATGGCATTCGACTGTTTCTTGGAATGAAAGGCGTGATAATAGAAGATAGATAGAATATATTAGCAATTCTCCCCGGCTTCGAACGGTACACCAAAATAATAAAGCAGTTATTGTAGGATAGCTTTCAAAAAGGTCTACAAAAACGCCCACCGCAGAATATGATTAATTTATGATAACCCACAGTAAATATTCTTGCATTTCAAAAGGCGGATTGCTACGTATATTTTATAAACATGTTGTGTTTTTTTTTATTCTTCACGGGTTGCCTTACAGCTCCCGAAACCATTGACGACCCCAGGGTACCCAGTGGAAGACAAAGATTTTTTGAGGCTATAAGTACCTAACGAGTGGCCAGCTCTGTTGAGATATATAGATGGAAAAGCCTCTTCGTACGATTTGTCGTAGGTATAATGTACTTACATAGATTTATTTATAAAAAACCCATTGGTACATGGTCGGATGTAGGAATCGAACCCGCGACTTTTCAGTTTTTGTAAAGAATTTATAACGATTATCTGAAAAGTTATCGAGATATCAGCGAAAAACTTACTTCCACTTTTTTTTTGAATGGTGTCGAATTAAACCCCCTATAACTTCTACAGTATGGGTCATGCAGTAAAAGGGTATAGAACCATTTTGTTGGAAAATTCAAATAGTTTGTTTTTGTAGTAGCAATTAGAGGGCTAGTTTTAAAGATTTTTGAGATATCGACAAAAAACTGAAAACATGTAGGTACCCCGGCTTCACCCTCGGGTACTTTTAGTATGATCATCAAAACACCATAAGGAATAAATGTACCAATTTTCAAAACTACGTGAATTATTTGGGCTGATTGGCTTACTTTGTAATAATTAGATAATAATACCTTCTCCTATATCCTCTCTGCATGTAAGACAGTGTGAAGACAGTAAGAAGTATGAAATGAGAAGGTATATTAATAAGAAAATTGCTAGTTGTCTTTTTTACAAATAGGTCATCTTGTTTTGATTTTATGAACTCGTTACACATGTTAAAATGTACCCAAAACATTAGTTCAACTTGTTTCCATATATTGTCAAAAGGTGGCGCTATTGTTCAGAAGTGGGTAATACTTTAAAAGTGCGACAAAAACCAAACGCACATTTTATACAAATAAAAAAATTGTTATTTAAATTTAAAAAAAACTGCACCCCCATACGAATTGATTGGGCCACCCCTAAAACCAATTATCTAAGTCAAAAAAACAAGGAAATATTATTTTTATATAGAGCAATTTTTCATAGGATTGTATAAAATTAAATAAATACGCTGCCTTTTCATTGGGTACTAAAGGCGGCCAAATAATGTTCGCCCAGGGCGCAAAAATCCTAAATACGCCTCTGTTTATGGTTTTGTTTATGGGAACGGGTAAGAAGGGATTTTCAATGGGAGAAGCCGGGTGGATATTACCTATACATACTATTCATTAAATGGACCCTTGAGAATAAAATCAGTTAACCAATAGCTATATTTGGACCATACCTAGGCCACTGGGGTTTCTGAAACTATAAGTTGGTACAAAAAATTTGATGAACTGAAAAAAAGGTGGAACACCTAAAGGAGTTAGTAGTTCAACTGGTTGTTACTAGATGGCGACACATGTTCATTTATTTTGAATCTATTTGGAGTCAGGAAAATCCTCTTTGCCGTAAAACCTTATAAACAATGCTGACTTTATACCCTTGGCTGCACCCGGTCAAAAAATATAAAATGTGAAATTTCAATATCGTGTAGGTAAATTATTTCCCTTGACAAAAAAGTATTTTCATTGTTTATGTTGAGGACCCACCAAACCAAATCAATATTTTTCTCTTGAACTAATTACTCTGGGTATTTTTAGGTTTCGTCTGTCTAAATCTGTCATAAAAAATATTCCTGTTAGAGATAACACAATCTCAATATAATATCGCGAGTCACACATACCACTTAAGTAGGCCACAAATTAGTACCGCATCGTACCGAAAATTTCCCATTCCGGCCGCCGGAAGATCTAGGCGGACCGTTCGTTACAAGAATTGGACAAGTCTGTGATCGGTTTCGTTGGACCGTCCGGCTATTGGACGAATCTGTGGCCATCTTATCTGTATCACCTATAATAATACATATCTGCTAGGTCGCTAAGCAGTCCTGCTTCACCAGTACCGGGAGGATAAATAGGTTAAAAAAACAGAAAAGAAAGAGGTAAGATATCGATTCGATAAGGTGTATTTTATCCGTCTTCCACTTCCGCAGGTCAAAGAACCTACCAGTCATAAACATAACTCCAATGTATATATATACATACACAATCTGCTACCACCTTTTACACACTAAGGCTGTATAATACGTCGCAAAGTGTACCACGAGAGTTTTTAGCCCAATTAGAGCTCGTTTTCAAGACTCGGTGGGTAGGTAATTTTGCACATTATGCAGCCGGGTTTGCAGTTAGTTTAGTAGTAGGTATCATAATTTAATTGCTACTCTTAATTTAATTGGTAAGACAAATAAAATTGAACCTACCTGTCTTCAACACAACAAGTTCTTTTCGCGACCTGTTTACCAAAATGAGTGCTGCCTCCACCAAATGATCGCTGATATATCTTTCCATCTTGAGTACGAGAGAAAGGCATACCCATATTTTCCAGTTCAAAAACAGCGACGGGCGCTTCTCGAGCCAAGTAGTGGATGGAGTCCTGAAAATGAATTTACAATTTTAAAGTCACCTATCTAAATAATTATTGGGCGTATCCAATCTGTGAAATTGTAGTAACAATTATGAATTACCAAGTATTTTTTTAAATAAATATTTTTGTATTTTTATCTGTATGTCTCAGTCATACGCAAGCCAGGATTTGGTTCATAGTGGGCAAATTTTAGTACAGAATCTACTGAAAAATTAAAAAAAAAATGGATTTAGTGTTTTTCGTATATTTTGCGCTTCTAGCATACACCTGGTGTCCAGATTAGGTTCCGAGTTCAGTTCATAAGTGCCGTTGTGTCGCTGACATACCACTTCTTAGTTTAAAAGAAAAATACTTAGTACCTGGTCACCAAGCCAATCTGAACCTTTAACAGTGTCGTAAAAGTGCCACCTCCAATCATCTTCATGCATACTTCCTGAAATTAATAATGAATTATTTTAAAACTTTATACTTAATACATTTTTTGAACTTTTCTTTCATAGACGAATTACTTTGAGATAGACATCGGTCGGAGCAGTGCGGCTTCCGGCCTGTGGCCTGGGTCGTTTGCTTGCGGCACAGTCGCGGAGCGTTAGCCCACACAGGACTCTCTTCCCTGTGCGTTAGCCGCTCGAACCATGCGTCTGTGGTTACGACGCATCATACGATACTCGTTTGCATTGATCAGTTTCACGTGTGCTCTAACAATGGGTGGATCAGTCCCTATAAATATTCAGAGACATGACTATAGATTCAGAGGTATAACTATATTTTAGAACTGAGAGCCTCTTTCTCGCCACACATTATCATTTATACTTAATTTGATTTTTGTAATTCGTATGTGCACTGTAATACAGGGATGTCCAGCAACTAAGTTATTTAAATTTTCCTCCTCTTTGGCCAAAAATCCGTCCATTTTGAACATAAAACAAACAAAGGCAACACATTCGAGCCGCAAACGACGCATGACGCAGCCACAGGCCGCAAGCCGCACTGCTATCTATCTATCTATCATCACGCCTTTCATCCCAAGAGGGGTAGGCAGAGACAATCGAATGCCATTTGTTACGATCCTGACATATCTCTTTTGCTTCTATTATATTCATCATACTTTTCATGCATGTTCGACGATTGTGTGTACTTTTAATATTTCCATCGATCAACATATTTTTTATATGTTCAATAAAAGTACATCTAGGTCAGCCTAGTCCTCTGTCAGCATTTCCTTTCACTTCAGCCATATTAAACTTTTTAGTCAATCTATCATCCTTCATTCTTTCAACGTATCTAAACCAGCGTAAACTACTTTTCTTTATTTTAGTCACAACATCATCTTTTACACCTTTATTGTTGTTGTAGCCGCACTGCTCCGAAATCTAACTCAGTAAATCGACATTAGCACAATCATATTAATATGGGCATACGTTTTTTTATTTATTTACAAGCCACAAAAAGCGTAAGATTTTGGTATTTAATTACTTATTTTTTTCTTTCAATCTTTCTTCACGGGTTACGGTTCCAGGGTACCCAGCGGAAGACCAAGTCTCCCTCGTTTAGCCGATGGATTTGTGAGATTATACCTAACGAGTGGCTAGAGTTCTGTTGAGATATATTTAGAAGGAAAAGCCTCTAAGATTGGTTTGGTATGATTTGGTACTTATTTGTATAATTTTTAATTATAAGTAATGGAATGCTGATATAAATACCTATAGCTGCATTCATTCCACCTTGAGCCGCAATAGTATGAGATCTTGTCGGGAACAACTTTGAAACTAAAGCCACCGTGAATCCTGCCTGAGCTAATGCAACAGCAGATCTAAGTCCTGCACCTCCAGCACCAATAACCAAACAGTCGTGTTCATGGTGATGAACTACATGGCTTGCCGCTGTCCGTGTGATCACTGTAATTTAATAGTAGATTGTTCATCAAGGGAAGAAAGTTGCCGATAACCAACAAGTTTGCAGGTTCAAATCCCAGAAAAAATGCTTCGTATTCTAAAATAAATAATTTTAAGATTTTAAAACAAAGAGAAGGTTTCAAGTTTCCCAAATATTAGCTGATAGCTGACTATTTTTAACCGAACTCCAAAAAAGAAGGAGGAGGTTTTCAATTCGCCGGAATCTTTATATTTTTTTTATGTATGTTCCCCG